>JAYESA010000007.1:33468839-33907979 GCA_036927795.1 Iris macrosiphon | reverse complement strand
GCATCACCAGCAGATCGGAGCTCTATGCTGTGCTCTCTCCAATTCGACAGCTCTGACCATGATGTATTGCTTGATGTCGCATGCAACACATCATCATTCCCAGAGGCTGAACTCCTCTACCATCCTTGGAAACCTGGTGTCCCTAGTAATTCCCCATTAGAGAGAAGAATCATTGCTGATGGAGAAGATAGCCTCTCCAAAATTTCAGCCTCCAGTTTTAGTAGCCAACAGCCGAGACATCGGTAGTGGTATAATATAATGTAGCTTCTCTCATCTTTCTCTAGAAGTCAATAGTGGACATGAGCAAGACTAGTATGTTTCCTAATGGGCTCCCTCATTTTGGTATTGGTGGTTCTGGTTTTGAGTATGTACTAGCTAAAAACTGAAAGGTTGTGTTTGTAACTGGTTTCCATGTATAGGATGGCTGGAGTGTCTTATAACTGGAGGTGCTGAAAGAAAATGGGGTTGGAAATGTGTATGTAATTTAGCAAATAACACAGTTGGTTGTAATATCAAGCCTTCGCCATGCATTTTGTGGTTTGGACTGTCTCGAATCTGTCAGTTCAAGAACTTGCTAGTTTGAGCAAATCTTAAGTTTCTCTCGCCTTTGGTAGTGTGTATGTTCAAATGAGGTGCTTGCCTGTACCGAGTTGATCTGTACTAATTATGAGATCTAACGCATGCAAGTCTGTGTTTGTTCTAGATTGCAGTAAATAGGTTGTATTCAGTATGAAATAATTGTTCTTGTTTGATTAACTGGATTCTGGCTCATTTACTGCTTCTCTGGTGGTTCGCAAATGACCACCCAAATCTCAGGTGGTCAATGTGGATATCATATGAATTTAGTCTGAGCAAAGCACTTGAGTTTGGGTTCATTGAACCAGAGATTACGATACGATGCATCAGGACGTTTCATTGCCACGAGATTCCTGCTTAAGCAGGCGTTTACTTCATACTTTTAGAATGATAGAACTTTAAACATCATGGTACTGCTAATATAATAAATTTTAAATTCGAAACCTACAGGTATCCCATGGTTTTGTGAATTATTTGTGCATCGTAAAGTTTGTATCATGCAAACTATGTTCTACTAGACAATGCTAGCTGTTATGCAAAATGATAGTGCAGCTTTGGTAGAGAGCGTAAATAATTTAGTTGGAATAATCATATTCTTGAACTTGCTTATTTTTTTCTTCCAGCTTTTGAATTTGGCGTGCAGTGCTTCTTGAAATATATATATATATATATATATATATATATATATATGGCTTATTTTGGAAGTTGAACAGCGGATTGTGACATAAACAATGTCACTTGTTCTTACCCAAAATTTATTGAGAAGATGAAGTTTCTCAAAGGGCTGACTGCAGCTTTCGCACAGAGGACGGCCCTACTTCTAGCCCAACCAAAGATCCCTAGCCTTGAGGAGGCTATCTCAGCCATGATCCAGGAGGAGTAAGAAGCAGTCTGTGGTGGCCAGATCGACAGCTGAAGCAGAGTACAGAGCTATGGCCTTGGGAGTTGCAGAGCTGCTATGGTTGAAGAATATGCTGGTGGAACTGAAGCTGGATCAAGGAGCCAAGATGAAGCTGTGGTGTGACAATCAGTCAGCTATTAGTATCGCCAACAATCCAGTACAGCATGACAGGACCAAACACATCGAGATTGATAGATTCTTCATCAAAGAGAAGTTGGATAGTGGATTACTGGAGCTTGGCCATGTTCCAACCAGGGATCAAGTAGCAGATGGACTAACCAAGGGACTCGCCTCAGTGAGCATGATTAGAGGATGTGACAAGATGGGCTTAGTGAATATCTTTCACCCATCTTGAGGGGGAGTGTTGATATGGTATGTTGGGTGTCATATTTAAGTATAGTATAAGCACATGGGAATATCCTGAGGACATATTTGGGATGCCAGAATATGTCACAGGATATTCCATTATGAGATTATTGTCATAATGATTGAGATCATTGTATTAATGACTGTAAGGCTATATAATGCCAATGAGACAATCAATAAAATCATCAACTAATTTCAACAGGTTTAGCACAAATGGAACCGTAAATGAGTAATTTTCCACTATTAACAAGGGTTTTATACTGTTCTTATAAAACCTTATTTTTCTCTCTTTAGAAGGAGAGAGTTCAACATATAAACAGTGGACCATTCTCATAAAACTTGAAACCTGAGAGCTAAAGAACATACAGGTTTTTGCTACTTACTGTATTGGTTGTAGATTTTGTGGAGTTACAAAGTAGATATAGAAAACAACAAGAAACAATTTGAAAATTGAAGATTTCATAACCACACCTAGGAGCATAGATTGTGGTGAGTGGATACTCTTGATTAGAATTTTGTGGCCACATTAATGTGATGCTTATGCATGAAAAGGTGAAGCATTGTTGGTTGCTACGTACTGTGGTAAAAAAATTCTGAGTCATAGGCAACACTACAATTCGCTGAAAACAAAACCAATGAGTCCAAAATCTTGCATCTTAGCTTGTTTAGACTGTAGACTGAGACGAGTGAATGCTCAAATGTTCATTCCCTGGGGACTAGAGGGTTTAACATTTCAGAAATGACCATTTGAACCCAAAATGGACCAACCCATATGGAAACCTCTAGACTATCTATATGGCTTCCTCTAGGTTAGTGACCTAATCCTTTCACCAACAAATATTTTCCTATAGCTTTAACATCTTCCTCCTCTTTATTGCATAATTATCCCATATCCATTCACCAATCGAGCCAATCTGAAATTTCGAGGACAAATTTTTTTAAGGAGGGAAGATTTGTAACTCCTCCTTCCCCAAATTCAATAAATAAATATTTTTTCATAATCTTGTAGCTAAAAATATTCTACATTAGATATTGCTAAGTGTATATTCTAATATTTATAGCATTGCAATGTTAGGTGGTCATACATCAGCTAATAATTCACCGAACCCTAAGGTCCATCAACCCAATCCTTAGCCAAGGGCGATAAGCCAGGCTAACTAAAAGTTAAACCAACCCAAACCCTTCCACTAAAACGGACTAAACACAACCCCACAACTGAACCAAGCCCATACCCACTTTTCCTTATAATCTATTGTTTATAATCAACCATTACTCTTCTGTTCCTCTCCTTCTTCACAGCAGACCACCGACGATCTTCACCCTTCTCCACCGACCATCAACCCCGACCCAAAACTCTCCAGAACACTCTAGACTCCAAGAAGACCTCTAACAGCCTAACTAACTCCGTCAACCGCCTAACCGTCGACCCCTATGGAAGCTACACGAAGCATCCCAACCACCGCCTCATCGATCACTTGCCTATAAATAGGATCCGTCTCCCCTATTTCTTCATCCCTACTTCACTGGCAAAAGCCCTACTAAATTCTTTCCACCCCCTTTCTTCCTCCTCCGCGAGCAGGCGGTGATGATCGTGTTGAAATTAGTTGATTTTTTTTATTGATTGTCTCATTGGCATTATATAGCCTTACAGTCATTAATACAATGATCTCAATCATTATGACAATAATCTCATAATGGAATATCCTGTGACATATTCTGGCATCCCAAATATGTCCTCAGGATATTTACATGTGCTTATACTATACTTAAATATGACACCCAACATACGATATCAACACTCCCCCTCAAGATGGGTGAAAGATATTCACTAAGCCCATCTTGTCACATCCTCTAATCATGCTCACTGAGGCGAGTCCCTTGGTTAGTCCATCTGCTACTTGATCCCTGGTTGTAACATGGTCAAGCTCCAGTAATCCACTATCCAACTTCTCTTTGATGAAGAATCTATCAATCTCGATGTGTTTGGTCATGTCATGCTGTACTGGATTGTTGGCGATACTAATAGCTGACTGATTGTCACACCACAACTTCATCTTGGCTCCTTGATCCAGCTTCAGCTCCACCAGCATATTCTTCAACCATAGCAGCTCTGCAACTCCCAAGGCCATAGCTCTGTACTCTGCTTCAGTTGTCGATCTGGCCACCACAGACTGCTTCGTACTCCTCCAGGAGACCAAGTTACCTCCTACAAATATGCAATATCCCGAGGTAGACCTCCTGTCATCAGTACAACTAGCCCAGTCAGAATCACAGTAGCCCTCGATGCTCACGTGATTGTTCTTCCTGAATATTAGTCCCTTCCCGGGAGCACCTTTCAAGTACCTCAGAATCTGGTACACTGTATCCATATGACCCTTCCGTGGGTCATGCATGTAGCGGCTCACCACACTTACTGCAAAACAGATATCAGGACGTGTGTGGCTCAAATAGATCAACTTGCCAACCAGTCTCTGGTATCTGTCCCGATCAACTGGTTCTCCAGCCTCAGCATCAATCTTGAACCTCTGATCTATTGATGTCGCTGCAGGTTTGCACCCCAACATCCCAGTTTATGTGAGAAGGTCCAGTGCATACTTCCTTTGAGAGAGAACAATTTCCTCTGCTTCTCGAGCAATCTCAATCTCAAGGAAGTACCGAAGAAGGCCGAGATCCTTCACCTCGAATTTCTTGCCAAGCTTTTCTTTGAGTTGGGCGATCTCCTGCTCATCATCTCCTGTGATAATCATATCGTCCACATACACCGCAAGCATGGTGATGTGGCCTCCACTCCGACGGAAGAACACAGTATGATCAGCATTGATCTGCTGATATCCCATCCCTATCATCGCCCTTCTAAATCTGTCAAACCACGCTCGAGGAGACTACTTCAGTCTATAGAGGGACTTCTTCAACCTGCAGACCTTGCCTACTATCTGATTGGTGCCAAATCCTGGTGGTATCTCCATGTACATCTCCTCCACTAGATCTCCGTGAAGAAACGTATTCTTCACATCTAGTTGGTGTAGCTTCCATCCACCATTTGCTGCCAGAGAAATCAGAGTCCTGACAGTACTCATCTTTGCAACTGGTGCAAAGGTCTCGTCATAGTCGATGTCGTACGTCTGACTGTATCCTTTGGCTACTAGTCGAGCTTTGTAACGCTCAACCTGTCCATCTAGGTTCTGCTTCACGGTAAAGACCCACTTGCATCCAACTGCTCTCTTCTTCTCTGGCAGTCTCACAAGCTCCCAAGTGTGGTTATTCTCCAGAGCTCCCAACTCCTCGTGCATTGCCGCTTTCCACTTTGGATCGTTCTTGGCAACCTGCCAATTGTTAGGTATAGTAATACTATCCAAAGATGCTATAAATGCTCCATGAAAAGAAGGGATATGGTCATAAGAAACAAACTGAGCAATATCCCAACCATATATGTTTGGAGGATTTCCTGCATTGCTGCGAGTGGTCCTCCGTACAGATAGTGGTGTGGGAGGAGTAGAAGTAGGAGAAATGATATCTTGTGAAGGAGGGGGTATCACCTGAAGGAGGGTTGGTGTCGGTGCCTCAGGAGTTGGGACGAACGCAGGCAAGGGACTTGGCACTGGCACTGTCGGTACTGGTCCTGCAGTTTGCTTCTCTCTCCTGCTGTAGGTAAGTAACTCTCCCTGAGCCGTAGGCCTAACACCTTCACCTTCTTGTCCCTTCTCCGTGCCTCCATGCCAAACTTCTAAATCGGTTACCACCAAGTTCTCCATCTCTGTCATCCTCACATTTCCATCTAAGGGTAGTTTGGTAATTATCTTGAGTATTAATTATTTTAGAATTATTATAATTAATAATTGTGCATGACTAATTTATTTATTTTAATTATTGCTAGTGTAGACTTATTTTAGACTTGTGTAGTGGACCTAACCTTTTAATTAGGGGACATGAACAAACTTTTGGACTAGTCTAAGTTGAGCCCATGAATTAGGCCCATGGATTAGGAAACATGATTAATTAGTGGAACCATTAGACTAGAACCTTCCCTCCCTAATTATTTCTTCATGAGAGGCCCCAAGGGGTATTTTTGACTTTGTACATTGCTTGAGGAAGGGTTTTTGTCCAGCCATAATTGAGAGGAGAGAGAGTGCTCTCATTTTAGTTCTTCCCCAAAATTCTAGATCTAGTTTTTCCCCTTCCAATTCTCCATCATTTCCCCATCAATTCACCATCAATTCTCTTCAAATCTCTTCCTAAATTCAACATTGAAGCCTCTACATCAAGGATCTACAAGCAAGGAGCAAGGAACAAGGAGGAGGAGGCCAAGATCTACAAGGAGAAGAGCAACTTGTCAATTGGGACTTTTCATTGGGAATCCATCTCCCAATAGGTACAAATCAGTTTTCCCCCTTCCTATAGGCTTTAGATCTGAGTTTTTACCATGAGAAACCACCCCACATGCATAGGTTACCCATAGGATTTGATTTGGAATCATTTGGAGACCTACGGTGGTAGTTATGTCCAATTTGGTGCCAATTTTGGGGGAATTCCGAAATTGGCACATGTAGTGTTTGTCAATAGGTCTAATAGATCTAATTGACCATTGATTATTTGTTTGTAGCTTGTGTCGTGTCCACAATTGGATACGTGTGGGCCGAATCTCGTCAATTTGACGAAACGGTCGATTTTGGGGGTTTTCCTCCGACACGGGGCCATGTGCATATCATATGGCGACACGGACACGTAGACACTCTAATTTATATATGTATTATTCATAATATATGTATTAGGCTTGTACGTGTCCTCCGGGATACGTTTGGTTGTGAGTTGGGGGCCGTGTCGCAAGCGTATCATAGAAAAGTGTGATACGGGTGCGGTGCACCCCATGTGTTTGTGTTTTTGGCTTTTGTACTATACATACATATGTAAATATATTTGTATATACTATCTATACTTTAATTGTAGCATATAATAGTGTACTTTGGGTTTTTGGTGTTTATGTATGTCTATGTGTATTTAATAGAGTATCTACATTAATCTATATGTGTGTGTATATATATATATATTGGTGTATATAGCTATATGTATTAATATCTATAGGTATATATATATGTATTTGGCTTATATGATATATATATATATATATATGGGGATAGCTACATATTGGTTGTGTTTATATGCATTTAGATATTTGGTATATGTCTATATACATGTGTTAGTTTACATCTATATAGATATATATTTATGTTTGGTTAGATATCTATATGTGTGTATATATATATAGTTATATACTTAGAGATTTTAGTGGCTGTGCATTGTGTGATCAGTGTGAGTGAGCGAGCTTTTAGACAGGTCTTCATACACAGCAGCATCTGCACTGTGTGCAAAGAGAAGGGGAACAACAGGGTGCAACAAGTGGCTGCATATTCAGTAGCTCGAACAAGGGACTGCAGCTGAGCACAGTCCCAATGAAATCTGCCCTGTGGTTTATAAGGTGCACATCAGTGCATAGAGAAAGAGGGGGGATCACCAGCAAACAGTGCACATCTAATGAGAAGACTGTGCAGTATCCTACTGCACAGTGGCTTCAAGGATCAACAGCACAGTCACCTGCACTGAATATCACCTAGACTGAAGTACCTGTACTGAAACACTGAAGACAGCAACACTGAAGATCCTGAACTGAAGACAATAAGTTGCTGAACACAGCAAGGGCAGCAAGGGACTGGCACAGCAAGGGCAGCAAGGGACTGGCACAGCAAGGGCAGCAAGGGACTGTTGGACTGTTGCTGACCACAGCAAGGATTACACACAACAACTGAAGAACTGCAGGGGAACACAGCAGACTGAACTCAGAACTGATACTCCTGCAGTCTCCATTGCACAGCAAAGTGCAGTCCCCATTTCACAGCAATGTGCACAGCATGTATGAGGATTACCTGTGAACTGCACATTTCAGTACAGAGATAAACTGAAGACTTACCTGAACACAGCAAGGATTGACTTGAACACACCTACCTGCAGACACAGCAACTGAAGCAGCAACATCAGATTATACATTGGAGAAGTTAGCTAGTTAGATTATGCCAAGGTTTTGGGTATCAAGGTAGGTATTGGTGTAGTTAGTATATTTATAACTATGTATACTAGAGGTTAGTGAGTAGTAGAGGTACTAGGGACTATGTTAGATATGTATATTAGTATAAGTAAAATATTAGTAGTATACTTGTTAGAAAGCAATTAGTTTTTAGTTAAGGTATTGGTTAATTAGTTTAAGATATTAGTGTATACTTAGCATATTAGTTTGGGATATCTATTTATATCTATTGTGTTTAGTTTTAGTTTACCTTGAGATACCAAAGTATCACCAAGGTATGGGTCGATACCCCAGGGTATTGAGGTTGAGTGTCGGGGTATTTGCGATACGCATTGGCACAAGGCCAAAGTATCATAATTATTTGTTTTGAGATATTATTATATTATTATTGTGACTTATATATATAAATATAAACTATTTTTCATATTAGAAAATCTGCGTATCTTAGGATACGGCTTCTTGATTTCACTGTGGTGTGTTAGCTTAGCTAGTATAGCATAGCTTCATAGTGTATTGACTTAGTGACTAGCATTAGACTCTTGCAACCTAGAAATACATTGGTTTGACTTAGAAACGGCGTATTGACCTAGAACTTCTTCAACTTCATTTATTTTCATCATTGAACCTTGTATTGATACAACATACCATATATAGGTTGTGAGACACCAGCTTGGGCATCGAGAGACACACTTTGCTCAGGACTTCAGGCGAGTACATTTTTCTGATTGTTTTTAATTCATAATGTTGTATATATGCATGTTCTAGATTAGTATACATTGATTCTCGACACAGTGATTTCACGGACTGGTGCTATATGGATCCCGTCAGGAGGTGTTATCCCCTACCGTGTGCAACGGGTACCCAATGACATGTATTTCATCGTGTGCATCGGGTATTGACTTTCATGTGCTTCTTGTGCATCCACTATTTCGTGTGCTAGTGTGACTATCGTGATCATGTACGTAACGTGTCGTGATTGGATCCATGAGTATTGGTTGGGGAGGGGGAGTAGGAGTTGGTTATGTGATCAAAGCCCTCTTGATCTCATGTGCATGTCGATTATACACCTCACGTATAATGGAGTTACCTATATACCTCATGTGCAACCTAAACCGATCACATAACGAACTCTCACTCTAAAACATATAGTTAGTATTTCTTGTTCTCTACTTGCAGTTATTCTTGTATTTTACTTCCAGCTTATTGTGCCTATTGCCTGTTCACTTGTACAGTTTATTCCTTCTACTTGTGCATCTTGTATCATTTTTCTATTGCTTGTTATATATGCTCGATTATGTTATTGAAACTGCTTTCAGAGGTATGTGCTTCGCTCCAATCCTGACTGGATATATTTTTTCCAAATGATTGGCTAGAGGAGCTGTGTCCCACACATTACGGACCTTAGGAGGGTGAGACTTTAGAGGACACTCCCCTAGAGCCAGAGGACATAGTACCAGTGACCGAGGAGGTCTAGTTTTGTTTAGATGTTGTATTAGACTATATTTTTGTGGAGATTCACAGATGTACTATTGTTTCATTTGTAGAATTGTATTTTCTTCCCTTCGCTATTTCCATTCGTGCATTATTTCCTCCTTAGTTGTTTGTGATTGAGATTGATATATTTGTGAGATACCATATTTGCTCCTCCGATTGGAGTTGAGATGATTGACAGGTACCATATTATTTTGTTGAGATGATAGATATTTAGAAATAACCCAGACAGCGTTCTACCGCCGATTCTGCGGCGTAGGCTGGGCGTAACCACGTACTCGTGCCCGAATATCAGGGTGCGGGTCGTGACACATTTTTAGTGGTGGCCCATGCAGGTCTAGATAGACATCGTAGTTGTGCTCGACTAGAGTATTGCTACGAGCCTGCTTTAGGATACAGGATTTAGGCTGAGAGTTACTCAATCACAACTAGGAAAAACTCCAATATCTGCTTTACAAATCTTTATCTATTTGATATTGTCTGCATTTTGAATTTAGTTCTGTCCTTCTTTGATGATATCGCATTATATTCAATAATTGATTCCGTATTTTCAATCTGACTTCAGGATGCCTCCGAAGGTCAGATTCTATCGCTCAGGAGCAGCGGCAGCTTCCTCAGCTACTTCCCCGCCTGCTGCGGATAGAGTAGCAGCTGCTACTGTTACATCTTCCGTCGAGAGGATCGCCTCACCGGTCCAGGTGGGAGTCTCAGCAGCCGTTTTTGGGGGTGCTCCTCCCTCGGTTCAGAGGGTTGCTCCAGTCGTTCCCGAGGATCTTCCGCCACCACCGCCAGTACCAGCTGATGCTACACAGCTGTTTGCACTTTTCCAGATGATGATGGAGGCCCAGAGGGCCCAGGCCGAGGCACAGCACCGACAGACCGAGGTATTGAGACAGGGCATCGAGAGTGCTCACCAGGTGGCCATCACCGCCGTAGAGAGGACCACACCACCACAGCCACGGGAGGTACAGCCCAGGCCCGGCACCATTCAGGACTTCAAGAAGTTGGATCCCTGGCCTTTCAAGGGGACAGAGGGCATCATCTATGCCAATGATTGGTTGGAGAGCATGGAGCGCGTCATGCGCTTATCCCGCCTTGCGGAGGACCTGATGGTGGAGGCAGCGGGATTGCAGATGATGGACATCGCCAGCACGTGGTTCCGGAATGAGCCACGGATCGCCGATCCAGGATTGACATGGGGAGAGTTCAGGGACCTGTTCAGAAGGAAGTTCTTCCCGCCTACTGAGAGACTTGACCTGGAGCGACAGTTCTAGAACCTCTATCAGGGGAACATGTCGGTGGAGGAGTATGCCGCCGAGTTTGGTAGGTTGAGCAGATATGCCGACTATATGGTGAGAGACCCAGAGAACCGGGCTAGTAGGTTCAGAGAGGGTCTGAACTGGGAAGTGAAGGCTCTCATTTCTTCGAGCCACGAGACGTATACCGACATCTTGAGGGAGGCTCGCAAGGTCGAGAGAGACCTGAGTGGGAGGTACAAGAGGGACCGAGATGTTTATGGTAGCAGCAGCAGCACAGGTCCAGCGAAGAAGCCATATTTCCAGCAGCAGAGGCAGCAGTCCAATGCGCCTAACCGAGCACATGTACAGCAGACGTACCAGATGCAGAGACCAGCTCAGACAGCTCGTGCTTGCCCCTTCTGTAAGAAGGCAGGGCACGGATGGGACGTTTGCAGAAAGAGGCTCGGTCAGTGTTTGTTTTGCGGTTCATCAGATCACCAGCTGAGGGATTGCCCCAAGACCTTAGCTCGGACAGTTCAGGATGTAGCCCCTATCCAGAGGATACCCGCTAGACATCCGGCGGGACAGCCGAGAGGACCTCCTTTACAGCCCCAGCAGCAGAAGTTCGTGCAGCACCAGCACCAGCAGAGGGGTGCACATCAGGGGCGAGCTTTTGCCCTGACCGTGGAGGAGTCAGAGCCAGTCGGAGACGTTATATCAGGTTCAGTCTTACTCGATTCTTTTTCAGCTCATGCCTTATTTGATTCTGGTGCATCTCATAGCTTTGTATCTGTATCTTTTGCTTTGAGACATCGTCTTGAGTCTGAACCGTTGGCGCGGACTTGCAAGATCACGACCGGGGGTGGCATCATCCTGGTCAGTGATGTTTGCAAGAACCAGAGGGTTTATATGGGAGGCCGTGAGCTGAGTGTATGTTTACTTGTAATGCCACTTCCGGGTTACGATATAGTACTCGAAATGGATTGGTTGAGTAGACATCACGCTAGTATCGATTGTCGTGGAGGCAGAGTTTTATTTCAGATACCAGGAGATGCCGCACTCCGTTGTCCTGGGATGATGTTGGTGACAGGGCTTTATTGGGACCAGAGATGGTAGTGGATGCAGCAGAGAAGGTGAAACTTATCAGAGACAGACTTCGAGTGGCGCAGGACAGGCAACGGCATTGGGCCGATAGCCACCGGAGACCTTTGGAGTTTGAGGTATAGCTTTGGTTTGTCTTGTTTGTGTTTGATTGTTGCTTGTTAGAGTGCTAAGTTTGTGTTTCGTGCTAGGTTGGCGGTCTGGTTTTCTTGAGGATTTCTCCGACACGTGGCATAATCCGTTTCGGTGGAGGCGGCAAGCTTAGTCCGCGATTCATCGGTCCTTTCAGCATTCTTGAGAGGGTCGGTGCAGTCGCTTACAGACTAGACTTACCACCTGCACTGGAGGGAGTGCACAACGTGTTTCACGTGTCGCAGTTGAGACGATACGTGGCAGATCCCAGTCATGTGTTGGATCATTCGGAGATAGAGGTGGGCCCTACTCTGAGCTATCCAGAGCAGCCAGTGGAGATTCTGGATCGGAGAGAGAAGGTGCTGAGGAACCAGACGATTCCTTTGGTGCGCGTCGCGTGGAGGCATCACTCGCCAGGAGAGAGTACCTGGGAGCGAGAGGCTGAGATGCGCGAGCGATATCCGTATCTTTTCGAGCCGTGAGGTATAATTCTTTCTTGCATTATATTATTTTTTTGGTAGATAGTTTCTTCCTTAATTTCGAGGACGAAATTTTTCTAAGGTGGGTAGGTTTGTCACCCTCACATTTCCATCTAAGGGTAGTTTGGTAATTATCTTGAGTATTAATTATTTTAGAATTATTATAATTAATAATTGTGCATGACTAATTTATTTATTTTAATTATTGCTAGTGTAGACTTATTTTAGACTTGTGTAGTGGACCTAACATTTTAATTAGGGGACATGAACAAACTTTTGGACTAGTCTAAGTTGAGCCCATGAATTAGGAAACATGATTAATTAGTGGAACCATTAGACTAGAACCTTTCCTCCCTAATTATTTCTTCATGAGAGGCCCCAAGGGGTATTTTTGACTTTGTACATTGCTTGAGGAAGGGTTTTTGTCCAGCCATAATTGAGAGGAGAGAGAGTGCTCTCATTTTAGTTCTTCCCCAAAATTCTAGATCTAGTTTTTCCCCTTCCAATTCCCCATCATTTCCCCATCAATTCACCATCAATTCTCTTCAAATCTCTTCCTAAATTCAACATTGAAGCCTCTACATCAAGGATCTACAAGCAAGGAGCAAGGAACAAGAAGGAGGAGGCCAAGATCTACAAGGAGAAGAGCAACTTGTCAATTGGGACTTTTCATTGGGAATCTATCTTCCAATAGGTACAAATCAGTTTTCTCCCTTCCTATAGGCTTTAGATCTGAGTTTTTACCATGAGAAACCACCCCACATGCATAGGTTACCCATAGGATTTGATTTGGAATCATTTGGAGACCTACGATGGTAGTTATGTCCAATTTGGTGCCAATTTTGGGGGAATTCCGAAATTGGCACATGTAGTGTTTGTCAATAGGTCTAATAGATCTAATTGACTATTGATTGTTTGTTTGTAGCTTGTGTCATATACACAATTGGATACGTGTGGGCCGAATCTCGTCAATTTGACGAAACGATCGATTTTGGGGGTTTTTCTCCGACACGGGGCCATGTGCATTTCATATGGCGACACGGACACGTAGACACTCTAATTTATATATGTATTATTCATAATATATGTATTAGGCTTGTACGTGTCCTCCGGGATACGTTTGGTTGTGAGTTGGGGGCCGTGTCGCAAGCGTATCATAGAAAAGTGTGATACGGGTGCGGTGCACCCCATGTGTTTGTGTTTTTGGCTTTTGTACTATACATACATATGTAAATATATTTGTATATGCTATCTATACTTTAATTGGAGCATATAATAGTGTACTTTGGGTTTTTGGTGTTTATGTATGTCTATGTGTATTTAATAGAGTATCTACATTAATCTATATGTGTGTGTATATATATATATTGGTGTATATAGCTATATGTATTAATATCTATAGGTATATATATATGTATTTGGCTTATATGATATATATATATATATATGGGGATAGCTACATATTGGTTGTGTTTATATGCATTTAGATATTTGGTATATGTCTATATACATGTGTTAGTTTACATCTATATAGATATATATTTATGTTTGGTTAGATATCTATATGTGTGTATATATATATAGTTATATACTTAGAGATTTTAGTGGCTGTGCATTGTGTGATCAGTGTGAGTAAGCGAGCTTTTAGACAGGGTCTTCAGACACAGCAGCATCTGCACTGTGTGCAAAGAGAAGGGGAACAACAGGGTGCAACAAGTGGCTGCATATTCAGTAGCTCGAACAAGGGACTGCAGCTGAGCACAGTCCCAATGAAATCTGCCCTGTGGTTTATAAGGTGCACATCAGTGCATAGAGAAAGAGGGGGGATCACCAGCAAACAGTGCACATCTAATGAGAAGACTGTGCAGTATCCTACTGCACAGTGGCTTCAAGGATCAACAGCACAGTCACCTGCACTGAATATCACCTAGACTGAAGTACCTGTACTGAAACACTGAAGACAGCAACACTGAAGATCCTGAACTGAAGACAACAAGTTGCTGAACACAGCAAGGGCAACAAGGGACTGGCACAGCAAGGGCAGCAAGGGACTGGCACAGCAAGGGCAGCAAGGGACTGTTGCTGACCACAGCAAGGATTACACACAGCAACTGAAGAACTGCAGGGGAACACAACAGACTGAACTCAGAACTGATACTCCTGCAGTCTCCATTGCACAGCAAAGTGCAGTCCCCATTTCACAGCAATGTGCACAGCATGTATGAGGATTACCTGTGAACTGCACATTTCAGTACAGAGATAAACTGAAGACTTACCTGAACACAGCAAGGATTGACTTGAACACACCTACCTGCAGACACAGCAACTGAAGCAGCAACATCAGATTATACATTGGAGAAGTTAGCTAGTTAGATTATGCCAAGGTTTTGGGTATCAAGGTAGGTATTGGTGTAGTTAGTATATTTATAACTATGTATACTAGAGGTTAGTGAGTAGTAGAGGTACTAGGGACTATGTTAGATATGTATATTAGTATAAGTAAAATATTAGTAGTATACTTGTTAGAAAGCAATTAGTTTTTAGTTAAGGTATTGGTTAATTAGTTTAAGATATTAGTGTATACTTAGATATTAGTTTGGGATATCTATTTATATCTATTGTGTTTAGTTTTAGTTTACCTTGAGATACCAAAGTATCACCAAGGTATGGGTCGATACCCCAGGGTATTGAGGTTGAGTGTCGGGGTATTTGCGATACGCATTGGCACAAGGCCAAAGTATCATAATTATTTGTTTTGAGATATTATTATATTATTATTGTGACTTATATATATAAATATAAACTATTTTTCATATTAGAAAATCTGCGTATCTTAGGATACGGCTTCTTGATTTCACTGTGGTGTGTTAGCTTAGCTAGTATAGCATAGCTTCATAGTGTATTGACTTAGTGACTAGCATTAGACTCTTGCAACCTAGAAATACATTGGTTTGACTTAGAAACGGCGTATTGACCTAGAACTTCTTCAACTTCATTTATTTTCATCATTGAACCTTGTATTGATACAACATACCATATATAGGTTGTGAGACACCAGCTTGGGCATCGAGAGACACACTTTGCTCAGGACTTCAGGCGAGTACATTTCTCTGATTGTTTTTAATTCATAATGTTGTATATATGCATGTTCTAGATTAGTATACATTGATTCTCGACACAGTGATTTCACGGACTGGTGCTATATGGATCCCGTCAGGAGGTGTTATCCCCTACCGTGTGCAACGGGTACCCAATGACATGTATTTCATCGTGTGCATTGGGTATTGACTTTCATGTGCTTCTTGTGCATCCACTATTTCGTGTGCTAGTGTGACTATCGTGATCATGTACGTAACGTGTCGTGATTGGATCCATGAGTATTGGTTGGGGAGGGGGAGTAGGAGTTGGTTATGTGATCAAAGCCCTCTTGATCTCATGTGCATGTCGATTATACACCTCACGTATAATGGAGTTACCTATATACCTCATGTACAACCTAAACCGATCACATAACGAACTCTCACTCTAAAACACATAGTTAGTATTTCTTGTTCTCTACTTGCAGTTATTCTTGTATTTTACTTCCAGCTTATTGTGCCTATTGCCTGTTCACTTGTACAGTTTATTCCTTCTACTTGTGCATCTTGTATCATTTTTCTATTGCTTGTTATATATGCTCGATTATGTTATTGAAACTGCTTTCAGAGGTATGTGCTTCGCTCCAATCCTGACTGGATATATTTTTTCCAAATGATTGGCTAGAGGAGCTGTGTCCCACACATTACGGACCTCAGGAGGGTGAGACTTTAGAGGACACTCCCCTAGAGCCAGAGGACATAGTACCAGTGACCGAGGAGGTCTAGTTTTGTTTAGATGTTGTATTAGACTATATTTTTGTGGAGATTCACAGATGTACTATTGTTTCATTTGTAGAATTGTATTTTCTTCCCTTCGCTATTTCCATTCGTGCATTATTTCCTCCTTAGTTGTTTGTGATTGAGATTGATATATTTGTGAGATACCATATTTGCTCCTCCGATTGGAGTTGAGATGATTGACAGGTACCATATTATATTGTTGAGATGATAGATAGTTAGAAATAACCCAGACAGCGTTCTACCGCCGATTCTGCGGCGTAGGCTGGGCGTAACCACGTACTCGTGCCCGAATATCAGGGTGCGGGTCGTGACACGTTTTTAGTGGTGGCCCATGCAGGTCTAGATAGACATCGTAGTTGTGCTCGACTAGAGTATTGCTACGAGCCTGCTTTAGGATACAGGATTTAGGCTGAGAGTTACTCAATCACAACTAGGAAAAACTCCAATATCTGCTTTACAAATCTTTATCTATTTGATATTGTCTGCATTTTGAATTTAGTTCTGTCCTTCTTTGATGATATCGCATTATATTCAATAATTGATTCCATATTTTCAATCTGACTTCAGGATGCCTCCGAAGGTCAGATTCTATCGCTCAGGAGCAGCGGCAGCTTCCTCAGCTACTTCCCCGCCTGCTACGGATAGAGTAGCAGCTGCTACTGTTACATCTTCCGTCGAGAGGATCGCCTCACCGGTCCAGGTGGGAGTCTCAGCAGCCGTTTTTGGGGGTGCTCCTCCCTCGGTTCAGAGGGTTGCTCCAGTCGTTCCCGAGGATCTTCCGCCACCACCGCCAGTACCAGCTGATGCTACACAGCTGTTTGCACTTTTCCAGATGATGATGGAGGCCCAGAGGGCCCAGGCCGAGGCACAGCACCGACAGACCGAGGTGTTGAGACAGGGCATCGAGAGTGCTCACCAGGTGGCCATCACCGTCGTAGAGAGGACCACACCACCACAGCCACGGGAGGTACAGCCCAGGCCCGGCACCATTCAGGACTTCAAGAAGTTGGATCCCTGGCCTTTCAAGGGGACAGAGGGCATCATCTATGCCGATGATTGGTTGGAGAGCATGGAGCGCGTCATGCGCTTATCCCGCCTTGCGGAGGACCTGATGGTGGAGGCAGCGGGATTGCAGATGATGGACATCGCCAGCACGTGGTTCCGGAATGAGCCACGGATCGCCGATCCAGGATTGACATGGGGAGAGTTCAGGGACCTGTTCAGAAGGAAGTTCTTCCCGCCTACTGAGAGACTTGACCTGGAGCGACAGTTCTAGAACCTCTATCAGGGGAATATGTCGGTGGAGGAGTATGCCGCCGAGTTTGGTAGGTTGAGCAGATATGCCGACTATATGGTGAGAGACCCAGAGAACCGGGCTAGTAGGTTCAGAGAGGGTCTGAACTGGGAAGTGAAGGCTCTCATTTCTTCGAGCCACGAGACGTATACCGACATCTTGAGGGAGGCTCGCAAGGTCGAGAGAGACCTGAGTGGGAGGTACAAGAGGGACCGAGATGTTTATGGTAGCAGCAGCAGCACAGGTCCAGCGAAGAAGCCATATTTCCAGCAGCAGAGGCAGCAGTCCAATGCGCCTAACCGAGCACATGTACAGCAGACGTACCAGATGCAGAGACCAGCTCAGACAGCTCGTGCTTGCCCCTTCTGTAAGAAGGCAGGGCACGGATGGGACGTTTGCAGAAAGAGGCTCGGTCAGTGTTTGTTTTGCGGTTCATCAGATCACCAGCTGAGGGATTGCCCCAAGACCTTAGCTCGGACAGTTCAGGATGTAGCCCCTATCCAGAGGATACCCGCTAGACATCCGGCGGGACAGCCGAGAGGACCTCCTTTACAGCCCCAGCAGCAGAAGTTCGTGCAGCACCAGCACCAGCAGAGGGGTGCACATCAGGGGCGAGCTTTTGCCCTGACCGTGGAGGAGTCAGAGCCAGTCGGAGACGTTATATCAGGTTCAGTCTTACTCGATTCTTTTTCAGCTCATGCCTTATTTGATTCTGGTGCATCTCATAGCTTTATATCTGTATCTTTTGCTTTGAGACATCGTCTTGAGTCTGAACCGTTGGCGCGGACTTGCAAGATCACGACCGGGGGTGGCATCATCCTGGTCAGTGATGTTTGCAAGAACCAGAGGGTTTATATGGTCAGTGATGTTTGCAGTCAGCCCTTTGAGGAACTTCATCATCCTCTCCTGCAGACACACCTGTCTCTCCTTACACTAGGGTCCCCGCAGCTCGCCCGATCTGAGGAGTGATCATAATCCAACCACAGACGCTCCAACTCCGTGGCATACTCCTGCACCGTCCTCTCCCTGTACGGTGTCATCAATCTCCCCCTTTATCTGGAAGACCCGTAAGTTGTTTCCCACACCATCATAGGTCCTTCTCAACTTCTCCCACACATCTTTCACCATCTCAATACCGTCTACTGTGGCGGCAATAGACTGGACTAAGGAGTTGAGAAGCCAGATGTAGATCACCATATGAGTGGACTTTCACTCATCGCGTCCTGTCGAGCCCTCGTCCGGCTCTGTCGTCTCGCCCGTCAGGAACCCCTTCATATTTTTTCCTGCGAGGGTTCTTCTCATCCGCCGTGACCAACTCAGATAGGTGGCTGGTCCATCTAATTTTAGATCGATGGAGGGAAGCTTCAACTCCGGCGACGTTCGTGTCGTGTTCTCACCAGCCGACATCGTTAACAACTTCATCAACGTCGCCACCTCTGCAGAATCTAGCTTCTTGATGATCTCCTCCATCGATGCGTCGTCTATCCAATCACGTCACTTCCGCTCCATGACTCACGCTCGTCCTCGTCGTCCGCTCCTAGATCCGAACATGTCCCCCCTTTTTTCAGATCTAGGCATCCCTATTAGGCGCTGTCTCGTGCTGGTGCAGAGAAGACGGCAGCACGCATGTCACAGCCGCCGTCGTAGCAGCAGCAGTCGCAGCAGCCGTAGCAGCAGTAGTAGCCACAGCAGTAGCGGGACGGGGCAGCAACAGCGAAGGGCGGCCTGCGAAGGACGGAGAAGGGAAGAAAGGGGGGGGGGGTGGAAGAGTTTGGTGGAGGAGATCTAGGAAATCCTACTGTGGGTTTGTGGATGCTTGGTGACGGCTAGGGTTTGTGGAAACTTGGCTCTGATACCATGTTGAAATTAGTTGATTTTTTTATTGATTGTCTCATTGGCATTATATAGCCTTACAGTCATTAATACAATGATCTAAATCATTATGACAATAATCTCATAATGAAATATCCTGTGACATATTCTGGCATCCCAAATACGTCCTCAGGATATTCCCATATGCTTATACTATACTTAAATATGACACCCAACATACCATATCAACAGATCGCCCTCCGTACCGCTGATCGGTGACGACGAGCACGTCTCCATCTTCTCCAAAATGAAGAGCGCTCTAGCCACCGATCGTCTTCTCCACTAGCTCGAGATCTATTGGAAGCTTGCTCCGATCAATGTTTCGGTGATGATAAGTGGTTTCGGTAAGCTTCGATCCTTCTAGTTTTAATTCAATTTTGATTGACAACGAGACGTTCTCAATTACTCCCCTTTTTCTGACCTAGGAACCGATCGAATTTCTCGTTGAGTTCATTTCTGCTCAGGCACCACATCAGATCAGGAACGATCAACAATCGAGAATGAGCACGAAGCCCTCTCAAACAGTTGATCAAGTCCCATCTCGATTTGAATTATTCCATGTCAAACTCGAAGAAGTGAGTTCTTGATCTCTTCTTCATTCTTTTGATCGGATAATCATGTCTTTTGATTTATCGATTTGATTTGATCATCAAGGAATAGAAATTAACTCAGATCTCTGTCTTCTATGGCCGCCTTCGCGTGTTCGACAAAACGTCGACTCCAGCCCTGATCGACTCAAGTCTGTGTCTATGTGTAATTTTGACACAACCACTGCAGGTATATTTCCTTACTTAAGTTGGTTGATCAATGGGTAGTCAGACACAGGAATATCTAGGAAACCTGGACACAAGACTGAGACTGACACTGCGTCATATCTTCAAATACTAATTTTATGTTTCAGCAACTATAGTTGTTTTTCCATCTTTGAGTCGTTCCTGAAAGAAGAAGGGCGGGATCTGAGATATTGGAGTTGTTTGGGACTGAACAGTTCCTAAAAATTCAAATCTAACGGATAGTAGGGTAGTTTGGGTTCAATGGATAAAGAATTGGACTTAGTAGTGGGGGTTCAGTAAGTCATCTTAGTGCTTAGTCTATAATTTTACCTGATCCAAGTGCAAGGGAAGTTCAAATTTGAATTACAAAGTGCTATAGAGTTGAAAATCCATTATAATGGTATTTGTAGACCTAATGGTGTAACAACAACGGCTATGTTTAGTCAAGACATGTAGTTTTAATATCAAAATTGAATGTTCGGGGGATAATAGACTTGGACAAGTGTCCAGATTTTTGAGATCAGAATTTCAGTGGACTGATTGTGGGTATGAAGCTACGGGAATTGGCTCAGGAAAGGGGGCCCATTGGGCTGGCCGAGGAATTCTAGATAGTTGGGCTTGGGGCAGTATAATAGCATCATTAGCTATTGTCAGGACACAGCCCATTGCTGATTACAAGTTACTAATTAATAGGAAATTGGTTAATTTGAGATAGTTATAGTAAGTAATATCCTAAGAATTAATTAGAACAACTATGATAATAAGGAAATCAAGAATTTGTTAGGAACTAAAGGTTCTAGAAATTTCTAAATTAGAAAATTAGTAATATTTGAATAAAGAAGTCGGATACATATACAACTTGCTTTATAGGTGGACCTAGAGCATCCTTCCACTTCATTGGAAAAGGCAAGTACACTTTTCTTCTCCCTTTAAGATTTTATATTTTATATTTATATTGATTGCACATAGTCATTGTTTATTGATTGTTATTTATTGATGTTTATTGATTGACATTGATTGAGTTGGGAGGGTGACACGAGTCATAGCATGTGGTTTACCATTAGTCGGACGAACGATTGACTGCTACCACTTTATGTGCCGTACGTCCAATTATTGATTGACTGCTAACATTAATTAGTGTCTTACTATATAATTGAATGGTAGCACTAATTAATGTCTTATTTATATTGATTGGCTGCTAACATTAATTAGTGTCTTACTATATAATTGACTGATAGCACTAATTAACGTCTGTTAGCACTTTCAGTACCTTACTCGTATTAGCCCCGACATGTTGTGTTTAGCGTCAGATTGCATGGCATTCAAATAGTGTAGTGCATCATTGTTCAGGTACATTTTAGTCACATGTCTATTTTTTGATTATCAAATATTATTTATTTATTGCATCATATTGTGAGTGGTTTGGGTTATGTATTACTTTGCTCCAATCCTAACTGGATGTTGACATATTGCATGGAGGTTAGCACCTGACTCGAAGGAAGATCCAGCAGACTTAGAATAGGTTTTTTTCAGATATACAGATGTATTATTTATATTGGATGACTGTATATATGATGTTGCCTTTAGTTTCACTAGGCTTGTTCCCAGATATTTATTGTAAAAAGACATATAATAATAAAAATAGTAGAATTACGGTTGTTCAATTCTATTCTATTTTTTGCTTCTTATTTTTTTTATCCCTTACTTGACCCCAATCGCTCGAGATAGAAGAACCATATTGGTTCACAGATTGGCGTAAGCTGCCAAATGAATAAGCGAAGTCAAGGGATTTCCTTATAACTAGTGGCTGAGAGTAAGCAATCCATTCCCCTTCATTCAACAGATTTGTGGTTGAGGGTCGCTTCTGTAATTGGATAACCAGCACCAAAAACCGTCTTTACATTGGATGATTCGGTGTTTTGATGATCCCTACCTTATTGACCACAACTTCTGTATTTATTATCGCCTAAGCAGAATTGACCGGTGGTGGTTGGTCGAAGCTCCAGTGGGTAGCCACTCCCTTCTCAGGGAACCGTACGTGAGACTTCCGCATCATACGTCTCCATCCTGAGCTTCCGTCGTCGGCCCCGCCATTCCGATGAATAGGATAGCCTGGCTGACTTTCTCCCAGCTAGAGAAGGGAAGGGCTCTGAATCAGCTATATAGTTGGCTCGTCATCCATCACCTCGGAAGCTAATAAAATTATTTTAGTAAAATTTAACTGTCTCAACTCCCGAGCAATCGCACCGAAAACTCGAGTTCCTTTTGGATTTTCTTCTGTAGCTACATTTTTTTGGTCGCTTCGCTCCGTCGCACCCTACGGGGCGGTATTGGTTTAACAGACAAAGAAAGATCAAGGCTGTATATCAGTTTTTCCTATATACTTCCATTTTCTTGTTCTTGAATTATTTTTTTCTTTTTACCCTTTTTAATGTCTGATGTCGGGTAATCTTCTTCCATATTTTTATTTTTGTTTTCTTTTCTTAAATCTGATACAAGATCTCCTCGATCATGTTTTTCATTTTTTTTTAGAATTTTCTAATTCAATATATTCGAATTAGGATGATTGTTAGTATCAAGGATTCGTTAGTATTGCTGTGATGAGAATAATTGATAAATGAATTTGTTGAAAACTCTGTTTTAGAACAATTGACTACTGCGGTCAACGACAGCGTAGGGGCCATCATCCCCCTGATAATTTCTAATAACGCGGGCGTGGGATGTGACAGATGCTGCTGTGTGGCCATCATCCCCCTGATGATTTCTAATAAAGCTGGGGTATCAAGTATTGCTGGCATTGCTGGCACTACTGGGGGGCAGAAACCTCTAAAGAAGGTTTCTTAATATTCTCTGCCACTGTCTCACCAGGGGGGCCAACTACTGGCTCGATCCGAACTGGATCTTGAAGAAATACTGCCTCACGATGCTGTCCCATCTCGCCCGGACCTACCGGTCGCCTCAATGCCCATGATGCTCTGGCAGCCGAAGATGGGGAAACCCTGGAAGAAAGGGATAAAAGACATCGAGAACATGATGGGAAGGAACAGAAAAATAATCAATCATATGGTTCAAGCTGAGTATCGAGAAGAACGGATTCAGGATTTCAAAGAGCAACATGTTTGACTGAGACTCCTAAGATCATGACACCCCGTAAGTCTAAAAATCAGACATGCATGGACCACCACTAAAATTTTGTCATACCCCAGTACCGGAATACGGAGACGGATATGGCCAGCTCCCCCGTACAAGGTATAAAATATCGTACGTCGGTCACGGCTGTAGAAAGACAAGGGGTGCAAGCTACAATCAAGTCTTCTAGGGTCTAAGAACAACTATATATCAATTATTCAAGCAAGTAACAACAACATAAAAAATATAAGATAAAGCCGTAAGGCGTCCCAAATGCTCCATCAAAACCTTCTAGGAATCTAGCTATCAAAATATTAGGCTAGCAGAATGTCATTAGTTACACAATTGAGATCAACTGCAGTTTGATTATTTTACAGTTAAGTAAAAAAAAGGAACTGATGTCCAGATAAGTCGGCTAACAGGTGCCGGTGGCTAAACACCTAAAATAAAAGAATGTACAATATGAGCAGTGATCAAGAAATCCACTCGTGCCCTTCAGCGATCAACCGTCTGGTGCACGTTATCGTAAGGGGGATAAGCTGGATCCTCTGGTGCTGGCTCTAAACCTGGCTATACAAAATAAGTGGGATTAGACCCCAAATAGCAAGTACCACAAGAAAACATGAATGAAGGAAAAAAAAACCAGATCAAGCATATAGTGTAGGAGCCAAGAATCATTGGTGCATGCCCCATCTTTGGGATAACATGACACTCCTTCACCAAACAAGGACAGAAAATGATATGCCACCCAAGATAAGATACGCCACATGGTTATAGTCAAGCTAGAATTATGTGTCATAGTTCGGTCCATGTTCTATCATAGCATAATGACCCAACTCCTCAACCAAAGAAGAACAGAAGTTGAATACAATACTATGACAATCCATGTCCCTAAGCTACTAGCAGAGTTACAATCACAACCAAGTCAGGTTAGAACAGCCAAACAATGTTACGACTTATTATGTGGAGTCTGGATTATCCCAAATATAATAATAATAATAATAATAATAAGCATCCTCATATCGTACCATGTCGAGCAGGGCTAACCGAGCAATATTATACAAGCAAAAAATCATAATCGCACCAGTCCCTCGTAAGGCCATCGCTCTATAAATCAGTAACAGTTACAACCTTCCTATAGAAAAAATATTGGCTCGGTTTAAATATAAAAAGTTGAAAATTACACTCCACTACATGTAGATGATATATAATATCCGTGGTGGCAAGCCTTGCAGATCATAAAATTTATCACGAAGCGGCCAATAAAGTAAGATCTCAGGATGTCGTTCCCTCCCCATGTTCTAATCAGCTTTTATGTTACATAATTAACCCTATAGTGATATAGAATTCTCTGTCGTGGCCACATGAACATTCTTATTAATGATGTCGTACAATGTATGGGCACATTTGATACGAATCCATTTAATGTTAGGAATCAAGTTTGAATTTACCCCAATATGGATGCAACATTCAAACAAGCAATAACCTAGCCACGCTATGGTTCTAACCCATTATCATTTTCGTGCCAAGAATTCAAGAATATAATATTATATACCGAGCATGATGTAAACCTCCCTAAATTATAATTTCAAATATAAGTATTTTTTACTAAATTATTGGATTTTTTTAAGATTATTTTCTTGATTAATTAGAAATAAATTTCCTAAACTTAATTACATATATGAGTACTTATTTAGAATTATTTCACAAAACTATATTTTTATTATTTATCCATTGTTAAAGTGTTATAAATTTACTAGAATTTAATTTATGTGCAAATATATCTTTTTTTATATTCTCACCTATATATATAAATATTTTTTATATTAAAAATAAGAAAAGATAAAAGATAAAAGATATATTACTATCTTGCGAGATATTGAAATCAATATCTCATGAGATCAAAAATCAAACAGAACCCGACTGTAACCGTAGAAAAGGAAAGAAAATTTGGATGCGATCAAAAACCGACCAAACCATAACCAAATCAATCAAAATAAAATAATATGTGATCCTTACCTAAATCTCCTCCAGATAGACTCAATCCCAGTCCAAATTGGAGTTTAAATCGATGGTAAAACTGATTGGAAAATCAAGAAAACCTAGTATATATATTCGAACGTCGAACTTTCTTTCCTTCCGACCACCTCGTGTGCCTTCTAGAGTCTGCATCTCTCAAAACCAGAGCGATCCCTGACAACCCACGACCACGCTCAGCCTCTTGAACTCGCCGGAGCCTCGTCGGAGATGCCGCAAGATCGTCATGAACCCCGCCCGACCGTCAGCAGCCGACAGTCTAGGTACCACCGTTCTCGTTCAAATTTCTCCATGCACGTTCGATCGTTTCATATTCTATTTGATCCTTTGTAAAGCCCACATGATATAGTTTATAATTATGTAATCCATTAGAAAAATCCCTGATTAAATCGACATGAAATATTCCTTTAAAAATTATGAAAACACAGTTTCACATGTTCACAATTCAACAGTTTTTAAATCAAAGACCATGTTTTAGAAGGCGAGTAATCGCCAGAATATTAGGTAAGTTAGAAAACCACCTGAACCCTCGTATAGACAACATAACCAGGATCAAAATGACCTAATGTTTGTGTATAGTTGCTCATAAATTATGTGTTAAATCATCAGTGGAAAACATGAAAAACTTGTTTCAAAATACCAAAAAACTTCGATACGGAGTTGGTCCCGCCAAACTGGACCACTTCGTCGCGTATCAATTGTACCAAAAGGCACGTATGATATATTCGGACGTGGGAGCTTTCACGAAAGTTGATTTGGATGTGTGCATGCCAGAATCAAGCTGTATCAGTCGAAAGTCTCCCGTATCGATATTTTTATAAAATATCCTAGAAGTTTGTAATTGCTCATCAGAATACGACAAAACTTGCATAAACGGATCTGTGGTATCACGTTGGTACTGTAACCCAAGTTTCACTCAATTCCAAGAAAGTTGATCGAACCGCCGTTTCGCGGGTCCTAGGTTCTTAACGAGTGATTTTATGATCGGCTCGCCAGAATCCAAAATTGGATATACCGTTGAGTTCCTATCGTTGATTAAGATTTGTTTGACCTATAATTTTTCCAATTTAGAGATATTTATCCTTAGCATATTTTTCGGTACAAAGTGGCCCACAAGTGGACCCTACTTTGGCCCAAAAATTATATTTTGCTCCTATGTCCAAATAGAACGAAAGGATAGTGTTTTCTGACTAGCTTGCTCATTCCAAAAATATTGGTGATGTCTGTTGTAGCATCCAGAGATGTTTGTTCAGCTTTCCTATTTTTTGGATTCGTGGTACCTATTGTCTAGAGTCGTTTCAGCACCAACTAACTGCCAGGCAAGTATACATTGCCATGATGACTATTTATTTATATTTTATACAGCATTTTGTATATATGTTACTTATTTATTTAGTTATTTTCTATATAAATTGCGCGTCCAAGATAGACTTGGGTGCAACGGCGGATTGCGTTATCTTTATTTTATTCATTATGCATATTGACCTAGAGTTATGTGACTACCCTATATTTGTGATATATTTTTATATCTCCATGACCTTGGCACGTACTTTGTACATATACGGATGTGTGTTGCATGTGAGAGGGTACGAATCCTCGTATTCAGGTCGCTCCCGATGTGTAAGGGACGTGTTTCGGCTTAGTCATATTTATTATTTTAGGATGCATTCATTGGACTTAGTGGTAAAGAACTGGATGTGTCATGCCATGGATACGATCCGGGCAGTCGTTTGGATGGGGAGTATATATACGAGTCATTTGGGCTACTTTACACTTTCCATATGCAGACTGTATGCTCCGCTGGAGACGCGAGTCATGACGATCCTATATTTACTTGGCGGCCTTTGACGTCCGTGTGTTATGCACGTGGCCCCTGGATCTCCAAGAGAACTATGACCATACCATTTTTTTTTCCAGACAGCCCATTCGTACAAAGGTTATCTTCAATTGCATTCACGTAGCTTGGTTAGTTTACCCAGTACATATGTTTATATTCAGTTTATGATTGGCATGCTTCTATGTATCGTGTTATGTCCCTCTGAGGACCTGGTCCCTTCCAGGTGTAGACGATCATGACTATTCGCAGGAGCACGGATCAGGATTTACTAATTTTTTCTCTTTCGAGGAGGTCTTCCATTCGAGCCTCTCTGATCATTAGATGATGTAATTATTATATTTTCTTTTATATCCTAGTTTGGAGTAGATTTGTCTCCACCCGACTATGACTATTTCATAGTTGGTTCATTGTCATATTTGGTTATTTATTTTTATTAGATTCTGTGGATGAGATTTAGTGATGTCCTGTGACTTGTGACAATTATATATACCACTTGTGAATTATTATTCATAATACAGCGTACGTAGGTGTTATGGTTTCCATATATTAGAGTTGTCATATACATACGACTGGTATTCTTACGTATTCTCAATCCTGCGTATTTTGGGACTAGGGTGTGACATATTTTTTTTGGT
The DNA here is from genome assembly GCA_036927795.1 of Iris macrosiphon. Lineage (NCBI taxonomy): Eukaryota > Viridiplantae > Streptophyta > Magnoliopsida > Asparagales > Iridaceae > Iris > Iris macrosiphon. Next base: position 33,880,164 of record JAYESA010000007.1, on the reverse strand, counting down.
AGCCCATGCAGGTCGAGAGTATATTATTTCGGTTACGTTATTGTACCGAGTAAGCCTGCAAATAGGATTAGAGTATAGGATCTCATCCACTTATTTTACCCCCTCTTTTGATTTTATTTTGAATTCTTATTTGACTGTTTGAATTGCATCTTGCTTGATACTTTCACAATATAATCTTTTGACCCATTAATGAAGTATAATTCAATGACACTAATTATATACTAGTGTAAGAAGATATGGTTATCTAGACTGTAGAGTTTTAGAGGACCAAACCCCAATTGGCCAACCAGACATTTAGACAATAAGTTAGTATGTCAACTAAAGAGACACTAACACCGAACGAGTCTTAGATCCTTGATGAACTTGAATTATTTGTACTATCATTCATCATAATCTCACATGCTTATATTTTTGGACTATCTTGACTTATGCTGCTATTACAGCCTACTTTTGCAAGCTTATTCTTTTATCGAGCTTGTTCATGACATATGTTTTATTGGGGGCCCACTCTAATATATTTGTCTATTTAGAATTAGTTTATTACAGTTTGATCAACCTTAGTGAACCTGATTCGCTCTTCATATGACTATTTTACGTGGATTGAGATATAGTTAACTTAGCTTATTAGACAAATATACTTGTCCACTGAAAGGTTCGAGCATAACATACCGGTTACATAATTGTACTGATACGAGCCTACGAAAAGGAATAGACCAAGATAGGATCTTAATCCACAACCGGTTTAACAAAAAATTTCTTTGAATTTGATTGTCCCCCTTAGCCTTCGTAATTGTACTCGTTCATTCCCCTTGACATCACTATCAATGTTTCTTATTTTTTCCTATTTCGGAAATACGAACGCTCATGCTTGATGGAGGTTTGACACATGGATAGTACTAGATCTATATATCTCACTATGACATGGGACTTTAGGAGTATAGAGATGCAGAAATATATATATGGTGACTTAGCAGCTGTAAGGATAGGATAATATTTTAACTAGATGGCATACCCACAAGACTGGTAGATAACACGAGTAGCAGTAGTAGCAGTCTATTTCCTATCAAAATCTCGTTCCCTTGGGTTACTCATCTCCTCTACCGTATCCTTCGTATTCTCGATTCCATGTGCAAGTTCTTCTTGTACTAGAACTTATTCGTGTCATATTACCTTACTTAAAGCAGACCAAACCGACCCTTAAAATTTTAATACATTTATTCGTCTCACCGTTACGAATTTGAGGTACAATAATTCGTACTTAACTCTTTTCTATCGCATGACATCTTCGTATCCTCAAATCGTGTGTTAGTTTTAATTTCGAGGACGAAATTCTTATAAGTTTGTTGGAATTTAAACCCCCCTAAATTAAAATTTCAAATATAAGTATTTTTTTAAATTATTAGATTTTTTAGATTTTTTTCTTGTTTAATTAGAAAAATAAATTTTCTAAATTTAATTACTTATATGAATACTTATTTAGAATTATTTCATAAAACTATATTTTTATTATTTATCCTTTGTTAAAGTATTATAAATTTACAGGAATTTAATTTATGTGCAAATATATCTTTTTGTATATTCACATCTATATATATAAATATATTTTTAAATCAAAAATAATAAAAGAAAAAAATATGTTAATATCTCGCGAGATATTGAAATCAATATCACGCGAGATCATAAATCAAACAGAACCGATTGTAACCGCAGAAAAGGAAAGGAAATCTGGATGCGATCAAAAATCGATTAAACCATAACCAAATCAATCGAAATAAAGTCCTATGTGATCCTTACCTAAATCTCTTTTAGATAGACTCAATCCCAGTCCAAATCGGAGTTTAAATTGATGGTAAAACTGATTAGAAAATCAAGAAAAGCTTTTATATATATATATATATATATATATATATATATATATATATATATATATATATATATATATATATATTCGAACGTCGAATTTTCTTTCCTTCCCACCACCTCATGTGCCTTCTAGAGTCTGCATCTTTCGAAACCAGAGCAATCCCTGATAACCCACGACCACCCTCAGCCTCTTGAACTCGCTGGAGCCTCGCTGGAGACACCATAGCATCGTCGTGAACCCCGACTGACCGTCAGCAGCCAATAGTCTAGGTACCACCCTTCTCGTTCGAATTTCTTCATGCACGTTCGATCGTTTCCTATTATATTTAATCCTTTGTAAAGCCTACATGATCTAGTTTATGATTATGTAATCCATTAGAAAAATCCCTGATTGAATCGACATGAAACATTCCTTTAAAAATAATGGAAACACAGTTTCACATGTTCACAATTCAGCAGTATTTAAATCAAAGACAATGTTTTAGAAGGCGAATAATCGCCAGAATATTAGGTAAATTAGAAAACCACCTGAACCCTCATATAGACAACATAACCAGGATCAAAATGACCTAATGTTTGCGTATAGTTTCTCATAAATTTTGTGTTAAATCATTAGTGGAAAAAACATGAAAAACTTATTTAAAAATACCGAAAAACTTTAATACGGAGTTGGTCCCGCCAATCTGGACCACTTCATCGTGTACCAATTATACCGAAAGACACGTATGGTATATCCGGACGTGGGGACTTTCGCGGAAGTTAATTGGGACGTGTATGCAAGCCGGGATTAACCCGTATCAGTCGAAAGTCTCCCATATAGGCATTTTTGTAAAATATCCTAGAAGTTTGTGATCGCTCATCGGAACGCGACGACGCTTATGTCAACGGATCCGTGGTATCACATTGTTCTTGTGACCCAAGGTTTACATAATTCCGAGAAAGTTGACCGAACAATCGTTTCGCGGGTCCCACGGTTTAACTTAACGAGTGTTTTGTGATCGGCTCGCCGGAATCCAAAACTGGACATACCGTTGAGTTTATATCGTCGATTAAGATTTGTTTGACCTATAGTTTTTCTAATTTAGAGATCTTTACCCTTCGTACATTTTTTGGTACAAAGTGGCCCACAGGTAGACCCTACTTTGGCTCAAAAATTACCTTTTTGCTCATGTGTCCAAATTGGACGAAAAGTCTAGTATTTTCTGACTATCTCGCTTATTCCGAAAATATTGGTGATATCTTTTGCAGCATCCGGAGATATTTTTTCAGCTTTCCTATTTTCTAGATTCGTGGTACCTGTTATCTTGAGTCGTTTTAGCACCAACTAACTGCGAAGCAAGTATACATTGCCATGATGACTGTTTATTTATATTTTGTACAGCATGTTGTGTTTATGTTATTTATTTACTTAATTATTTTATATATATAAACTGTGCGTCGAAGATAGACTTGGGTACAACGATGGATTGCGACATCTTTATTTTATTTATTATGCATATTGACCTAGAGTTATGTGACCACCCTATATTTGTGAGATATTTTCATATCTCCATGTCCTTGACATGCACTTTGTACATACACGGATGTGTATTGCGCGTGAGAGGGCATGGATCCTCATATTCGGGTCGCTCTGGATACGTAAGGGACATGTGTCGTTTTAGTCATATTTATTATTTTATGATGTATTCATTGGACTTAGTAGTGAGGAACTGGACGTGTCATGTCATGGATATGATCCGGACAGTCATTTGGGTAGAGAGGATATACACGAGTCATTTGGGCTACTTTACACTTTCTCTATGCAGGCCGTACGCTCCGCTAGAGACCCGAGTCATGATGACCGCATATTTACTTGGCGGCCTCTGACGTCCGTGACATTATCCATGTGGCCCCTGGATCGCTAAGAGAACTATGCCCATCCTTTTTTTTTTTTGCCTGACAACTCATTCGTGCAAAGGTTATCCTCAATTGCATTCACGTAGCTTGGTTACTTTACCCAGTACATATGTTTATATTTAGTTTATGATTGGCATGCTTCTATGTATCTTGTTACGTCCCTCTGAGGACCTGGTCTTTTCCAGGTGTAGACGATCATGACTATTCGCAGGAGCACGGATCAGGACTTGCTACTTCTTTCTCTTTCGAGAATGTCTTCCATTCGAGTCTCTCAGATCATTAGATGATATAATTATTATGTTTTCTTTCATATCCTAGTTTGGTAGTGGATTTATCTCCACCGGACTATTAGTTCTTCTCGACTATTTCATACTTGGTTCATTGCCATATTTGGTTATTTATTTTTATTTGGTTTTGTTGATGAGATTTAGTGATGCCCTGTGACTTGTGACAATTATATATACCACTTGTGAATTATTATTCATAATACAATGTACGTAGGTGTTATGGTTTCCATATATTAGAGTTGTCATATACATACGGCTGTCATGCTTACGTATTCCTAGTCCTACGTATTTTGGGATTGAGATATGACACAGAAATCATCATGTCACGTTCAGTGTACATGTTGGCCAATGTCCCACACTTAGTGTATAATAAGTTGTTATAAACAGACGAGCGAAAAAAGTGTATCAGCACGAATACATAACCAAGTCAAGGTACCTAACCTATTAGTTGGTCACATAAATTATATTTTGATCAAGTCAGGAGTAGTAATTAATTAGGAATTTAATATCTCATATGATCGAGTCACGGTCATGAAGGACTCATTAATTTCTCAAGTTCTGGGATCATAGATCATCAATCATGGTCAAGTTCAACTAATCTAAAATAGACATCAAGTGCACAACAGGACCTATGCATACACAATCAATCACAAGAAGTCCTGGGTCGACGCACTTTGTAAGTGCCAAATAGGCTAGTCAGGAATATTGGCGCACAGAATACGCGAGCAAGCAACTATATGACGTACAAACCTATAACACTAGGTCACAGAAGTCAATGGCACAGAAGTCTATAACATGGCACACAAAATCATTGATTCGGGAATAGGTGCATTCTACTCATGCAAGCAAACCGGCGCACAAAATCGTTAATAGAGCATCAAGAAGATGCGACGCACTATACAAATGCTAAACAACTACAAAACAAAACACGGGTCTCAAAATGATGCGATAGTCGAAAGCACGACAATCGAGGGCCTCAGGAATCGAGATGTGCCAAAGTCAAGGCTAGCTTATCGAGGCTTAATCGAGAAAGAATGCGCCAAGAGATAAAAGTGTGCCGGGTTATTAATCCATCAAAAGTGCGCCAAAAGCCATATATATATATAAGGGCGGCGCACTTTTGCTAGTTTAATGCATAACGAGAAAATTGTGCGCTGGCCTGTAAAATACTGCGCTAACTAATAGGAAGTTGATAAAAATACGCTGAAAGATAGCCTGGCGCACTTTTGCTTGTTCGTTAGTTAGTACATCAATTGTGTGCCAGAGGCTGAAGTTTTTCAAAAGTGTTCCAAGAAGAATTTTTTCAAGAATTCATTCCGTTGACATACTTTTGCAAGAAATTGGCAGTACCCTTAAAGTACACACGAGTTATGGATTACGGGTCACACTCAACATGCGCACATGAAGTAGGGGTCACACTCAACATGCGCCTATGATGCAAATCCACCTGTATACTTTTTGTCACTGTTTTTCTTCTGCAACCGACCCACCATTGATGCACTTAGAGATCATGCTCGAGACTATGATAGTGCTCCATTTCTCAAGCAACAAGGACCAAAAATCAAAGAAAATCTCAAACTCAAAATCAGAAAACAACATCTTTTGAAAATATCTCTTTTTTTAAGGGGATCATTCCCTAGGAAAATATACTCTTGAAAACCCTCATAATAAAACCAAGATATAAACTATTAACCACCTCAAATTTGAAAGCTCCAAGAACTAACTATAATCAGAACACTACTAGAAACTAATTACAACAAACAAATATAAAGAATAAAACTATAGCCGATCATGTTCCTTCATATTTGTAAAGTGTACTTGCCTATGAAGAAAACTAGGAGCAAAATAAGAAAAATGAACAAGTGAGCAGAGAGAATGAGAACAAGTATATACATAGGTAAGGGGTTGATGTTGAACCATTGGATCTCTCCAACAAATCCAATCCACACGTCCTACCTACCACCACCACACACTCGATACCTAGCCAATGTGCGCCAAGCTCCATTCATCCGTGCGCTTAAAGTATACTCAAAGTACGCTAAAAATAAAAATATACCAAAAGTACGCCAACTTGAGTATATTCCGAGTACACGGGATAGGAGAGTGACATTTGCAGAAGCATCAATACTTTTATTATCTTTCCCGAACTTTGGTTTTAAATGTGGATAAAGAATCCAACATTTATCCTTGGTGTGTCGAGATTGTCCACAATGATCACACACAACAGAATTCCTTTTTCCTTTGAAAGATTCATTTTCACCCTTTCTTTTATCAACTAAAAAGGCTCGAGATTCATGTGCTTCAGAATGGGACTTTACCTCAGTACTCATCACCTTCTTGCGTACTTCTTCGTGTTGAATGGTGGTGCAAACATTTGAAAAGGACGGTAACTCGGTACCCATAAGAATACGACTTCGAAGATCTTCATATTCAGGATCTAAGCTCACAAGCAGTCGAAAGATTCTATCTTCTTCTGCCCTTTTTAAGAACGTTGCTGCATCCGTGGTATGAGTACAATAAAGAGCAAGTTCATTCCACATGCTCTTTATTTTTCCAAGATGCTCAGTAAAAAGACTTCCCCTCTTGTGAGATTTCTGCAATTTCTTTCTTTAATTGGAAGATTCGAGCAGCATTGTTTTGATGTGCATACATTTCTTTTAAAGATTCTCATAGATGATTGGAAGATTCAGAGAAACTGAATATTTCAGCAACTTGAGGCTCCATAGAATTCAAGATCCATGACATGACCTACTGATCTTTGGAGAGCAGTCTTCATACTATGGATTAGGGGTGAGCAATTCTCGGTTTTTAACCGAAAACCGAATCGAACCGGACCGAAATTGAAATTCGGTTCAATTTTTAATCAACCGGTTCGGATTTCGGTTTTATCATTTGATTAATTTCGGTTTTCGGATCGGTTTTCTGTTTTGGATTCCGAAACCCGAACCGAACCGAAAACCGAATCACTACATTATAAAAGAAAAAAAAAATGGTTTTTATGAATTTGGTATACACTCACCACTTGGTATAAAATTAGTTTATTGTTATTTTTGGTACACAATTTTGGTTTTTCTCAGTTAGGTTTGGTTTTTTTTCGGTTTTTATAAATTTGGTATACACTCACCACTTGGACCTAAAAAACTAAACCGACCGAGAACTGAACCGATTTAATTCGGTTCGGTTTTTTTCGGTCTTTACAAATTCGGTTCGATTTTCGGTTTTGCAAAAAGCGATTTTCGGTTCAGTCGGTTTTTAGATATTCGATTTGGTTTGAACCGAATCGAATCGTTGCTCACCCTTACTTTGGATTGTCAACATCAGGAGCAACAACCTACCCATTGACATAACCCAGTTTCGACCTTCCTCCAAGTGCCAAGGTAACAGGCGCCCTTGACCAAGGAATATAGTTGAAACCATTGAGTAGCACTAAACAAAGACGCAAATTTGGATTACCATCTGTTTCAGAGACGATGGTTGAGTTTTTTACTTGTTCGTCACCCATTGAAGTAAAACTAGATTTCCAATAGGTACCCTGAAGTTAGATCAAAAGAACTTGTGCTATGATACCATGAAGAGAAAATAAGTGGATACAGAACTTAACTTAGGTTCTTATTATTATGACTTTAATTCAAAGATCCACAATATATATAGAGGTGAAGAGACCTCTAGAATACAACAACAAACTACAAACAACTTCCAATGAGTCTGCACATCTACCCAACAACTACTCATGTCACGTCTCAGTACTGGAATACGGAGACGGACATGGACAGCTTTTCCGTACAAGATATAGAATATCGTACGGCAGTCACGACTGTAGAAATACAAGGGGGTGCATACTACAATTAAGTCTCCTAGGATCTCAGAACAACAATGTCTCAATCATTCAAGCAAGTAACAACAACATAGAACATGTAAGATAAAGCCGTAAGGCGTTCCAAACGCTACATCGGAATGTTCTAGAGATCTAGCCATCAAAATGTTAGGCTAGCAGAATATCAATAATTACACAACCGAGATCAGCTGTAGTCTGATTATATTACAGTTATGTAAAAAGGAACTGATGTCCAGACTAGCCGGCTAACAAGTATCGGTGGCTAAATGTCCAAAAAGAGTAGAATGTACAAGACGAACAGTGATCAAGAAATCCACTCGTGCCCTTCAGCGACCATACGTCTTGTGCGCGTCATCGTAAGGGGGATAAGCTGAATCCTCTAGTGCTGGCTCTAAACCTGGCCATACAAAATCAGTGGGGTTAGACCCCAAATAGCAAGTACCAAAAGGAAGCACGTATGAAGAAACAAAAACCAGATCAAGCATATAGTGCAAGAGCCAAAAATTATTGGCGCTTGTCCCATCTTTGGGATAACATGGCACTCCTTCACCAAATAAGGACAGAAAATGCCATGCCACCCAAGATAAGGTACGTCCCCTGATTGTGGTTAAGCTAGGATTCTGTGTCGTAGTTCGGTCCATATTCCATCATAGAATATGACTCAACTCCCCAATCAAATAAGGACAGAAGTTGAACACCATACTATGACAGTCCATGTCCCAAAGCTACTACCAAATTATAATCACAACCAAGTCAGATTAGAACGGCCAAACAATGTTAAGGCTTGTTATGTAAAGTCTGGGGGTATCCCAGATATAATAATAATAATAATAATAAGCATCCTCAGATCGTGCCATATCGAGCAGGGCTAATCGAGCTAATATTATACAAGCAGAAAATCATGATCGCACCAGTTCTCCCTAGGGCCACCGCGCTAATAAATCAATAACAGTTTCAACCTTCCTATAGAAAAAATATTGGCTGGTCTTAAATATAAAAAGGTCGAATATTGTATTCCACTACATATGGATAATATACAATATCCGTGGTGGCCAGCCATGCACTCTATGAAAATTATCATGGGATGGCCCATCACGCACGATCTCGGAATATCGTTCCCTTCCTATGTTCTAATCAGCTTTTATGTTACCTAATTAACCCTACAATGATATAGAATTTTCTGCCGTGGCCATAGGAATATTTTCCTTAATGATGTCGTACAAATACGGGCACATTTGATATGAATCCATTTAATATAAGGAGTCAAGTCTTGATTCAGCCAAATGTATATGCAACATTCAAACAAGCAATAACCTAGCCACGCTATGGTTCTGACCCATTATCATTTTCGTGCCAAGAATTCAGGAATATAATATTATGCACCGAGCATGAATCATCATGTCACGTTCAGCGTACATGTTGGCCAATGTCCTACACTCAGTGTACAATGTAGCCTTTATAAACAGACGAGCAGGACAAGTGTATCGGCACGAATACAATAACCAAGTCAAGATACCAAACCTATCAGTTGGTCACATGAATCATGTTTGATCAGGTCAGGAGCCACAATTAATTAGGAATCCCATATCTCATATGATCGAGTCACGGTCATGAATGCCTCATCAATTCCTCAAATTCTGGGATCATATATCATCAATCATGGTCAAGCTCAACTAATCTAGAATAGGCATTATGTGCACAAAAGGACCCATGCATGCATAATCAATCACAAAAAAAGTCCTGGGTCGGCGCACTTTGTAAGTATCAAATATAGGCTAGTCAGGAATAGTGACGCACTATGCACGAACAAGCAACTATATGGTGCACAAACCTATAATACTAGGTCCCAGAAGTCATGGCGCACAAAATCGATAATAGAGCAACAGGAAGATGTGGCGTACAAATCAAGAATTAAAAGAATAGACGCATTCTACTCATGCAAGCAAACTGACGCACAAACAAGAGTTACGAGTAAGAGAAGTGGCGCACTATGCAAGTGCAAAACAACTACAAGACAAAACACAAGTCCACAGGCGGTGCAACAGTCAAGGGTCTCGGGAATCGAGACGTGCCAAAGTCAAGGCTCGCTTATCGAGACTGAACCAAGCAAGAGTGCGCCAAGAGTTAACAAGTGCGGCGGGTTATTAATCCATCAAAATTGTCCCAAAAATTATTGGCGCTTGTCTCATCTTTGGGATAACATGACACTCCTTTACCAAATAAGGACAGAAAATGCCATGCCACCCAAGATAAGGTACGTCCTCTGATTGTGGTCAAGCTAGGATTCTGTATCGTAGTTCGATCCATATTCCATCATAGAATATGACTCAACTCCCCAATCAAATAAGGACAGAAGTTGAACACCATACTATGACAATCCATGTCCCAAAGCTACTAACAAAATTATAATCACAACCAAGTCAGATTAGAACGGCCAAACAATATTAAGGCTTGTTATGTAAAGTCTGGGTGTATCCCAGATATAATAATAATAATAATAAGCATCCTCAGATCGTGCCATGTCGAGCAGGGCTAATCGAGCTAATATTATACAAGCAGAAAATCATGATCGCACTAGTTTCCCCTAGGGCCACTGCGCTAATAAATCAATAACAGTTTCAACCTTCCTATAAAAAAAATATTGGCTGGCCTTAAATATAAAAAGGTCGAATATTGTATTCCACTACATATGGATAATATACAATATCCGTGGTGGCCAGCCATGCACTCTATAAAAATTATCACGGGACGACCCATCACGCACGATCTCGGGATGTCGTTTCCTTCCTATGTTCTAATCAGCTTTTATGTTATCTAATTAACCCTACAACGATATAGAATTTTCTACCGTCGCCATAGGTATATTTTTTTTAATAATGTCGTACAAATACAGGCACATTTGATATGAATTCATTTAATATAAGGAGTCAAGTCTTGATTCAGCCAAATGTATATGCAACATTCAAACAAGCAATAACCTAGCCACGCTATGGTTCTGACCCATTATCATTTTCGTGCCAAGAATTCAGGAATATAATATTATGCACCGAGCATGAATCATCATGTCACGTTCAGCGTACATGTTGGCCAATGTCCTACACTTAGTGTACAATGTAGCCTTTATAAACAGACGAGCAGGACAAGTGTATCGGCACGAATACAATAACCAAGTCAAGATACCAAACCTATCATTTGGTCACATGAATCATGTTTGATCAGGTCAGGAGCCACAATTAATTAGGAATCTCATATATCATATGATCGAGTCCCGGTCATGAATGCCTCATCAATTCCTTAAATTCTGGGATCATAGATCATCAATCATGGTCAAACTCAACTAATCTAGAATAGGCATTATGTGCACAAAAGGACCCATGCATGCACAATCAATCACAAAAATAGTCCTGGGTCGACGCACTTTACAAGTATCAAATATAGGCTAGTCAGGAATAGTGACACACTATGCACGAACAAGCAACTATATGGTGAACAAACCTATAACACTAGGTCCCAGAAGTCATGGCGCACAAAATCGATAATAGAGCAACAGAAAGATGTGGCGTACAAATCAAGAATTACAAGAATAGACGCATTCTACTCATGCAAGCAAACTGACGCACAAACAAGAGTTACGAGTAAGAGAAGTGGCACACTATGCAATTGCAAAACAACTACAAGACAAAACACAAGTCCACAGGCGGTGCAACAGTCAAGGGTCTCGGGAATCGAGACGTGCCAAAGTCAAGGCTCGCTTATCGAGGCTGAACCAAGCAAAAGTGCGCCAAGAGTTAACAAGTGCGGCGGGTTATTAATCCATCAAAATTATCCCAAGCGTTGAGCTTCAAAAAAATGCGCCAGGGGTTGTGTGTATAAGAGCGGTGCATTTTTTATAGTTAATGCACAATGTCTCAATTATGCATTGGTCTGCTGATTTGGTTAAAAGTGAGCCAAGGAGAAAATTGGTCAAAAGTGCAATGAAAAGTAGACTGGCGCACTTTTGCTTTGTTCGTTCGATAATACATCAATTGTGCGCCAGAGGCTGAAATCTTCCAAAAATGCGCCAAAAACTGAAATCTTCCAAAAGTGCGCAAAGAATAATTTTTCCAAAAATTTATCCCCTTGACATACTTTTACAAGAAATTGACAGTACTCTTAAAGTATGCACAAGTATGAAATGCGGGTCATATTCAATATGTGCTCATAGTACAAATTCTCCTGTGTACTTCTTGTCATTGTTCTTCTTCTCCAACCGACCCACCATTTGATGTACTAAGAGCTTAAGCTCGAGACTATGACAATGCTCCATTCCTCTAGCAACAAGAACCAAAAATCAAGAAAAAATCTAGGCTCGAAATCAGGGAACAACATCTTTTAAAAAAAAACTCATTTTTTATTATCATTCTCTAGAAAAATATACTCATGAAAATACTCATAATAAAATCAAGATAAAACCATTAACCACCTTAAATCTGTAAACTCTAAGAACTAACTATAATCAGAACAATACTAGAAACTAATTACAACAACAAACACTAAGAATAAAATTATAGCCGATAATGTTTCTTCATATTTGCAAGATATACTTGTTTATGAAGAAAATCATGAGCAAAATAAGATAAATGAACAAGTGAGAAGAGAGAATGAGAATAAGGATATATATAGGCAAGGGGTTGATGGTGAACCGTCGGATCTCTCCAACAAATCCAAACTACACATCCTACCTACCACTATCTCACCATCAATATTATCTAATGTGCGTCAAGCTTCCATTCAATCGTGCACTTGAAGTATATCCAAAGTGTGCCAAGAGAAAATCCTAAGCAAAAGTGCGACAATCTTGAGTATATTCTAAGTATATGGGATAGGGGAGTGACAACTCCCACAGAGTGCATATTTTCCCAAGTATGCAGCAAGTAAATGTTTCAATAATTTCTAGGTAATAAATACTCAACCGTATTAACAATTCCAACACTTTTCATATTCATTAATTTTGTTAATCAGTTTTAAACCATATTCATCTCTAGGAACCCCTTTTCTAATTAAAGACATTTGGCAAAGATCCACTGAAGGAAACTGAGGCGCATGGTTATATCATTCGAGATCGGAAGGAAATTGCGTTTATAGTCCAAATTAAAATTAAAATTAAAATTAAAATTAAAATTAAAATTAAAAAAATTATTAGAAAAAAAAAGTATTGCTGGCTATGGGGTTCGAACCCATGCGCACTAATGTGCAGAAGATCTTAAGTCTTCCCCCTTAACCTCTCGGGCAAACCAGCTATTTATCTATGCTTTATAATCTTGTATTATTATATATATGTAATAACCTCATTTCTACACATTTGTAATTTCATCCGCATCACTACATTAGTCATGCAAATAATAATTTGGGATTCACATATGATCTAAGTTAGAGGCGCTAAAAACTCAAATTGTAACAAATGAGTCTATATAACATGTTTGGTAAATCGAAAGTAGATGAAAAATCGTGCACTTTCTTGTCACCTCCAAATACAAAAGATATTTGGATGGACAAAGAAATAGAAGTTGGAAGAGTGGAAGAAACTTTAGAAAAATAGTTAATAACCAATTAATAATCATAATATTAAATATTTGTAATTAATATTAACAAAATTATTGAGTTAGTTAATTATGCATATGAAAAATAATTAATTAACTTAAATTTAATAAAATATTTTATTTTTAGTTAATTATTCTAATTATAATATAATAGATACATACTAAGTAATTACCTAATTAAATTTATAATTAATTATATAATGTTATATATTAAATATTACACTAATTGACATAATATTACTTACTTATTTATAAATATTACAACTAGTTAACTAATTAACAAACTATTATTAAAATAACTAATTAACCAATTACTATTGGTTTTTAAAAACTAATAACTTTTAATTTATTAAATTAATCTTTTTTACAAAGATTACATATACAATATCGTAATGTGAAATCATCTCCTTACGAGATGTACGGTGAACTCTTCTCCTATTGAAAGTCATTTAATGACCTCTTAGAAAACCCTAAGAAACCCTTTCACTCAAGAATAATCTCAAAAGTTCTCAAGTAACAAGCCAAACAGCCCTAGAGATGATGAAGATCATTTTATATGACTCTAATATTAACCTCAGTCATGGGCAAACTTAATCGTCGAAACCAAACATTTAGATTTGAACCATCCACCAAAAATATATATATATATTCCCTGACTCAACATATATCCCCTGACTCAATAGCATATTGATGGTATGCCATCGACTTTGTCGTGGTATGTCGAGTGTGCACATAAAATGGTCCCAAAATTCATTAACGACTTTGTCGAATCTATGTTATAGCAGTGGTATACTGACTGCAATGTGTTACGTCCCAGTCCCAAAATATCAAGGGACTAGCCACGTGGCAATGGCCAGCAGCACACACCGATGGACAAACCCAATTTAATGGATCCATCGGGGCGTACTTAAGCTGTAATACAACTATCAGGGTCTACTAATCTCATCTACAGAATGAATATAACAAAGTCAACATAAGGAAATAAAACATCAACATCAAGTCACAAGTAATTTAAATAGGGAAACAACCCGATGTTCAAGTCTGATACAATTGTTCATTTAAACAAGAATGTAAAGAACATCACAAACTGAGTATGGAAGAAACATATACTCAGGAAAATCTATGACAATCACCTAGTCTTCGGTTCCTGGTTCTGCTCCACTGTATGCACCTGATTCCGCTTCGGCTCCTGCTAATGCTCCTGTCCCGTATACCTCGGGATAGATCTCGTCTGCAAATCCTGGGGACATAATCCGGATCCAGGTCCTCAGAGGACATAGCAAGGTACAATATAACTCAAGCCAAAATAAATGCAGTGCAGAAATAAATGAAACAATAGGGTAAGCTATATAACCATCTATGTGAAATCCAAGATGAGAGCATCACTAAAACTCAGGCTGAGACTAATACAAGCTCTGTGTCGGAGAGCCGGTAGCAGTGATATCATGTGGTTTGTGTAGCTCAAAAGGGAGACTACGACACCGTCATAATATAATCAGCCTGTAGCCTGTGTGTCTCTCCCCACCCAATGTAATCACACGTCTCATGTCCATGACACGCAAGATCAAAACTAATGCAGCAAGTCATAATAAGATCTAAGAAGATAATGTCTATGTCATGAAACCTGTATCCTATACAGAATCACCATGAATATCTCAGGAAGATTCTATCTCATGAATAGTGTCAGGTGTCCTGGGTATAACGTACTTGATAATGCAAGTACAAGAATGTAAAGGGTCACGATGTCCATCTCTAGGTGACGTTACACAACTTTGCGTATGGTGTTGGCATCCGACTATTAATCGGACGCTAAGTAAGTCACACAGTCCTAGGTTGAAGCATGTACAACAATTATATATGTCAAGAAAATAAGTAGCAAAAACTGCAGGATTTGGCAAGTTACACTAGCCTGGGGTTCTGGCTCCAACTATAGCTCTGATTTCAGCGGGTTCTGCAGGGACTCCTTCGTTTGCTGAAATAGACATCACCATCAGATTTAGAAAATATCAATTAGCTAGAAACGCCTGTCCTCGAGTCCAATTTGGACACAGGGGCTAAAATGACATTTTCAAGTTCAAGCGGGGTCCACATGTGTCAGAACAAATGGTCTCCAAATCTGTCAAACTTAGTGTCAACAAGTCAGAAACGATGATACGAACCCAACGGAACTTCCAGAATTGAATTTCGATGAGCCGATCACAAAATCGCCCGTCAAGTGGAGCCATGGGGCCCACGATACGTGATTTTGTCAACGTTCTCAGAATTGAACCAAACTTGGGTCACAGGACCAGCGTATTGCTACGAGTCCGATGGCGCAAGTTTTGTTTCGATCCGACGTGTGTACACAAAGATACAGCGAGATCCAGAACGGACAAATATGGGGCGTTGTCGGTGGATACGCGTTGATTTCGATGTGCACGCACATCCAAATTAACTTCTGCGAAATTTTGCACGTCTGTATCAACGACGCGCACGTTTCGGTGAAAACCGTACGTGACCAAGTCGTCCCGTTTGGCGGGACGTACTCAGTTCCGGGGTAAAACAGGGCGTTGGTTTTCATATTTTTGGATCGCGGTTCGCGATGGCCACAGGACGCGACGCACCGAGCGGGTTGCACGGGCATCGAGGGGGTCACACAGCCTACACGTCACAACTGACGGAACCAAAAACGGGTCAACGAGGAGGGAGAATGGGTTACCTGAATAGGGCTCCGTGAAATCGAGATTTCTCGTGTCCGTGACGACACGACACAGTGTCAGGCTGTGTCTGGGTTCTAGGGTTAGGGTTCAGTCTTCACGCCGGAGACTTCGCCGGAGGGGTGCTGGGGCAGGCAGAGCGGCTCGCTGGTGTCGTCGGCTCGTCGGGGCGTCTCAGGCGGAGCTAGGGCAGCTCGCTGGTGGTCGGGCGGCGCTCGGGGAGGCGAGGAGATGGGGAGGGGAGATGAGAAGCTGGGCGGCCGGGCTCTGCGGGGGTGGCGAGGTCGAGGGCGAGGGCGGAGGAGGAAGGGAGACGGCGCTGGAGTTGCTGCGGGAGACGTCGGCTCAGGCGGAGGAGAGCAGGAGGAGGACAGCGGGGAGAGAGGGCGGAGCTGGAGGCTCGGCTGCGGGTTCTGGGGAGAGGCGGCGAGGCTGGAGTGAAGGCGGGGCGGCCGGAGGAAGGCGGCTCGGGTTCTGGGGAGAGGCGGCGAGGCGAGGGCTCGAGGGAGTTCGTCGGGCGGAGGAGGAGGTTAGGGCGGCCGGGCGTTGGGATCGAGGGGGTTAGGTCACCGGCGGAGCGGGGGTTTATATAGGCGGAGAAGGGAGCTGGGTCGCCGGCCGTTGCTGGCAGGGAGGCGGAGCGGCAGGCGGCCGGTGCGGGGATGCGAAGCGGAGGGGTCGGCCGGCGGTTACGCGGCGGAGGAGTCGGCTGGCCGCTCGTCGGTTATGGGGCTGAACGGATGGGGAGGTGAAGGGTTTCGGGTCGGGTCGGGTCAGGCGGATCCGGCCCGATCCACTAAACAGAAAGCGGGTTCGAGTCTAACGGATTTTGGGTCGCGGGTTAGACCCGGATCCGACCCGCAGGGGTTGAGTTTGGGTTCAGCTAAACCGGTCTGGGTTGGTTCGGTTTGGTTTATTTCAAATAAACTGGATTTAATTTTATGGTCTATTTTGGTTTAATAAAAACTTGGTTTTTAGGGCTTTAAAAATGCTTCCGGGGTCCAATAAATTCTCAAAAAATTATCCTATGTCTAATTTTTTATTTTACACCATAAAATATCATTTCCATAATATTTTAATATTATTTAACATAAATTAAAAATCATTTAATTTTAAAATACCTAGGTTTTATTTACAGAAAAATCTCAAAAAATTACAGTAAATTGTGAAAAATTTCAAATTAAAAATTCTTAAAAATCAGGGGGTTTACACGATGTCCCGTTCCGCATGGTGTAGTAGAGTGAATCGTTGGCTCGAAAGTTTGGTTGGACTTAGATTTATGTAGAGGAATTAGTCAGATATTTATGTCTTCAGTGTTATGCCTCGTTCTAAGCAAAGACAATGTGTTGACTTCTGGAATTGCTTAAGTTGGTTGGATTTAAAATATGCGAGAAGTCACAAGTTTACAGTTGTGATGCAGAGTTCTTTGTGATCAGGACAAAATCGATTCGTCATAAGGTATGTGGTTTTAATAACCGAATTGCTCTATATATAACTCCAAACAAAATTAACCAGTACTCTATATTCCACCTTTGAGAAAGAAAATAGAGCCACCACCAATGTCAGAAATGGTGCAAAGGCGAACGACGTCGCTGCGAAGAACGGCATTGGCCGCAGCAGCAGCAGCAGCAGCGTACCGGAGCCTCTCGAAGCCGTCGATCTTCGTCTGTAGCTATCTGGAGAGGATCTTCCTGTATGCCAATTGCAGCACCTCCTGTCATCGTCAGGGCCTGTTATGACGAATTTTAAAAATAAAGTTCCATAAATAATGTAAAAAAAAAGTTAAAATAAAAAATATACCTCCATCATGATTTGAACTAGAAATCTTTTGTGTGCAAAGAATAATTTTTCCAAAAAATGTCCTGGGTTGGCGCACTTTGCAAGTATCAAATATAGGCTAGTCAGGAATAGTGATGCACTATGCACGAACAAGCAACTATATGGTGCACAAACCTATAACACTAGGTCCCCGAAGTCATGGCGCACAAAATCGATAATAGAGCAACAGGAAGATGTGGCGTACAAATCAAGAATTACAAGAATAGACGCATTCTACTCATGCAAGCAAACTGACACACAAACAAGAGTTACGAGTAAGAGAAGTGGCGCACTATGTAAGTGCAAAACAACTATAAGACAAAACACAAGTCCACAGGCGGTGCACCAGTCAAGGGTCTCGGGAATCAAGACGTGCCAAAGTCAAGGCTCGCTTATCGAGGCTGAACCAAGCAAGAGTGCGTCAAGAGTTAACAAGTGCGGCAGATTATTAATCCATCAAAATTGTCCCAAGCGTTGAGCTTCCAAAAAATGCGCCAGTGGTTGTGTGTATAAGAGCGGTGCACTTTTGATAGTTAATACACAATGTCTCAATTGTACACCGGTCTGCTGATTTGGTTAAAAGTGAGCCAAGGAGGAAGTTGGTCAAAAGTACGCTGAAAAGTAGACTGGCGCACTTTTGCTTTGTTCGTTCGGTAATACATCAATTGTGCGCCAGAGGCTGAAATCTTCCAAAAGTGCGCCACAAACTGAAATCTTCCAAAAGTGCGCAAAGAATAATTTTTCCAAAAATTTATTCCCTTGACATACTTTTATAAGAAATTGACAGTACTCTTAAAGTATGCACGAGTATGGAATGCGGGTCACATTCAACACGTGCTCATAGTACAAATTCTCCTGTGTACTTCTTGTCATTGTTCTTCTTCTCCAACCGACCCACCATTTGATGCACTAAGAGCTCAAGCTCGAGACTATGATAATGCTCCATTGCTCAAGTAACAAGAGCCAAAAATCAAGGAAAAATCTAGGCTCGAAATCAGGGAACAACATCTTTTAAAAAAATCTCATTTTTTTGGGATCATTTCATAGAAAAATATACTCATGAAAATTCTCACAATAAAATCAAGATAAAACCATTAACCACCTCAAATCTGTAAACTCTAAGAACTAACTATAATCATAACACTACTAGAAACTAATTACAACAACAAACACTAAGAATAAAACTATAGCCGATCATGTTTCTTCATATTTGCAAGATATACTTGTTTATGAAGAAAACCATGAGCAAAAATAAGAGAAATGAACAAGTGAGGAGAAAAAATGAGAACAATGATATATATATATAGGCAAGGGGTTGATGGTGAACTGTCGGATCTCTCCAACAAATCCAAACCACACATCCTACCTACCACTATCTCACCATCAATATTAGTTAATGTGCGTCAAGCTTCCATTCAACCGTGCACTTGAAGTATATCCAAAGTACGCCAAGAGAAAATCCTAAGCAAAAGTGCGACAATCTTGAGTATATTCTAAGTATATGGGATAGGGGAATGACAACTCCCAAAGAGTGCATATCTTCCCAAGTATGAAGCAAGTAAATGTTTCAACAATTTCCAGGTAATAAATACTCAACCGTATTAACAATTCCAACACTTTTCATATTCATTAATTTTGTTAATCAGTTTTAAACCATATTCATCTCTAGGAACCCCTTTTCTAATTAAAGACATTTGGCAAAGATCCACTGAAGGAAACTGAGGCGCATGGTTATATCATTAGAGATCGGGAGGAAACTGCGTTTATAGTCCAAATTAAAATTAAAATTAAAATTAAAATTATATTAAAAAAAAAAAAATTTCTGGCTATGGGGTTCGAACCCATGCGCACTAATGTGCAGAAGATCTTAAGTCTTCCCCCTTAACCTCTCAGGCAAACCAGCTATTTATGTTTACTTTATAATCTTGTTTTCTATATATATGCAATAACCTCATTTCTACACATTTGCAATTTCATCCGCATCACTACATTAGTCATGCAAATAATAATTTGGGATTCACATATGATCTAAGTTAGAGGCTCTAAAAACTCAAATTGTAGCAAATGAGTCTATATAACATGTTTGGTAAATCGTAAGTAGATGAAAAATCGTGCACTTTCTTGTCACCTCCAAATACAAAAGATATTTGGATGGACAAAGAAATAGAAATTGGAAGAGTGGAAGAAACTTTAGAAAAATAGTAAATAACAAATTAATAATCATAATATTAAATATTTGTAATTAATATTAACAAAATTATTGAGTTAGTTAATTATGCATATGAAAAATAATTAGTTAACTTAAATTTAATAAAATATTTTATTTTTAGTTAATTATTCTAATTATAATATAATAGATACATACCAAGTAATTACCTAATTAAATTTATAATTAATTATAAATGTTATATATTAAATATTACACTAATTAGTTAACTAATTAACAAACTATTATTAAAATAACTAATTAACCAATTACTATTGGATTTTAAAAACTAATAACTTTTAATTTATTAAGTCAATCTTTTTTACAAAGATTACATACACAATATCGTAATGTGAAATCATCTCCTTACGAGATGTACGATGAACTCTCCTCCTATTGAAAGTCATTTAATGACTTCTTAGAAAACCCTAAAAAACTCTTTCACTCAAGAATAATCTCAAAAGTTGTAACAAGCCAAACAGCCCTAGAGATGATGAAGATCATTTTATATGACTCTAATATTAACCTCAGTCATGGGCAAACTTAATCGTCGAAACCAAACATTTAGATTTGAACCATCCACAAAATATATATATATATCCCCTGACTCAACATATATCCCCTGACTCAATAGCATATTGATGGTATGCCATCGACTTTGTCGTGGTATGTCGAGTGTGCACATAAAATGGTCCCAAAATTCATTAACGACTTTGTCGAATCTATGTTATAGGAGTCCATTTTTGTTCACACATCAATACCATGGTATTTGTTCACCCCCCAATCAGGAGGAGCCATGTGGCAAATCTTGAGTGAAAACCATTTTGGGAATGCACAAAACCACTTTCAAAGTGGTTTTAGTTGCCACATGGCTCCTACAGATTGGGTGGTGAAAAAACACCATGGTATTGGTGTGTGAACAAAAATGGACTCTATGTTATAGCAGTGGTATACTGACTGTAATATCTCATTCCGTATGGTGTAGTAGAGTGAATTGTTGGCTCGAAAGTTTGGTTGGACTTAGATTTATGTAGAGGAATTAGTCAGATATCTATGTCTTCAGTGTTATGCCTCGTTCTAAGCAGAGACATTGTGTTGGTTTCTGGAATTGCTTAAGCTGGTTTGATTTGAAATATGCGAGAAATCACGAGTTTAGAGCTGTGATGTAGAGTTCTTTGTGATCATGACAAAATCGATTCGTCGTAAGGTGGGTGGTTTTAATAACTGAATTGCTCTATATATAACTCCAAACAAAATTAACCAGAACTCTATATTCCCTCTTTGAGAAAGAAAACAGAGCTGCCACCAATGTCAGAACTGGTGCGAAGGCGAACGACGCCGCTGCGGAGAAGAAGGGAAGCACGACATTGGCCGCAGCAGCAGCAGCAGCATACCGGGGCCTCTCGAAGCCGTCGAACTCCGTCTGTAGCTATCTGGAGAGGATCTTCCTGTATGCCAATTGCAGCACCTCATGTCGTCGTCAGGGTCTGTTATGACGAATTTTCAAAATAAGATTCCAAACATAATGTAAAATATATATATATATATATATATATATATATATATATATATATATATATATATATATATATATATATATATATATATATATATATACCTCCATGTTGATTTGAACTAGAAATCTCTTGTGTGCAAATTAATATAATAACTACTAAAGTACAATTACTTTGTGATAGAAAAGGACCATGATAAATACGAATTCTCATTTTGGTAGAAAATTATTTATATAGTTAAAAAAAAAAAATTGGACCCTCCAGCCCATGGGACTCTGGGCGATCGTCATGTCCGTCCTGGACCAGGGCCGACTCTGGTCGTCGCCAACGCCTACCTTGATCTCTTCCTCGGCCGCCACCCCTCCGTCCCCGTGGATTCTTGCAGCGTTCACCGGTTCATTGTCGCCAGCTTCCTTACTGCTGTCAAGTTCATGGATGACATGTGAGTTGACATATATTTACTTGCCATTGCTTGTTATGACACTGCAGTTATAACTTAATTAGTAAATGTACGTACAAATAAAATTTTCTAATATTATTTTTAAATTATTTAAATATTTAAATATATTTTAATTATAATCTATTATGAATATATTTTTATTTTTTAATAAAAATATTTGTCGTCTAAGTTGTATATATATCCTTACGTAATTAAAAATTTAAATAAATTTTAATTAATTGTTTTAACTACATAATATTATATAATTATAATCAAATACCTCTTCTAGCTCATGTGGTTAAGGTGGGAAGTATCCTTCTTGGTTGGTCAAGTTTGATTCGTCGTAATGTAATTTATAACAAATTTATTTTTTTCAAACAATTTTTTTTACGTATTATTATTTTTTTAAATAAATGATTGACTATTTACAAACGGTTTAGACGGCTCACTTTGAGCCGTTTTGAAGTCTCATTATAAGCGTAGAGATATTGATTCATAGTTTTAAACTGTACAATTAACTACAATTGAATTGCTAACTGCACTTATGGATTTCGAAATCTGATTGGATTATCGAAATCTGCAGTTTTGGGAAGTTTAGGGCTCTTTCGATACTGTAGTGAGTTTTCGAAATCGACCAAGGTTCATAGTATCAATATCTGAATCGGTATCCGACCCTCTCTATGTATATTGGGATTGGTTGTATCGCGTATCGGATCGGAGTATCAAAATTTTTGATATCAAAAAACAAATAATTATTAATAAATTATTAACACTTCAGACAAAAAAATATTGTATGCATTTATGTATAATTTTAAGTATTTTATATGTTATTTCTTAGTAGTTTTGAAATTAAATAAAATAGGAGTATGACCGATCCTGAGCTCAGGTGGACCCCGGACGAACTTTCAAAATAGACCTCCATATATAATATAAAAAATAATTTCAAATTTTAAATTATTCTTATCACCAAGATTTGAACTAAAAATCTCTATAGTGCAAAACTAATATGTTAACCACTGCACTATAATTATTTTATGTTAACTACTACACCACAATTATTTTATGTTAACCACTACATCATAATTATTTGTTTATAACTAACAACTTATATCTTAATTTTGGGGTCCCATTAAATATGAGATTCAGAACGGATGCACTCGGTACACTTGCTCAGAGCCGACTCTAAATATGAGTCATACTTGTTGTAAATCCCCTCGACCAGATTTTAGTATTTTTAGGATTATTTTAGCAATTTAGAATTTATGGCAATATTTTAATTTATTTTGCTTACATATCCTATTGATTTGTGCACCTGTCCATCACCGAATTATTTGGAACTTTACCTTGACAGTTATCCCCGAACAAAGTTCACATACCTCTCCTAGACATGCTAGTCTATTTTTCTGCACTTTGTGCAACTCCCAGATACTCTATTATGAGCCTCGTATTAGACACACAATTATCGTTACAAACGTACGTAATTAAATTCCTAGATCTGTACCCATCCCTGTTCCAACAGACATTAGAGGCCCAACATGCACCTGTTTTGCCCAGACAAAAATACGTTAATTTTCTACACTGAGTATACTAAATTTAGTGTATTGACACCGTACTAAAATTATGGCCCTACCTGCCTCTAAATAATTAGTGAACACCGTGCGCAGTATTTATTAATTAATTAATACGATGGCCCGTATCACCCAAGAAAATCAGGCCCAGTCCCTGCCCAGACTCACCCCCACCCCCTCAGGACCCTCACACAGCTTTTCCCTTCAATTCTGTGAATTTTAGTATTTTTAGGAATCAGGTATTTTTCCCAGACAATTTCGTAAATTGTGCAAATTCCTAAAATAGGACTTTTACGTAATTTATGAAATTACATGGACTTTTCTGCAAATTTCAGTGCGAGGTGTCACCCCCTCATTGGCCGGTGAACCTGCACCGTCCATTTGGAGGCGGAACCCAGCCAAAAATATCCCAAAAATATCTTTAGATATTTTACTTAAAATATTAATTAAATTTCTATTAAATAAAAGAAAAAGAAAAAGATAGTATTTGTCCAAAACCAAAATCATTTCCAAACTTAAGAAACCGCAGCAGCAGCACCTAGATTAGAAAGTTAGCAAAGTAAGGAAAGAAAGAAAGTAAACTAAGTTAGTAAGGAAAGGAAAGGAAAGGAAAGGAAAGAAAGAATAAGAAAGAAAGCAACGGCAGTAAGAGAGAAAGGAGGAAAAAAAAGAAAGAAAGAAAGAAAGGAAATGGAAGGAAAGAAGAATAGGAAACTACGGCAGCAGCCGCAGCCGACCCCCCCCTCCCCCGGAGTTGATCCGCCGCCCACGGCGAGTCGACTCCCGCCGGAGCAGTCCCGCCGCTCCTCTCCTCCCAAGCCACCTCCCCTTCATCTCCCTCAACCCCTCCGGCCCGGCTGTGCGTCTCCTCGACTCCAGCTTCGAGCCGCCCCCCCCCGTCGGCCTCGACCTCCTCCTCCTCCTCCGCTGCCCACAGTCGCCACCCGCATCCGCCATGGTCCCCACGACTACTCCTCCAGCCGACCGGCCACCCGATATCACCCCCTCGCCGGACCCCCACTCGACTCCAGCCTCGAGCCACCCCACGGCGGCTCCGGCAACTCCCGTCTGAACTGCAGCACCCCCCCGGCCGAGACTCCCCCGTCCGGCCAGTGCAGCTCATGTCCCGACCCCGGCCACCTAGGGGCCTTAGTCGCCACCGGAGTTCAGTCCCCCACTCGAGCTTCCCCAAGCGACCGGAGCAACGCAGCGGCCACGACTCGGCCACCCTCCACCGGCCAGCACCCCGTGACCCCGACCCCGCCTGCTGCCAACACGGCAGTCGACTCCGGCCTGGCCATGCAGTCTCGTCCGACCGACTGAAGGTTCCGGACCACCCCGCGATGACCCCGACTCGAGCAGAACCGGACACAGCAGCTGGACACGGCCCGGACACGTCCAAGACACAAATCATGTGTCGAATCGACGCACGGACACGCGGAATTCAGTTTCCACGGAGCCATGTTCAGGTAATCCGTTCTAACTCCTCGTAGTTCCATTTTTATTTTCGTCAGTTGTGACACGTAGGCTATGTGACCCTCTCGGTGCCCGTCAAACCCGCTCGGTGCATCGCGTCTTGTGGCGATCGCGGCACGTGATCCAAAAACAGGAAAAACAACGACCCGATTCACCCCGGAACTGAGTACGCCCCGCCAAACGGGATGACTTGGTCGCACGCGGTCTTTACCGAAACGTGCGCATCGTTGATACAGACGTGCGAGATTTCGCAGAAATTGATTTGGATGTGCGTGCACACCGGAATCAACGCGTATCCGCCGACAACGTCCCGTATCTGCCTGTTCTGGAATACGCTGCAACTTTGTGTACACACGTCGGATCGAGACGAAACTTGCGTCATCGGACTCGTAGCAATACGCTGGTCCTGTGATCCAAGTTTGGTTCAATTCTGAGAACGTTGGCAAAATCCCGTATCATGGGCCCCATAGGCTCCACTTGACGGGCGATTTTGTGACCGGCTCATCGGAATCCAATTCTGAAAGTTCCATTGGGTTCGTATCATCGTTCCTGACTTGTTGACACAAAGTTTGACGAATTTGGAGACCTTTGATCCTGACACATTTTTTGGTGCAAAGCGGCCTACATGTGGACCCCGCTTTGACCAAAAACTGTCATTTTTGCTCCTGTGTCCAAATTGGACTTAAGAACAGGCGTTTCTAGTTATTTGATATTTTCTGAGACTGTTAATGCTGTTTATTTTAGTATCCGGAGACATTCATTCTGAGGTCATAGTTCTGACACTTGGTACTTGACATCGGGACGTTACATTTTTGCAGCTCTTGCCAGGCAAGTATACCTTGCCTTGTTGTACTGTTTAATTTTAGTTATTGATAGTTACATATTTATTTATCATATAAATGTGCGCGTCCGAGAAAACTCGGGTGCAGTCAACGAAGGCGTTGACGTTAGGATTGTATCTGACCTAGTGTCTAGTAGACCCACATAAAGTTGTAAAGTTATTGATATAACTTTTCAGGCCTTGACACGTATCATTACACGTCACAGAGTGAGTTCATGTAGGGACGCGTGCCTCATGCACGACTGGCCATCAGTGTGAGCAACACGTGTAACGGCATTTAGCCTAGTTGGTTATTTTATTGAGACTAGCATCATAGTAGGAGGTGTCCACGTCGTTTTCACGACTTGTACATCTATATTGGGCGGGGAAGACATCTAGTAGGCGTATGGGACACCCCCTCCTTGAGTCTTTTATCCTTCGTACCATGCTCCTCGGAGATGGTTGATTGCAGAGCTACCCGTGTGTCCGGAGGCATATGACACATATACTAGCCGGTCATGACGATTGGTGAATTACGTCAGCATATGTCAAGCCTACACATTCCCATGCATACTATAAGGTCTTTAAATTACATTAACTTAGATGGTTAGCACACCCCCTTTATTTATTCAGTATTTACATACATGGTATGTTATTTTTCTGTATCTTGTTATGTCCCTCTGAGGACCTGGTCCCTTTTCAGGTGTAGATATTCATGAGTATTCGCAGAAGCGCAGATACGGACATGTTACGTATATTCCGAGGAGGTCTTCTCTTCGAGTCTCGTGATTGTCAGATGCTGTTCTTATATGGTGTGTATCTGGTTTATTTTATATTCTATTTCGGAAGTAGATTTGTTTTCATCTGACTGTCATTCTTAGATATCTGTATTGAGATCTAGTTACATGGTTATTGGTTATTCATATTTGATTTTTGTGGATGAGATTTAGATTATACCCCGTGACTTGTGATAGTTTTACCATTTGTGAATTATTGTTCATTATACAGTGTACGCTCGTATATATGGTTTTCATATATTGGAGTTGCCATATATACAGGCGGCTGGCATGCTTACGTGTCCTAGTCCTACATATTTTGGGACTGGAGCGTGATATATTTTTTTGGTGGCCCATGCAGGTCAGAGCATATTGTCTCGGTTACGTTACTGTACCGATCAAGCCTGCACCTAGGATTAGAATATAGGATCTCATCCAATTGACTATGACTCATCCTTCTTCCAATCCATTCTATTTGAATAAATTGCATCTTGCTTGAATCCTGTGCTTCCCTGATAATTTTTTAAGTATAGCCCCTGCTAGAATATAAGAATCCCTGTTGATAGAATGATACTTAGGGCAGTATTCCTATTAAGAACACAACTAGGGCTTTGACATATCATTAAGTTCAAACTACTTAATGAACCAAAGTCTTCCATACTACCTAATGAACCCTAGCATCACTACCTATAGATTAACTTACCATTATCCCTTGACGTATTTATGTATGACTTGAGAGTAGTAAAAATACTACTAAGATTAGTTTAAAAATTGACCATAGTGTTGACCCTAGTCTTGAGGAACCCATAAAAATTTAAAGTTGAATACTAGGACTGAAACCTCACCCTATGTTGGATAACCAAAGTTTTACGCCAGAGACCCTTTACCTTTGTTGGCGTAAAACCCATTTGACCGCTGTTGGCATAAGAACCAAACAAACTGCCTAGTTGGCATAAAAGCCAAATGACTTTCTTGATTGACGTAAAAGCCAAACTATGCATAAGATTGTCTCCTTTACGCCGCAGTTATGACAACTGCTAACCCCGATCCCTGCGTCATGCAAGCCACGTAGGTAACTGCCCTGCGTAAACCTGATGATTCATGAGTAATAGATGACCAGCGTAGAGTAACCTGATTAGGCGTAATATAAGGATAGATGTGAGCGTAATTGTTACAGCCTTAGCTTTTTCCAGTTGACCAAATCTCGTGCAGAGATACGCCTCAAGCCCTGTGCAAAAAGAAACAGCTTTTGACGGGACATCTGATTTTGTCTCACCTTGAGCGTAAATGACTTGTATCCAATCAGTCACTAAACGACAACCTGGGTCACCGTGCAAAATCATCATCACAAACCGCCCACTCAATCGTTGTACAAGTACTTTTGTCAGATGTCAGGATTCACTAATTCGACTGACAAACTCATGAGTTTCTCGTACAACTTTACGCTGCGACGTATGCTAGACTTTACACAGGAGATATTTATGCGCAGATTTTAGCGCAAAACTTTTACGCTCAGACTTTTACCCAGACTTTTACGCACAGACTTTTTACGCGGACAGCTCTGAAGCTCTACCTTACGCTTCTCTGTTTTACGCGGATAACTCTGAAGCCATGCGTTACGCCAAATTATTTTATCTCTGCTTTACACAAACAACCTCGAATCCCTACTTTACGTGGACTTTCTTGAAATCCCTGTTTTAGGCAGACAACCTATAGTGTATATTAAGATTGTAGAACTTAGAAGGCCATACCTCTTTTGGGTCAACTAGTGACTTAGACAGGAATTAGAATAATAACTGTAGAGATTGTAAAATCTTGTATTTTTGTGAATTTAAATTGTTTTATAATTTCTCGTATCATAATCTAGCGTACTTATATTTACTGTCCTACTTTGACTATACTGCTATTATAGCCTAGTTTTGCAAGCTTATTCTTTATCAAGCTTGTTCATAATATATGTATTATTGGAGTACTACACTAATACATTTCAGAATCAGTGTATTACGGTCTGATCAACCATAGTACACTTGGTTCGTCCTTCGCATAATTACTTTACGTGGATTGAGATATATAGTAATTAGTAGACAAATGTACTTGCCCTCTAGATATGTCTGAGCATATCGTATCAGTTATCTAACTGTGCTGATACGAATATGTGAATAGGGATTACCAGAATAGGATTTCAATCCACAACTGCCTTGACAATTCTCCTTTGAATTCTTTAAAATGCCTTGACCCTCATACTTCTAATCTATTACCTCCCCCTTGAACTCTTGATTACTGTTTTCCGTCTTCCCTTATTTCGGAAGGACGAAACCTCGTACTTAGTATAAATACGAAGTGTATTATTTCTGTAGCCATTTCTGTTTGTTTCTTGGGTAATTACCAAACCCTATTATTGGATTAGATTTCAGTATATATACTGTGCTACCCTTAGAATGACCTTCGCTACCTACCTACGTTTTATTACGTTCCTGATACCTGCATCACTAAGGCAGCAAAAATTTTTAATTTTTGCCTCGTAACTTGGGTCAAGTTCAGAACCCAGGTATTGTGATAAAGAATGTATCATTTGTTGTCTGGAGTCGAAAAGGATTTCACCTGGATGAACAATTGACTGACTCCTGAATGGATAGCAGCACCTATGACTAGGTTGACTTATTAGGATTAAGAATTCCTATGGACCAACGAGTGTCAAGCCACTTTCGAGGAATTAAAGAAGCGACTGACCACAGCACCCGTATTGACTATTCCATCCGGATCAGGCGGATGTGATCTACAGACGCATCAGGAATAAGTTTGGGATGCGTATTAATACAAGATGGCAAGGTAATGGCATATGCATCCAGACATTTATGAGTATATGAGAAGAATTTAGAACTTGCAACCGTCGTAAGTACTCTGAAGCTATGAAGACATTACTATTAGGAGACAAATCGTAAGATTTCACGGCATACCAGTCAGCATTTTTACCAGACAAGGATTCGCATGATCAGAATTGGTGGTCAACACCGTAGAGACAGTTAAGTAAACACAAGGACACTTGCAAACAGTGCAAGACAGACAGAAGCAGTAGGCAGACCGTCATCATCGTCCCATGGAATTCAAAGTGGACGATCATGTCTTCTTGAGGATATCACCTACTAGAGGCACCATTCGGAGATCACCATTAGGCCGAGCTTGTCATATCAAGAGCAACCCTTAGAAATCCTAGATCATCGAGGAAAGATATTGAGAAATTAGTCTATTCCCTTGGTCCGCGTGGCATGGAAGCATGGCACGCCAGAAGAATCTACTTGGAAACGTGTAGACGACATGCGTAAATGTTTTTCGAACCTATTCGTAAGCCAAGATATAAATTACTTTGTTACAGTATATCTTATGCCGTCTTTGACTTCTATCCCGGCTTAGTTTTAATTTCGAGGACAAAATTTTTATAAGTTTGGTAGATTGTAAACCTCCTCGACCAGATTTCAGCATTTTTAGGATTATTTTAGCAATTTAGAATTTATGGCAATATTTTAATTTATTTTGCTTACATATCCTATTGATTTGTGCACCTGTCCATCATCGAATTATTTGGAACTTTACCTTGACAGTTATCCCCGAACAAAGTTCACATACCTCTCCTAGACATGCTAGTCTATTTTTCTGCACTTTGTGCAACTCCCAGATACTCTGTTATGAGCCTCGTATTAGACACACAATTATCGTTACAAACGTACGTAATTAAATTCCTAGATCTGTACCCATCCCTGTTCCAACAGACATTAGAGGCCCAACATGCACCTGTTTTGCCCAGACAAAAATACGTTAATTTTCTACACTGAGTATACTACATTTAGTGTATTGACACCGTACTAAAATTATGGCCCTACCTGCCTCTAAATAATTAGTGAACACCGTGCGCAGTATTTATTAATTAATTAATACGATGGCCCGTATCACCCAAGAAAATCAGGCCCAGTCCCTGCCCAGACTCACCCCCACCCCCTCAGGACCCTCACACAGCTTTTTCCTTCAATTCTGTGAATTTTAGTATTTTTAGTAATCAGGTATTTTTCCCAGACAATTTCGTAAATTGTGCAAATTCCTAAAATAGGACTTTTACGCAATTTATGAAATTACAGGGACTTTTCTGCAAATTTTAGTGCGAGGTGTCACCCCCTCATTGGCCGATGAACCTGCACCGTCCATTTGGAGGCGGGACCCAGCCGAAAATATCCCAAAAATATCTTTAGATATTTTACTTAAAATATTAATTAAATTTCTATTAAATAAAAGAAAAAGAAAAAGAAAAAGATAGTATTTGTCCAAAACCAAAACCATTTCCAAACTTAAGAAACCGCAGCAGCAGCACCTAGATTAGAAAGTTAGCAAAGTAAGGAAAGAAAGAAAGTAAACTAAGTTAGTAAGGAAAGGAAAGGAAAGGAAAGGAAAGAAAGAATAAGAAAGAAAGCAACGGCAGTAAGAGAGAGAGGAGGAAAAAAAAAAGAAAGAAAGAAAGGAAATGGAAGGAAAGAAGAATAGGAAACTGCGGCAGCAGCCGCAGCCGACCCCCCCCCTCGGAGTTGATCCGCCGCCCACGGCGAGCCGCCTTCCGCCGGAGCAGTCCCGCCGCTCCTCACCTCCCCGAGCCACCTCCCCTTCATCTCCCTCAACCCCTCCGGCCCGGCTGTGCGTCTCCTCGAATCCAGCTTCGAGCCGCCCCCCGTCGGCCTCGACCTCCTCCTCCTCCTCCGCTACCCCTAGTCGCCACCCGCATCCGCCATGGTCCCCATGACTACTCCTCCAGTCGACCGGCCACCCGCTATCACCCCCTCGCCGGACCCCCACTCGACTCCAGCCTCGAGCCACCCCACGGCGGCTCCGGCAACTCCCGTCTGAACTGCAGCACCCCCCCCGGCCGAGACTCCCCCGTCCGGCCAGTGCAGCTCATGTCCCGACCCCGGCCACCTAGGGGCCTTAGTCGCCACCGGAGTTCAGTCCCCCACTCGAGCTTCCCCAAGCGACCGGAGCAACGCAGCGGCCACGACTCGGCCACCCTCCACCGGCCAGCACCCCGTGACCCCGACCCCGCCTGCTGCCAACACGGCAGTCGACTCCGGCCTGGCCGTGCAGCCTCGTCCGACCGATTGAAGGTTCCGAACCACCCCGCGACGACCCCGACTCGAGCAGAACCGGACACAGCAGCTGGACACGGCCCGGACACATCCAGGACACAAATCCTGTGTCGAATCGACGCACGGACACGCGAAATTCAATTTCCACGGAGCCCTATTCAGGTAATCCGTTCTAACTCCTCGTAGTTCCGTTTTTATTTTCGTCAGTTGTGACACGTAGGCTATGTGACCCTCTTGGTGCCCGTGCAACCCGCTCGGTGCATCGCGTCTTGTGGCGATCGCGGCACGCGATCCAAAAACAGGAAAAACAACGACCCGATTCACCCCGGAACTGAGTACGCTCCGCCAAACGGGACGACTTGGTCGCACGCGGTCTTTACCTAAACGTGCGCATCGTTGATACGGACATGCGAAATTTTGCAGAAATTGATTTGGATGTGCGTGCACACCGGAATCAACGCGTATCCGCCGACAACGTCCCGTATCCGTCTGTTCTGGAACACGCTGCAACTTTGTGTACACACGTCGGATCGAGACAAAACTTGTGCCATCGGATTTGTAGCAATACGCTGGTCCTGTGATTCAAGTTTGGTTCGATTCTGAGAACGTTGGCAAAATCTCGTATCATGGGCCCCACAGGCTCCACTTGACGGGCGATTTTGTGACCGGCTCATCGGAATCCAATTCTGGAAGTTCCATTGGGTTCGTATCATCGTTCCTGACTTGTTGACCCTAAGTTTGGCGAATTTGGAGACCTTTGACCTTGACACGTTTTTCGGTGCAAAGCGGCCCACATGTGGACCCCGCTTTGACCAAAAACTGTCATTTTTGCCCCTGTGTCCAAATTGGACTTAAGAACAGGCATTTCTAGCTATTTGATATTTTCTGAGACTGTTAATACTGTTTATTTCAGTATCCGGAGACATTCATTCTGAGGTCATAGTTCTGACACTTGGTACTTGACATCGGGACGTTACATTTTTGCAGCTCTTGCCAGGCAAGTATACCTTGCCTTGTTGTACTGTTTAATTTCAGTTATTGATAGTTACATATTTATTTATCATATAAATGTGCGCGTCCGAGAAAACTCGGGTGCAGTCAACGAAGGCGTTGACGTTAGGATTGTATCTGACCTAGTGTCTAGTAGACCCACCTAAAGTTGTGAAGTTATTGATATAACTTTCCAGGCCTTGACACGTATCATTACACGTCACAGAGTGAGTTCATGTAGGGACGCATGCCTCATGCGCGACTGGCCATCAGTGTGAGCAACACGTGTAACGGCATTTAGCCTAGTTGGTTATTTTATTGAGACTAGCATCATAGTAGGAGGTGTCCACGTCGTTTTCACGACTTGTACATCTATATTGGGCGGGGAAGACATCTAGTAGGCGTATGGGACACCCCCTCCTTGAGTCTTTTATCCTTCGTACCATGCTCCTCGGAGATGGTCGATTGCAGAGCTACCCGTGTGTCAGGGGACATATGACACATATACTAGCCGGTCATGA
Organism: Iris macrosiphon; assembly: GCA_036927795.1. Lineage (NCBI taxonomy): Eukaryota > Viridiplantae > Streptophyta > Magnoliopsida > Asparagales > Iridaceae > Iris > Iris macrosiphon. The sequence goes on along the minus strand of JAYESA010000007.1, from coordinate 33,846,757 downwards.
CGATTGGTGAATTACGTCAGCATATGTCAAGCCTACACATTCCCATACGTACTACAAGGTCTTTAAATTGCATTAACTTAGATGGTTAGCACACCCCCTTTATTTATTCAGTATTTACATACATGGTATGTTATTTTTCTGTATCTTGTTATGTCCCTCTGAGGACCTGGTCCCTTTCCAGGTGTAGATGTTCATGAGTATTCGCAGGAGCGCAGATCCGGACATGTTACGTATATTCCGAGGAGGTCTTCTCTTCGAGTCTCGTGATTGTCAGATGCTGTTCTTATATGGTGTGTATCTGGTTCATTTTATATTCTATTTCGGCAGTAGATTTGTTTTCATCTGACTGTCATTCTTAGATATCTGTATTGATCTAGTTAAATGGTTATTGGTTATTCATATTTGATTTCTGTGGATGAGATTTAGATTATACCCCGTGACTTGTGATAGTTTTACCATTTGTGAATTATTGTTCATTATACAGCGTAAGCTCGTATATATGGTTTCCATATAGTGGAGTTGCCATATATACAGGCGGCTGGCATGCTTACGTGTCCTAGTCCTACGTATTTTGGGACTGGGGCGTGACACTTGTCGATAGGTTTACTTGTGATAGATAGCTTCTTTTAAATGCTTTTACAACATGTTACACTTTTACATCCTTACTGATTGGTCTTTTTCGTTCAATTTTTTTTGCCGAAATGGCTGGAAAAAAGATTTCCAATATCAGTATGGATTAGTATCGGATATCGGTCGGTATCGAATCGGTGTATGCCAATACGTATACATATCGGTTGTATCAGATCGGTATCAAACTATGAGTAGAACACCTTAAAATTGCGCTTTCATCAAGGAAAACCTTGATGGCAGATGACCAAAGTCATAGCTTCGGCGCGACGGAGTGACTTTTATATTGTTTCTTCGTTCCTTCTTAATTGGACTTTTTCTAAAGAGGAATTAGGAGGGGGAAAAAAAAAATTATCATAACAAAGGCTTGGACATGAAATGCATATTCAAGGTACAGACATTGTTTTAATTCTTTAGATGTTAGCTGGTTCTGGATGTTCTTTTTTTTATTATCAGAAGTATCACTAACTCCATCACATATTATAATAAGACAAAGGACAATAAATTCGATACACACAAGCCTGCCCTGGTTGATAATTGTAGTTCGAAAATAATTTTTTGTACACATTCACTGACCAATTTGATCCTTGTTATTTTGCTGTAAATTCAGGTAACCTTGGCTAAATTTGTGTTTTGACATCATCACAACAAAAGAAAGCAAGGAATACAAAGAAAAAGCAATTCAATAATAGATAGGTAAATATAATTTCTTTGAGCAAGCTAGCTTGATTCTGACCTCACTCAAGGCCAGGGGCGGACACATGCGGGATATATGGGATCAACTGATCCTATTGAAAATACAATAACAGTAAAATAATATATATATATATATATATATATATATATATATATATATATATATATATATATATATTTTTTTTTTTTTTTTTTTTTTATTTTTATTAGTCTACATGTGCATGACTCATTTAAAAAAATGAACATTATGGCTCATATATATATATATATATATATATATATATATATATATATATATATATATACTTTTTGTATTTTCAAGTATCTTCTTATTCGCACCAGTTGGATGTGCTTTAAGTCATCTTTGCATTCCCAAGTATCTCCTTATTCGTACCAGTTGAATGTGTTTTAAGTCATCTAATCTTAACCATTGATAAATCAACGGTTAAGATTAGATTACTTAAAATATCATCCAACGATGTGAGTAGAGAAGATGCTTGGAAGATGCAAAAATAGAGGATCTTGAAACCTCCTCATATATATATATATATATATATATATATATATATATATATATATATATATATAGGATAAGCATCCCGACACTTTTTGCATCCCTCCTCACATATATATATATATATATATATATATATATATATATATATATATATATATATATATATTAAAAAAGGGATATGAGACATAGACTCATATTCCTACATGAGCCAATCCACATGTGAACCAATAGGAATGGAGTGTACTAATGCATATGGGTACGCATGGGATATATGAATCCATTTCTATTGGTCCACATGTGCATGGCTCATATAGGAATATGAGTTTATCCCATTTATATATATATATATATATATATATATATATATATATATATATATGGAAAAAAAGGGATATGAGAATATTGCTTGTATATGTTTACAACTCACAACTCACAACACTTATATATATGGAAAAAAAGGGATATGAGAATATGAGTTTATCCCATTTATATATGTTTACAACTCACAACTCACAACACTTCTTGATTCAAGAAGGAACTCTGAAAATTGCACTCTCAATTTTCTGCCTAACACTTGAAGAGAATATTGCTTGTAGTTGATAATTTTGTGTGTGCTCAAATGAATAGAAAGCCACCTATTTATAGTGCACAAGAATGAACATGAAGGTTCATCAATGAACATGAAGGTTCATCTAAGCTTGGGACTTGCACTTTTGACCCCTTGTAAGTTGTGCAACCATAGTGAGTTGTTCTCCTCATTGAAATTTGTGAAGGTCTTTGGAAAGCATTAACAATCTCCCACTTGAAGACTGATATCAATCCGTCTTCACATCATGATCAATGCAGCAGCCAATCCTGATCCTACTATCCTTGGAGACCAACTGAAGATGAGCACAACTTCAGTTTATCGATAGTCACCACATTGGTTAGCATATCCGCTGGATTCTTTCTTCCTTGAATCTTCTCAAGTGTTAAAACCCCATCTTCTAACAGAGATCTGATGAAGTGATAACGAAGTCCAATATGCTTTGTCCTGGAATGAAATAAAGAGTTCTTTACAAGATGCATTGCACTTTGGTTGTCACTGTACAAGACATTCTTCTCACATTTGAATCATAATTCAGCTAACAATCCTTGAAGCCAAATCATCTTCTTACTGGCTTCTGTAACTGCAACATACTGCGCTTTCGTAGTTGATAAAGAAACAATCTTTTGCAACTGCGACTTCCAGCTAACTGTTATAGAGCCTACTGTAAACACATAACCAGTAGTGCTCCTTCGTTTATCGACTTCACCTAAAAAATCAGCATCTATGTACCCTTGCACCTTTAGAGCTCCTCTACCAAAGTTTAAGTACTTGTTCGTAGTGCCTTATAGATACCTCAAGATCCACTTTACAACTTTCCAATGGACCTTTTTCGGATTTGACATGAATCTGCTAACGACTCCCACTGCTTGGGCAATGTCTGGTCTCGTACAAATCATAGCATACATCAAACTTCTAATGGCTGAGACATAAGGAACATTTGCCATTAGATCTCTCCCTTCCTCCGTCTAAGCTGACTGATCCTTGGATAGCCGAAAGTGACTAGCCAATGGTGTACTAACATGTTTAGTGTTGCTCATGTTGAATCTTTCTAAGACAAGACTGATGTACGCTGAATGAGATAATTGCAAAATCTCCTTTTGCTTATCTCGATTGATTTGCATCCCAAGAATATTCTTAGCTGGACCCAAATCATTCATGTCAAACTCCTTTGACAATCGATGTTTCAAGCTTTTGATCTCATTCATATCTGAACCGGCTATTAACATATCATCAACATAAAGTAGCAAAATGATATAACTCGAATCATACCTCTTGACATAGCAGCAGTGATCAGCATTGCACTTCTGAAAACTTTCCTTGTGCATGAAGCCATCAAAATTCTTGTACCATTGTCGCGGAGCTTGTTTCAAACCATACAAGCTCTTCTTAAGTCTGCACACCAAGTTACATTTTTCCTTTTCTGTGAAACCCTCTAGTTGATGCATATAAATTTCTTCATCTAAGTCTATGTGAAGAAATACAGTCTTCACGTCCAACTGTTCAAGATATATATTTTTAATAGCAACAATACTTAATACAGTCCTGATAGTATTAAGTCTCACAACCGGAGAAAAAATTTCGGTGTAGTCAACTCCTTCCTTCTGCTGGAAGCCTTTGACAACTAATCAAGATTTGTACCTCTTGGATCCATTATGTTCTTCTTTCACCCAATAAACCCATTTGTTATGAAGGGCCTTCTTTCCTTTGGAAAACACAACAAATTTCCAAGTATTGTTGGAGATCAAAGACTTTATCTCATCTCATATTTCATAGCAAGCTCCCACTTACTAGCATCTCCAGTCGGACATGCCTCGTCATAGCACTCGGGTTCACCTTCATCAGTCAGCAACAAATAATTCAAGTATCTCATGTTTGGCACATGAGGTCAAGAAGACCTTATCAACACTGGAGTTGGAGAATGAGGTTGATTAGAATCTTCCTGCTCAATATGTTGCTCTGTCTCGAGATTTGCAATTGTCTGGCTTGTCGTAGGACTGATTGGGGCATCATCCACTTCTGTAAATACTGGCTCAAACTTAATTGGATCAACAATATTTGTCTAATGTCGGTCTTTGTACATGATCGTTTCATTGAAGATTACGTCTCTACTGCAGATTATCTTCTTGCTATTATCATCCCAGATATGAAAACCAAAATCATCATCACCAGAGCCAAAAAAAGTACATATCTTGGACTTGGGATCAAGCTTGTTCATGCCTTGATCACTGATATGTACATATTCAACACAACCAAATACTTTAAGATGTGATAATTTAACAGATTTGCCACTCCATACCTCTTCTGGAATTTTATGTTCCAATGGAACTGATGGACCTCGGTTGATCAAGTAGGCTGTTGTGTTGACTGCTTTTGCCCAAAAATGCTTCGGTAGGCCTGACTGCATACGCATACTTTTTGCTCTTTCAGTCAAGGTTCAATTCATACATTCAGCCACATCATTTTGTTGAGGCATTCCAGGCACAGTTTTCTCCATTTGGATCCCATGCTCGTAGCAGGACTTCTTGAATGCAATTGCTTCATATTCACCCCCATTATCAGTTTTGAGCCTTTTGATCCTTAAACCATTCTTATTTTCTACCAAGGCTTTCCATCTTTTGAATGTATCTAACACTTAATATTTATGTTTTAAAAAATAAACCCATACATTTCAAGACTGGTCATCGATGAAAGTCACGAAATAATATTTCTCACCAATCGATGAGATAGTCGTTGGACCCCAAACATCATAATGAACAAGCTCCAGCTTTTCGTTCTTCGGGATTCTGCCACCTTTCTGAAAGCTGACTCTCTTTTGCTTTCTGAGAATACAGTCCTCGCACATGTTAATGTCAATCGACTGAAGATCTGGGAACTTTTTTTAGAATGCATAACCATCATTCCCTTCTCACTCATATAATCAAGTCTCATGTGCCATAAGTTCGCATTTAGGCTGCTAGCTGCAACGTAAATCGAACAACCCAATTCAGTTAAGTAAAGAGTACCGCTTTTTTTATCTCGAGCAATTGCCATTGCTCCTTTCGTGATTTGCCAATCATTGCCACGGAATACCGTGGTACATCCTTCGCTTACCAATTTTTCCATTGAGATTAAATTCTTTCTTAGGTCAGGAATATGCCTAACATTCTTTAGCTCTCATATAGACCCGTTTAACTTAATCTTCATCGTGGCTTTACCGACAATATCACAAGGTTGATCATCGCCAAGATATACCTTACCGAGATTTCCAAACACATACTTCTCAAAGAGATCTTTCTGCGAAGAAGTGTAAAAAAATGCTCTAAATTCAGCGCATCATTATCTTCAGATGTCGATACGACATTGGCTTCGGTCTTCACCTCTTGATTCTTTGGTGCATTCCTGTACTGATTCTTGTAGTGCCCAGTCTTCCCGTCGTTCCAACACTCAACAGTCTTCTTGGAATTGTTGGGATTTCTGGACTTGGATCTTCCATTCTTGGATTTTCCTCGGTTCTTCGATCTTTCTCGATCATTTTTCCTTCCTCTTGACTCTGTTGACAAAGCAGAGGGTGTCGAAGTATCGTCCGACTCGCTCCGTTGAATTTCTTCATTCAGAACAAGATCTCGAACATCGTTGAATTTCAACCTACTGCTCCCCGACGAGCTACTGACAACCGTGACCGTAGCATTCCAACTTTCTGGCAGGGAGGACAAAAGTGTCACACCCCGATCCCGAAAGGGTCAATCGTCCTCACTGAATCCTTTACGAAACCGGTCATCCTCGTTGGGGCGTGATGCCATGCTCTGATACCAATTGCTCGAAGCTAACCACATGACTCGGATCATGCACATACTTCCGAAGTTGAGAGACATGGAAGATATCGTGCACTTCAGCTAGGGCATCATCGATTGAACATTTGAAACATTAGAGATATGGATGTGAAAAAGTAGGAAAGAAGGGTCTGAACCACTCACTGGTTAAGGAAAAGTGCTGAAAGAAGGAGTCCCGTCTAGCGACGATCAAACGTCAGTTACGCGGACCTGCAATAGCACGAGCACCGAGTTAGAATCCTTGTCTATCCTTCCTTCTGAACTCCCCAAGAATCAAAGCTCCAAACGAGAAAGCCAACAGCGAAAACCAAGCAAATCGAAAGCAATACCAAAATAAAATCCCAAAGCGACAATCAAGAAAACCAAGCAACAAAGCACTAAAACTATTGGACTTGTTTCAATAGAGGCCTATCCATGAGTTGGAAAGGATTATCGTATTTCGTCCGTGGCAAGAGTATGCCGAAGATCTAAACTCCAAACTACGACTCAGACGCCACAAGCCCAATTATATAGTGCGCATCCCGTTCGGAACAGAATTTGAGGCACTACAAAAAGTATCAACGCTTGTACCTCGTCATCGAACTCAATATCAACCGAACTTAACTAGGTTGTGATAGTGCTAATTTCATTGAGATGTTAAGCCACAGATAATCCTTCAGTCATTCTCAAGTTGAATAATCACCTCATGAAATGCACTTTATTTAAGGTCGAAGGTTTCTCGTACATATTCGAGAGAGCTTTCATAAGACCAGTCGTGGTCTTCTCTTTTGCAATGTTAAAAGCGACATTGCGGGATAACGTCAATTGGATAACTCCAAGGTCTTGTCAATCCATGAGCTTACATTCCTCATCCTTCATGGATTCTGGTTTTGTTTCTTCGAGAGGTAGATATAATTTTTTCTGATAGAGATAGTCCTCTATTTGCATCTTCCAAAAAACGAAGTCTGAACCATCGAACTTCTCAAGTTTCATCTTCCCTTCGTCTGTCAGCGCCATCGCTTCTACTCAAATCTGGCTGCCCCAGAATTTGACGATTCCTGGGCTCTGATACCAGTTGTTAGGGAATACCTGCAACCAGATTAACAAATAAAGCAAAAATAAAAGATACAATATTTACGTAGTTCACCCAACACTGACTACTTCCACGAGCTGCTACAGAATTTTCACTATAAGGGGAAAAATTACAGTGTTTACAAACACTCACAACTCACAACACTTCTCACTTCAAGAAGGAACTCTGAGAATTGCACTCTCAAATTTTTGTCTAACACTTGAAGGGAATATTGCTTGTAGTTGACAATTTTTGTGTGTGCTCAAAAGAATAGGAAGCCACATATTTATAGTACACAAGAATGAACTTGAAGGTTCATCAATGAACATGAAGGTTCATCTAAGCTTGGGACTTGCACTTTTGACCCCTTGTAAGTTGTACAACCATAGTGAATTGTTCTCCTCATTGAAATTTGTGAAAGTCTTTGGAAAGCATTAACAAGTCTCAATTTCAAATCCCAATTTCTATATTCTAGATTTTTTAAGTATGGCACCTAGCTCTATATATCCACTAATCTAATTTAGGTCTCAAATTATTTTTAGTATTCTTATACAAACTTAACCCATTATACATTTATTTGTTTTAGGCTAAATTGCAACTTGATACCCTCATTCAAAATGTTAAGCTTGATACCCTCAACTTTGATAGGTGCTAAATTAATACCCGAAATATAAAAATTGACAAAATTATCCCTCCCCTCCACACACCCCCAAATACCCCCCCCCACCCTACCGCCTTCCGCCGGCCACTTCCCTTCCCCCCACCTTCGCGCCTGCGACCTCCCAGCTAATGTCAGGGGCGTGGGGCGGCGGGGTCAGGGGCAGCTGCACGAGGCGGCGTGGGGCAGGGCGGTAGTAGCGACGAGCAAGGGGGCGTGGGGTTCGCCGGGGGACGTGGGGGAGGGTGTGGGGGGGGCCGCGGAGGGATAGGACGGGCGGAGGGTGTGCTGTTAGAGAAGGGGGGGGAGAGGGTGTTGTGGATTGGGAAGGGAGGGGTAGTTTTATCTTTTAGAAGATAGAGCTTTTGTTGTCCCTTCCAGTCAAGAATTGGGGTCTCACAATCACTAGCCAATATGTTTTCTCTTATGCCTTTCTTCGTTCATGGTTCGATATTCGGATGTCCAAGGCATAGAGGAACTATACCAATCCATCCTGAACTTGGTGGTTAAACTCTACTGCAGTGACGATACTGTAAGGGAGGTCTGGTAGAAAAATAACTCGATCTCAGGATGATAAAAAGCTTAACACCTCTTATTTGACTTTTTAAATATGAAAAAGATCAAAATAAAAAATGCAAAGGTCATTTTATTTAAAAGCCCTAATTATGACATCTCTTCTCTCCCACTTCATACCTGGGACAAATTGTTCTTATAGAGAGAAACGTACTTTCCCATCTTTCTTCTTAACCCGAAACGAAATGGCTGAGGAGAGGTTCCTCCATAATTTCTCTTACTGAGAAAGGGAAATCAATGTCTTACTCCATAGATTCGAGGGAATAAGAGAACAATAACCAACTAACGAAGATATCTTGACGGAATTGTCATTGAGCACCATTTTGCAAATAAATACCCCAGTTGTTTCTCGAGAAGAGATTGTCACGCCCCAGTCCCAAAATATCGAGGGACTAGACACGTGGTATTGGCCAGCAGTACACACCGATGGACAAACCAATTTAATGGATCCATCGGGAATACTTAAGCTGTAATATAGGTCTACAACAATAAGTCAAAAATTAATCTCATCCACACACAGAATAGTAAGAACATCAGCAAATAAAGAAAGTACATCAAAGTCCAGTCTCAGCAGATTATGTCGGAGAACAACCCGATAAGAGTCTAAAACACTGGTTCATCAGACCAGAACAAAAGAGTCCAAAATAAAGTATCTGAAGAGTACAAATGTCATAAGCTCAAGTAAAGTCTTCAGCCATCACCTCTGCTTCTATGTTAGGTTCTCCTTCAGCAACAGCTCCTGGTACAGCTTCAGCTCCTGTCCCGTAAACCTCGGGATAATGCTCTTCTGTTAAACCTGGGGACATCATCCATTCCAGGTCCTCAGGGGACATAGCAAGGTACAAATAATACAAGCCAAAAATAGATGCAGTGAAATAAAAAATGAAATAAACAGGGTAACTACATAACCATCTATGTGAAAATGCAACTGAGAGCAACACTAGTACTCAGGCTGAGACTGCTATAAGCTCTGTGTCGGGGAGCCGGTAGCAGCAATATCTAGTAGTGGTCTAGCTCTGCTCGAGAGTCTACAACCTCACAATAGTATATATATATATAACAGCCTGTAGCCTGTGTGCCTCTCCCCACCCAATGTAACCACACGTCTCATGTCCATGTCACGCGAGATCAGAGCTAATGCAACAGTCATAATTTAAGAATATAATAACTATGTCCATCTTGTATCCTATACAGAATCACCTTGAATATCTCAGGAAGATTCTGTCAATGTATGGTGTCAAGTGTCCTAGGTTATGGTGTACTTGATAAACAAGCACGAGAATATGAAGGGTTTCGAATATCCATCACTAAATGACGTACACAACTCCGTGTACGGGGTTGGCACCCGACTATGATCGGACGCTAAGTATGTCATACGGTCCTAGGTCATATCATGTACACTAGTCACAGAAAATAGAGCAAGAGAATAAACTATTAAACTGCAATTTATGGCAAGGTACACTTGCCTGGGATTGGAATACCAGTAGCGGTCCTTGTAACAGTGGGTTCAGCAATAACTCCTCCAAAAACTGAAATGAACATTACCAAGAGTCTTAGAACATAGAAAATAGCTAGAAACGCCCGTCCTTAAGTCCAGTTTGGACACAAGGGCAAAAATAACATTTCTGGGCCAAAGCGGGTCCATATGTGGGCCACTTTGCACCAAAAATCGAGTCAGGGACAAAAGTCTCCAAATCAGTCCAACTTAGTGTCAACAAGTCAGGAACGTTGATACGAACCCAACAGAACTTCCAGAATTGAATTCCGATGAGCCGTTCTCAAAATCGCCCGTCAAGTGGAGCCTATGGGGCCCACAACACGCGATTTTCCAACGTTCCCAGAATCGAACCAAACTTGACCCACAGGACCATCGTATTGCTACGAGTCCGATGGCGCAAGTTTCGTCTCAATCCGATGTGTATACACTAAGTTACAGCAAATTACAGAAAAGTCAAATACGGGGTGTTGTCCGCGGATACGTACTGATTTCGGTGTGCACGCACATCCGAATCAGCTTCTGCGAAAGTCCGCACGTCCGTATCTACGATGCTCACGTATCGGTAAAGACCGCACATGACCAAGTCGTCCCGTTTGGCAGGGCGTACTCAGTTCCGGGGTGAAACAGGGATATATTTTTCCTGTTTTTGGATCGCGGTTCGCGATCACCACAGGTCGCGATGCCCCGAGCGGGTTGCACGGGCACCGAGGGGGTCATACAGGCTACGCGATGAAATTTACGGAATATGAAACAGAGCTACGAGTAGGTAGTTATGGATACCTGATCAGGGCCTGAAAACCAAATTCGAATCGTGTCCGACACGCGTCTGAACTAGGGTTGTGTCCTGGACCCGTGTCCAAGCTGGAACTCGCTTTCTGAGTCGTGTCCGTGTCTGCCGGAGTCGGCCTGGGGTTCAGGAGGAGGCGACGCCGGTCCTGGGTGGTCGTCGACGTCCTGGGCGGCCGGATTCAGATGCTACGGCGGCCGGATATCGTCTGGCGGAGGAGAAATTGGGGGCTCAGGTTCGACCAGCAAGCTTGGGGCCGGAGGTGGCCGGACTGGGAGGGCGGAGGCCTGCTGGTGGTTCGGCGGGAAGTTTCCGGGTGGTCGGATCTGAACGCCAGGTGGTCGGAGACGAGTCAGAGGTCGCCGGAGGGGATGGTATGGAAGGGGATTCCGGCGGAGGATACCTAGGTTATATAGGGTCGTAGGGGGAGGTTAACCGCCGGAAGTTCACCGGAAGGGAAAGAGAAAAAGTCGCCTGTTGCGGGGGGAGCCAAACCGAGAGGTCGGCCGGCGGCCACGGCGGCGGAAACTGCCGCCGGCCAGGTGAAGGGTTGGTCGATTGGGATTCAGGGGTTAGATTTTGGTAATGGGTCGGGTCGGATCCTGGTGGGTCGGGTCTGACCCGGATCCGACCCGCTAGGCTGAGCGGTTCGGTCTAGTCAAACCGGCCGATCCAGTCCGGTTCAGGGTTCGGTTTAAATAAATGGTTTGGTTTGTTTTATTATTAATTGATTAATTAATTAGTTAAATTTTACAATAGTTTTTAATGCTTTAAAAATTCATCCGGGGTTCAATAAATTCTCGGAAAAATACCCCATGCTCGGTTTTTAATTTTACACTAGAAAATATAATTTTCATCACATTTTAATATTATTTAATTTCATTTAAAAAATTCATTTTAAATTAGACTCCTTTAATTTATAGGTTTAAAATTCACAGAAAATGCTAATTAATTTCAGAAGAATTAAATTTAAAAATTCTTAAAATTTCAGGTGGTTACAATCTACCCCCCTTAAGAAAATTGCGTCCTCGCAATTTAAAGATTAAGCTACTAGTAGATCAAAACTACAGGAATTTAAAAATTACTTAAAATATACCTGCATCCTCAAATAAGTGGGGGTATTTCTGGCGCATGATATCTTCTCTCTCCCAAGTAGATTCACCAGGAGAGTGTTGCTTCCAAGCCACACGAACTAGTTTAATTGTATGCCCTCGCAGTGTCTTCTCACTGGTTCCGAGTATACCCACCGGTTGTTCTTCATATCTCAGGCTTGGGCCTACGGCGATCTCAGAATGATCCACTATGTGACTTGGGTCAGTCACATACCTTCTCAACTGTGAGACGTGGAATACATCATGCACTCCCTCTAAAGATGGAGGTAATGCAAGACGATACGCCACCTTACTAATGCGCTCCAGAATATCAAAGGGCCCAATGTACCTTGGACTTAACTTGCCTCTGCTCCCAAAGCGAATGGTTCCTCGAGTAGGCGAGATCCTCAGGAATACATGTTCTCCTTCCTTGAACTCCAGGGGACGTCGGTGTGTATCAGCCCAATGCTTCTGTCTGTCCTGAGTTGCCCGAAGATGATTCTGGATTTGTTTAACCTTCTCTACGGTTTGCATCACCAGCTCTGGTCCCAAGATTTGACGCTCTCCAACGTCACTCCAACATATCGGTGATCTGCACTTCCTACCATATAATGCCTCGAAAGGTGCCATCTTGATACTTGCCTGGTAACTGTTGTTGTAGGAGAACTCTACCAAATTCAAATGATCTTCCCAAGACCCTCCAAAATCTAACATACAGGATCGCAGCATATCCTCTAAGATCTGGATTGTACGTTCTGATTGACCATCTGTCTGGGGATGATAGGTAGTGCTGAATTTTAGTCTGGTGCCAAGACTCTCTTGCATACTTCGCTAGAAATGAGAGGTAAATCTCGAATCTCGATCTGATACAATACTAACCGGCACTCCATGCAATCTTACAATTTGTCGCATATACATGTCGGCTAGTATCTCTGTGGACTGTCCAACTCTAAATGGCAAGAAGTGTGCCGATTTAGTGAGTCGATCCACGATAACCCATACCGCATCTTTTCCGCTGGGTCTCCTTGGGAATCCTGTGACAAAGTCCATGGTGATATGTTCCCACTTCCATTCTGGTATGGGAAGCGGCTGCAACATTCCTGCAGTCCTCTGATGCTCGGCTTTCACTTGTTGGCAGACTAAGCATTTAGCTACAAATCTAGCAATCTCTCTCTTCATTCCATGCCACCAATAATACTGCCTTAGATCTCTATACATCTTTGTTCCTCCTGGATGAACCGAGTATATGGAGCTATGGGCTTCAGTCATTAGCTCCTGTCTCAATTCTCCATTTGGAACATATAGACGATCTCCGCACCTTAATGTACCATCCTCATGTATGCGAAGTCCCGTCTGCATGCCTGCTTCTGTCTTCTCTTTGAGTCTTCTAAATCTTGCATCAGTAGGCAAAGCTTCTTTAATCCTTTCCACGAGCGATGACTTCACTTCCAGATTAGCCAGCAAGCCACTCCGTCTTGGGTCCACTAAAATAAGTCTAAAATAATTAAATAATAACTAACAACAATTAAATAATACAACAAATAATTATTTACCATGCACAATATTTATTTAAATAGGAAATTACCAAAATACCCTTTCCTAGAAAATGTGGTAGTGACAAGTCTACCCTCCTTAAAATAATTTCGTCCTCGAAATTCAAAGACGAAAACTACCCCCAGAAAATCACAGAACAGAACTAAAGAATCACAACTAACTAATGAACAGAACATAACAATGAACAGAACATAACTAGAAATAACATACCTCAAGGTACAAACAAATATGGATAACGCTCTCGCATGTCATCCTCTCTCTCCCAGGTAGACTCTCCCGGAGAGTGATGCCTCCATGCGACGCGCACCAAAGGAATAGTCTGGTTCCTCAGCACCTTCTCTCTCCGATCCAGAATTCTAACTGGCTGCTCTGGATAGCTAAGAGTAGGGCCCACCTCTATCTCCGAGTGATCCAATACATGACTAGGATCTGCCACGTATCGTCTCAACTGCGACACATGAAACACGTTGTGCACTCCCTCCAATGCAGGTGGCAAGTCTAGTCTATAAGCAACTGCACCGACCCTCTCTAGAATAGTGAAAGGTCCGATGAATCGCGGACTAAGCTTTCCGCCTCCACCGAAGCGAATCGTGCCTCGTGTCGGAGAAATCCTCAGAAATACCAAACCACCCACCTAGAACAAAACACCACCTTAAGAACTTATCTATAACAAACAACCAAGAACAAGCACACAAAATAAAATCTAAACTATACCTCAAACTCCAAGGGTCTCCGATGGCTATCGGCCCAATGCCGTTGTCTGTCCTGTGCCACTCGAAGTCTGTCTCTGATCAACTGAACCTTCTCTGCTGCATCCACAACCATCTCTGGCCCAAGCAAAACTCTCTCTCCAACATCGTCCCAAGACAAAGGAGTACGACACCTCCGACCATATAGAGCTTCAAAAGGTGACATCTCTATAATGGCCTGGTAACTGTTGTTGTAAGCAAATTCTACCAAATGGAGATGGTCCTCCCAAGAACCCCCGAAATCTAGTACACAAGTGCGCAACATATCCTCGAGAGTCTGAATAGTCCTCTCTGACTGCCCATCTGTCTGGGGATGATATGCAGTACTGAACTTGAGCTGAGTGCCCAAACTCTCCTGCAAACTCCTCCAGAAATGAGAAGTGAAACGACTATCCCGATCTGAGACTATGCTGACGGGAACTCCATGTATCCTAACGATCTGCCTCACATACATCTCTGCCAGCTTCTCCGTAGACAAACTCACCTTGAAAGGCAAAAAGTGGGCCGACTTGGTCAATCTATCAACAATGACCCAAATCGCGTCTTTCCCTCCTGGAGATCGTGGTAGTCCGGACACAAAATCCATAGTAATGTATTTCCACTTCCACTCTGGAATGGGTAATGGCTGAAGTAAACCTCCTGGCCTCTGCCTCTCGGCTTTCACCTGCTGGCACACTAAGCATCTGGATACAAACTGTGCCACTTCCCTCTTCATGCCATACCACCACACACTCTCTCGCATATCCCGATACATCTTGTTAGCACCTGGATGTATGGAATACTGAGAGCGATGCGCTTCCTGCAATATCTCCTCTCGCAACTCCCCACTAGGCACACACAATCTAACTCCATGCCTCAAAGATCCATCCTCTGCAATAGTGAAATCATCCTCCAATCCTGCTCTCACCTGAGCTCTGATACTCCTCAAAGATACGTCATCATACTGTGCTGCCTTGATCCTATCCATCAAATCTGAATGTATCTGCAATCCCCACATTTGCATAGCACCACCAGGAACAATCACCTCAATGCCCAAGCTCTCCAAGTCCTCCAACAAATATCGATCCTGCGTCAAGAACATAGCTACCGGATACCTGCTCAAAGCATCGGCAACTACATTGGCTTTCCCAGGATGATATTGCAAAGTGATATCAAAATCCTTCATCAGTTCCAACCACCGACGCTGCCTCATGTTCAACTCCTTCTGCGTGAAAACGTACTTCAAGCTTTTGTGGTCTGTGAAGATCTCCACACGCTCTCCGTACAAATAATGTTTCCACAACTTCAGGGCGAATATGACAGCTGCCAACTCCAAATCATGGGTAGGATAGTTCTTTTCATGAGGACGCAATTGCCTGGATGCATAGGCAATCACTTTCCCATGCTGCTGAAGAACACAACCTAAACCCTTCCCCGATGCATCACTATAAATAGTGAAACCTCCGGACCCTGATGGCAACGTCAAAATAGGAGCAGACGTCAACCTCTTCTTCAACTCCTCAAAAGCAACCTGGCAATCCTCCGTCCAAACAAACTCCACATCCTTCCTTGTGAGTCTGGTCATCGGCTCGGCAATCCTCGAAAAATCTTGCACAAACTTCCTGTAGTAGCCTGCCAATCCCAAGAAACTCCTGATCTCTGCTACCGAACTCGGAGTCTTCCAAGATTCCACTGCTGAAATCTTCTTCGGATCCACTGAAATACCATCACCAGTCACAACATGCCCCAAGAATTCTACCTTGTCCAAGAAAAACTCACATTTGGACAACTTTCCATACAGCTTCTCCTTCCTCAGCACATCCAACACAATCCTCAAATGCTCCTCATGCTCCTCCGGTGTCCTCGAGTATATGAGTATGTCGTCGATGAACACCACCACGAACTTGTCAAGGTACTGGTGGAACACCTTGTTCATCAAGTTCATAAATACCGCCGGTGCATTAGTCAAACCAAACGGCATCACCATAAACTCGAACTGACCATACCGAGTTCTAAAAGCAGTCTTCGGTATGTCCTCCGGCTTCACCTTCACCTGATGGTAGCCTGATCTCAAATCTATCTTAGAAAACACCTTCGCACCACTCAACTGATCAAACAGATCATCAATCCGTGGCAAAGGATACTTATTCTTGATAGTGAGATTATTCAAAGCCCTGTAATCAATGCACATACGCACCGATCCATCCTTCTTCGGTACAAACAATACCGGGGCTCCCCATGGTGAAGAACTCGATCTGATAAACCCCTTATCCTGCAATTCGTCCACCTGCTTCTTCAACTCGACCAGCTCGCTGTTGTTTACTCTATAGACATGCTGCGAAATCGGTTCTGCACCTGGCACCAAGTCTATAGAAAATTTAACATCTCGATCTGGCGGCAATCCTGGCAATTCTTCAGGAAACACATCCAAAAATTCTGCTATCAACGGATGTGGCAACTCCTTGTCTTCCACCATAGCTCCACAAATAATGCCTTCTTCCTGCTCCGCAGCTCCTCTAGCAAACTCGAACTCTGGCTCTCCTGGCGGACCAAACAAAACTCTACCTCCTCTACAATCTATGCTAGCACGGTGCCTACTCAACCAATCCATCCCGAGTACAATGTCGTAGCTCGGAAGTGGCATTACAAGTAGACACGCACTCAACTCCCGGCCTCCCAGAGTAACTCTCCGATCTTTGCAAATATCATTAACCAGGATAATGCCTCCCCCGGTCATGATCTTGCAAGTCCTAAGCAAAGACTCAGCTACCAAACCATGCTTTAGAGCAAAAGAAACAGATACAAAACTATGGGAAGCACCACTATCAAACAAAGCTAAAGCTGGAATGGAATCAAGAAGAATAGAACCTGCGATGACATCTCCGGTGGGTTCCTCCTCTTCGACTGTCATAGCAAACGCTCGTCCCTGCCGAGCACCTCCCTGCTGCTGATGCTGGACAAAACGCTGCTGCTGTGTCGGAAGCGGTCCCCTCGGTTGTGCTGCAGGTGGTCTCATCTGTGCCCTCGGAGCTGGAGCTGCTCCCTGAACTGCACGACGAGGACACTCCCTCAATTGATGCCCTTCAGTACCACAATACAAACAAACTCCTAGCCTCTTTCTGCAAACTTCCCCGATGTGGCCGGGCTTCTTGCAGAAGTTGCATAGAGCTTGCTGTAACTGCCTCTGCTGCTGAGGTGCCTGGTGAAAAGGCGCTCTAGCTGGAGTCTGGTTCTGCTGTGGCTGCTGGAAAGGTCTGGACTGGAAATGAGGACGTTTGGCAGATACTGCACTGCCGTTGGCCCCCAGAAAAGAATCACGGTCTCTCTTGGTCTTCAAACCCAGATCCCGCTCAACCTTGCGTGCCTCTGCAAGTATCTCCGAGTATGTCTCATAAAAAGACGAAATGAGGATCAATATGGCACATGATGTAAGACATCAAGGAAATGACAGTTTAAGGGATCAAGTATCAATGTCAAAGGAGAATAGTTGAATCAAAAAAATTTTCCTAGATGTGATTGAGTATCTCAGCCTATATCCTATATCCTATATCCTATTGCAGGCTCGCAGTAGTACAACTAAGTTGTCGCACTACCACGACATCACATACTTGTGAAGCTAGACCTGCATGGGCCACCACCAAAAACGTGTCACGACCCGCACCCGGGGTAAGGGTACTAGTCGGAAATAACGCCCAGCCTACGCCGCAGAATCGACGGTAGAACGCTGTCTAGAAAGTCTATCTAATATAATGAACCACCAAAAGATAGTGTACTCAATCACAGAACTAAGATAGAATGAACACGAATAAGATAAGAATAGAATAGTCATCAACTCATGAGTTTAAATAATACATCAATGAGTCTGAAGAAAAATACAGAAATATGCTGGAGACAAATCCAGTACAAAAGAATACTACAAAACTATAAAGCTACAACTCCAGGGTCAACTGTCTCAGTTGGGATAAGTCCCTCTTGAGCCAGGGCTCAGAATCTAAACCCACAACATCCTGGGGTCCATAATAGGTAGGGTACTCCTCAGTGTCATCTGAAAAAATATATCCAGTCAGGAAAGGAGCAGAGTACAACCCTAACAGCAGTTCTCAAATAATGATAAAAACTATGTAACAGTAAGTAGCTGTGGATAAACAAGATGCATAAATAGAGACAAGAATGTAGAGACAATAAGGAAATACTGGAAAAAAAATACAATAATGAACAATATGCTGATGGAACAAGAATACTAATGACTAATTGTGTGAGTACTAGCTTTAACATGTGATCGGCTTAGGAACTTGCACAAGAGTATAATGGCCTGGCTGATTATACGTGCGGTGTATGATCAACACTCACAAGGAACAAGACATGCACAAGGAGGGTATGATCACATATCTACACTAAAATACTCCCCACCCCGACTGGTATAATAGATCCAACCACGGTACGTTATGGCACTAGATTCCCCAAGAAGATAGCTAGTCTCCCCGAGAATCGGTGTCTGTACATGTACAAGATAACCAATGAAACAATACTTGCACCATATACACCATATACCAAGGAATAACATCTCATGACGAGATCCGGATATACCAATCCGTGTAACCAAAGTGTCAAGAGAACATGTATATCTATACTAGATACAACGAACATAGAGGATATCATAAATGAGAAACTATCAGAGAATGTACTCGCCTGAAGTCCAATGAACAGTCTCACAAATGTCTGACTCGGTGCCTCGAAGACCTAGATATAGAATACCACATTAATACAAGGTCCCGGAAAGAGAACAAGTCAAACTAGGCAATTTCTAGGTCAATAAGTCAATTCTAAGTCAAAAGTCAACTATGGTCAACTCTAAAGTCCACTAAAGTCAAATATGGTCAAACCCAAAGTCAACCTCACAAGACATCTATAAAATAATATAGAGATAAACTACAATAATTTAGGAATCAAATTAGATTCAAAAAGAACTCACACAAAGTATACTAATAATATAATTAATATATACCCTAAAATAATATATATACAACCCAACATTTATATAAATAACATAATATATTATTACAATTATTATTCCTCACAAAACACATATATATATACATATATATATATATACAATTATAATATATAATATATACATTAAATCTGTCAAAGCGTTGTTGAAAAACAGTGAATAAAATAGGATTAAATCAAAACAGTTTAAATAGTGATAGTCGGGACTGTCACCGAAGGACTGTCACCGAAACCCAAATAATAAACTGCCACTGCTTTGGTTTTCGCTGACAGTTAAACTGTCGCGGAAAAGCGTCGCAGAAAAGCTGCTGTTTCCCGCTGCTGCAATTAATGACAGGTTTGTCATTAATTGCCCGAAGGCTACAGCGGCTGCTATTAGTCGGCTAATTAATGACAGTTTTTTACTGTCATTAATTCACTGTCACTAAACAAGTTTTATATATATAATAATATATATAAAAAACAGAATATATAAACAATATATATATATATATATATATATATATATATATATATATATATATATATATATATATAAACAGAATATATAAAACAGTAAATATATATATATATATAAACCATTAATACAAAAATGTACATATATATATTAATATGCACAGAAACTTATACCTTCAAATATTTAACAAAGAACATATAATTTACATGGCTAGAAGCACACCTAAAATATTTACATTAATATCCAAATAATTACATAATAATTATAAATAATATAATTACACAATTAAACATACAAATATATTTTATAAAACATTTTATGTATAAATTATATTATTTAACAAGTAGTAACATATATATTTGCATGCAAGAAAGCTACATATTATATTGTACATTATATTAGCACACCCAAAATATAGATCTATGCTACAATAATTACTATAATAAATACACAAAATAAATATTTAATATCCATATATATATACTAATTATAAATGAAGAATTGAACCACAATTAATTAGATCTATGCAAAAATACACACAATTGGAGAGTATCTCACCGTATCCCACTAGATCTAGGATACGCATGCGACACGAGTCCAACACACAACCAAATGCACCCCGAAGGACACAAACAAATCACAAATAATATTTATGAACAAATCAAAGCATCAAAAGTAGATCTATGTGTCCGTGTCAAAATACGACATGTTCAAAGCCCCGTGTCGGAGGAAAACCCCCAAATGACACGTATCACCAAATAGTTGGGATACGAACCACAAGTATCCCAATATGGACACGACACTAGCCTCAAACACAAATCTCATGTTCAATTGATCTATAGGATCAATTGACACACACAACAAAATATAAATTCGTAATTCCAACAAAATTGACACAAAAAGCACCATAACTTTCTCCATGGGTCTCCTATGAACACAAAACAAAGTCCTATGGGTACTACATACATATAGGTTGATTTTACATGATTAAATCTCAGATTTAAAAGCTATTTAAATGGGAAAATCTGAATTATACCGATTGGGAGATGGATTCCCAATGAAACCTCCAATTTGAGATGAACTTGCTTCCAAATTGTAGATCCTTGCTCCTCTTTGTAGATCCTTGCTTCCTTCTTCTAGATCCTTGCTTCCTCCTTCTCTAATGGTGAATTGGGAAGAATTTGGAATGAATTTGGTAGGGAATTGGATTGGGAATGGAGGGAATTTGGTAGTGGGAGAATTCTAGATCTAGATTTGGAATGAGATGAGAGGAGAGAGAAATTTCCCCCCCTCTTTAATAGGCCGGCCATAGCCCCTCCCCCAAGCAATTGTAAAATGTCCAATGTACCCCTTGGGGCCTCTCATGAAGAAATAATTAAGGAAGGAAGCTTCTAGTCTAATCATTTAATTAATTTAATCCATCTCCTTAACTATGGGCTTTCTAAATGGGCCAAGTCTAACTAATTAATTCATGTTGGTCCATGGGTCCAAACTAAACTAGTTGGGTCCACTAAAATAAGTCTAAAATAATTAAATAATAACTAACAACAATTAAATAATACAACAAATAATTATTTACCATGCACAATATTTATTTAAATAGGAAATTACCAAAATACCCTTTCCTAGAAAATGTGGTAGTGACAAGTCTACCCTCCTTAAAATAATTTCGTCCTCGAAATTCAAAGACGAAAACTACCCCCAGAAAATCACAGAACAGAACTAAAGAATCACAACTAACTAATGAACAGAACATAACAATGAACAGAACATAACTAGAAATAACATACCTCAAGGTACAAACAAATATGGATAACGCTCTCGCATGTCATCCTCTCTCTCCCAGGTAGACTCTCCCGGAGAGTGATGCCTCCATGCGACGCGCACCAAAGGAATAGTCTGGTTCCTCAGCACCTTCTCTCTCCGATCCAGAATTCCAACTGGCTGCTCTGGATAGCTAAGAGTAGGGCCCACCTCTATCTCCGAGTGATCCAATACATGACTAGGATCTGCCACGTATCGTCTCAACTGCGACACATGAAACACGTTGTGCACTCCCTCCAATGCAGGTGGCAAGTCTAGTCTATAAGCAACTGCACCGACCCTCTCTAGAATAGTGAAAGGTCCGATGAATCGCGGACTAAGCTTTCCGCCTCCACCGAAGCGAATCGTGCCTCGTGTCGAAGAAATCCTCAGAAACACCAAACCACCCACCTAGAACAAAACACCACCTTAAGAACTTATCTATAACAAACAACCAAGAACAAGCACACAAAATAAAATCTAAACTATACCTCAAACTCCAAGGGTCTCCGATGGCTATCGGCCCAATGCCGTTGTCTGTCCTGTGCCACTCGAAGTCTGTCTCTGATCAACTGAACCTTCTCTGCTGCATCCACAACCATCTCTGGCCCAAGCAAAACTCTCTCTCTAACATCGTCCCAAGACAAAGGAGTACGACACCTCCGACCATATAGAGCTTCAAAAGGTGACATCTCTATACTGGCCTGGTAACTGTTGTTGTAAGCAAATTCTACCAAATGGAGATGGTCCTCCCAAGAACCCCCGAAATCTAGTACACAAGTGCGCAACATATCCTCGAGAGTCTGAATAGTCCTCTCTGACTGCCCATCTGTCTGGGGATGATATGCAGTACTGAACTTGAGCTGAGTGCCCAAACTCTCCTGCAAACTCCTCCAGAAATGAGAAGTGAAACGACTATCCCGATCTGAGACTATGCTGACGGGAACTCCATGTATCCTAACGATCTGCCTCACATACATCTCTGCCAGCTTCTCCGTAGACAAACCCACCTTGAAAGGCAAAAAGTGGGCCGACTTGGTCAATCTATCAACAATGACCCAAATCGCGTCTTTCCCTCCTGGAGATCGTGGTAGTCCGGACACAAAATCTATAGTAATGTATTTCCACTTCCACTCTGGAATGGGTAATGGCTGAAGTAAACCTCCTGGCCTCTGCCTCTCGGCTTTCACCTGCTGGCACACTAAGCATCTGGATACAAACTGTGCCACTTCCCTCTTCATGCCAGACCACCACACACTCTCTCGCATATCCCGATACATCTTGTTAGCACCTGGATGTATGGAATACTGAGAGCGATGCGCTTCCTGCAATATCTCCTCTCGCAACTCCCCACTAGGCACACACAATCTAACTCCATGCCTCAAAGATCCATCCTCTGCAATAGTGAAATCATCCTCCAATCCTGCTCTCACCTGAGCTCTGATACTCCTTAAAGATACGTCATCATACTGTGCTGCCTTGATCCTATCCATCAAATCTGAATGTATCTGCAATCCCCACATTTGCATAGCACCACCAGGAACAATCACCTCAATGCCCAAGCTCTCCAAGTCCTCCAACAAATATCGATCCTGCGTCAAGAACATAGCTACCGGATACCTGCTCAAAGCATCGGCAACTACATTGGCTTTCCCAGGATGATATTGCAAAGAGATATCAAAATCCTTCATCAGTTCCAACCACCGACGCTGCCTCATGTTCAACTCCTTCTGCGTGAAAACGTACTTCAAGCTTTTGTGGTCTGTGAAGATCTCCACACGCTCTCCGTACAAATAATGTTTCCACAACTTCAGGGCGAATATGACAGCTGCCAACTCCAAATCATGGGTAGGATAGTTCTTTTCATGAGGACGCAATTGCCTGGATGCATAGGCAATCACTTTCCCATGCTGTTGAAGAACACAACCTAAACCCTTCCCCGATGCATCACTATAAATAGTGAAACCTCCGGACCCTGATGGCAACGTCAAAATAGGAGCAGACGTCAACCTCTTCTTCAACTCCTCAAAAGCAACCTGGCAATTCTCCGTCCAAACAAACTCCACATCCTTCCTTGTGAGTCTGGTCATCGGCTCGGCAATCCTCGAAAAATCTTGTACAAACTTCCTGTAGTAGCCTGCCAATCCCAAGAAACTCCTGATCTCTGCTACCGAACTCGGAGTCTTCCAAGATTCCACTGCTGAAATCTTCTTCGGATCCACTGAAATACCATCACCAGTCACAACATGCCCCAAGAATTCTACCTTGTCCAAGAAAAACTCACATTTGGACAACTTTTCATACAGCTTCTCCTTCCTCAGCACATCCAACACAATCCTCAAATGCTCCTCATGCTCCTCCGGTGTCCTCGAGTATATGAGTATGTCGTCGATGAACACCACCACGAACTTGTCAAGGTACTGGTGGAACACCTTGTTCATCAAGTTCATAAATACCGCCGGTGCATTAGTCAAACCAAACGGCATCACCATAAACTCGAACTGACCATACCGAGTTCTAAAAGCAGTCTTCGGTATGTCCTCCGGCTTCACCTTCACCTGATGGTAGCCTGATCTCAAATCTATCTTAGAAAACACCTTCGCACCACTCAACTGATCAAACAGATCATCAATCCGTGGCAAAGGATACTTATTCTTGATAGTGAGATTATTCAAAGCCCTGTAATCAATGCACATACGCACCGATCCATCCTTCTTCGGTACAAACAATACCGGGGCTCCCCATGGTGAAGAACTCGATCTGATAAACCCCTTATCCTGCAATTCGTCCACCTGCTTCTTCAACTCGACCAGCTCGCTGTTGTTTACTCTATAGACATGGTGCGAAATCGGTTCTGCACCTGGCACCAAGTCTATAGAAAATTCAACATCTCGATCTGGCGGCAATCCTGGCAATTCTTCAGGAAACACATCCAAAAATTCTGCTATCAACGGATGTGGCAACTCCTTGTCTTTCACCATAGCTCCACAAATAATGCCTTCTTCCTGCTCCGCAGCTCCTCTAGCAAACTCGAACTCTGGCTCTCCTGGCGGACCAAACAAAACTCTACCTCCTCTACAATCTATGCTAGCACGGTGCCTACTCAACCAATCCATCCCGAGTACAATGTCGTAGCTCGGAAGTGGCATTACAAGTAGACACGCACTCAACTCCCGGCCTCCCAGAGTAACTCTCCGATCTTTGCAAATATCATTAACCAGGATAATGCCTCCCCCGGTCATGATCTTGCAAGTCCTAAGCAAAGACTCAGCTACCAAACCATGCTTTAGAGCAAAAGAAACAGATACAAAACTATGGGAAGCACCACTATCAAACAAAGCTAAAGCTGGAATGGAATCAAGAAGAATAGAACCTGCGATGACATCTCCGGTGGGTTCCTCCTCTTCGACTGTCATAGCAAACGCTCGTCCCTGCCGAGCACCTCCCTGCTGCTGATGCTGGACAAAACGCTGCTGCTGTGTCGGAAGCGGTCCCCTCGGTTGTGCTGCAGGTGGTCTCATCTGTGCCCTCGGAGCTGGAGCTGCTCCCTGAACTGCACGACGAGGACACTCCCTCAATTGATGCCCTTCAGTACCACAATACAAACAAACTCCTAGCCTCTTTCTGCAAACTTCCCAGATGTGGCCGGGCTTCTTGCAGAAGTTGCATAGAGCTTGCTGTAACTGCCTCTGCTGCTGAGGTGCCTGGTGAAAAGGCGCTCTAGCTGGAGTCTGGTTCTGCTGTGGCTGCTGGAAAGGTCTGGACTGGAAATGAGGACGTTTGGCAGATACTGCACTGCCGTTGGCCCCCAGAAAAGAATCACGGTCTCTCTTGGTCTTCAAACCCAGATCCCGCTCAACCTTGCGTGCCTCCGCAAGTATCTCCGAGTATGTCTCATAAAAAGACGAAATGAGGATCAATATGGCACATGATGTAAGACATCAAGGAAATGACAGTTTAAGGGATCAAGTATCAATGTCAAAGGAGAATAGTTGAATCAAAAGAATTTTCCTAGATGTGATTGAGTATCTCAGCCTATATCCTATATCCTATATCCTATTGCAGGCTCGCAGTAGTACAACTAAGTTGTCGCACTACCACGACATCACATACTTGTGAAGCTAGACCTGCATGGGCCACCACCAAAAATGTGTCACGACCCGCACCCGGGGTAAGGGTACTAGTCGGAAACAACGCCCAGCCTACGCCGCAGAATCGGCGGTAGAACGCTGTCTAGAAAGTCTATCTAATATAATGAACCACCAAAAGATAGTGTACTCAATCACAGAACTAAGATAGAATGAACACGAATAAGATAAGAATAGAATAGTCATCAACTCATGAGTTTAAATAATACATCAATGAGTCTGAAGAAAAATACAGAAATATGCTGGAGACAAATCCAGTACAAAAGAATACTACAAAACTATAAAGCTACAACTCCAGGGTCAACTGTCTCAGTTGGGATAAGTCCCTCTTGAGCCAGGGTCTCAGAATCTAAACCCACAACATCCTGGGGTCCATAATAGGTAGGGTACTCCTCAGTGTCATCTGGAAAAATATATCCAGTCAGGAAAGGAGCAGAGTACAACCCTAACAGCAGTTCTCAAATAATGATAAAAACTATGTAACAGTAAGTAGCTGTGGATAAACAAGATGCATAAATAGAGACAAGAATGTAGAGACAATAAGGAAATACTGGAAAAAAAATACAATAATGAACAATATGCTGATGGAACAAGAATACTAATGACTAAGTGTTTGAGTACTAGCTTTAACATGTGATCGGCTTAGGAACTTGCACAAGAGTATAATGGCCTGGCTGATTATACGTGCGGTGTATGATCAACACTCACAAGGAACAAGATATGCACAA
Source organism: Iris macrosiphon (assembly GCA_036927795.1). Lineage (NCBI taxonomy): Eukaryota > Viridiplantae > Streptophyta > Magnoliopsida > Asparagales > Iridaceae > Iris > Iris macrosiphon. The sequence goes on along the minus strand of JAYESA010000007.1, from coordinate 33,820,433 downwards.
GGAGGGTATGATCACATATCTACACTAAAATACTCCCCACCCCGACTGGTATAATAGATCCAACCACGGTACGTTATGGCACTAGATTCCCCAAGAAGATAGCTAGTCTTCCCGAGAATCGGTGTCTGTACATGTACAAGATAACCAATGAAACAATACTTGCACCATATACACCATATACCAAGGAATAACATCTCATGACGAGATCCGGATATACCAATCCGTGTAACCATAGTGTCAAGAGAACATGTATATCTACACTAGATACAACGAACATAGAGGATATCATAAATGAGAAACTATCAGAGAATGTACTCGCCTGAAGTCCAATGAACAGTCTCACAAATGTCTGACTCGGTGCCTCGAAGACCTAGATATGGAATACCACATTAATACAAGGTCCCGGAAAGAGAACAAGTCAAACTAGGCAATTTCTAGGTCAATAAGTCAATTCTAAGTCAAAAGTCAACTATGGTCAACTCTAAAGTCCACTAAAGTCAAATATGGCCAAACCCAAAGTCAACCTCACAAGACATCTATAAAATAATATAGAGATAAACTACAATAATTTAGGAATCAAATTAGATTCAAAAAGAACTCACACAAAGTATACTAATAATATAATTAATATATACCCTAAAATAATATATATACAACCCAACATTTATATAAATAACATAATATATTATTACAATTATTATTCCTCACAAAACACATATATATATACATATATATATATATATATATATATACAATTATAATATATAATATATACATTAAATCTGTCAAAGCGTTGTTGAAAAACAGTGAATAAAATAGGATTAAATCAAAACAGTTTAAATAGTGACAGTCGGGACTGTCACCGAAGGACTGTCACCGAAACCCAAATAATAAACTGCCACTGCTTTGGTTTTCGCTGACAGTTAAACTGTCGTGGAAAAGCGTCGCAGAAAAGCTGCTGTTTCCCGCTGCTGCAATTAATAACAGGTTTGTCATTAATTGCCCGAAGGCTACAGCGGCTGCTATTAGTCGGCTAATTAATGACAGTTTTTTTACTGTCATTAATTCACTGTCACTAAACAAGTTTTATATATATAATTATATATATAAAAACAGAATATATAAACAATATATATATATATATATATATATATAAACAGAATATATAAAACAGTAAATATATATATATATATATAAACCATTAATACAAAAATGTACATATATATATTAATATACACATAAACTTATACCTTCAAATATTTAACAAAGAACATATAATTTACATGGCTAGAAGCACACCTAAAATATTTACATTAATATCCAAATAATTACATAATAATTATAAATAATATAATTACACAATTAAACATACAAATATATTTTATAAAACATTTTATGTATAAATTATATTATTTAACAAGTAGTAACATATATATTTGCATGCAAGAAAGCTACATTTTATATTGTACATTATATTAGCACACCCAAAATATAGATCTATGCTACAATAATTACTATAATAAATACACAAAATAAATATTTAATATCCATATATATATACTAATTATAAATGAAGAATTGAACCACAATTAATTAGATCTATGCAAAAATACACACAATTGGAGAGTATCTCACCGTATCCCACTAGATCTAGGATACGCATGCGACACGAGTCCAACACACAACCAAATGCACCCCGAAGGACACAAACAAATCACAAATAATATTTATGAACAAATTAAAGCGTCAAAAGTAGATCTATGTGTCCGTGTCAAAATACGACATGTTCAAAGCCCCGTGTCGGAGGAAAACCCCCAAATGACACGTATCACCAAATAGTTGGGATACGAACCACAAGTATCCCAATATGGACACGACACTAGTCTCAAACACAAATCTCATGTTCAATTGATCTATAGGATCAATTGACACACACAACAAAATATAAATTCGGAATTCCAACAAAATTGACACAAAAAGCACCATAACTTTCTCCATGGGTCTCCTATGAACACAAAACAAAGTCCTATGGGTACTACATACATATAGGTTGATTTTACATGATTAAATCTCAGATTTAGAAGCTATTTAAATGGGAAAATCTGAATTATACCGATTGGGAGATGGATTCCCAATGAAACCTCCAATTTGAGATGAACTTGCTTCCAAATTGTAGATCCTTGCTCCTCTTTGTAGATCCTTGCTTCCTTCTTCTAGATCCTTGCTTCCTCCTTCTCTAATGGTGAATTGGGAAGAATTTGGAATGAATTTGGTAGGGAATTGGATTGGGAATGGAGGGAATTTGGTAGTGGGAGAATTCTAGATCTAGATTTGGAATGAGATGAGAGAGAAATTTCCCCCCCTCTTTAATAGGCCGGCCATAGCCCCTCCCCCAAGCAATTGTAAAATGTCCAATGTACCCCTTGGGGCCTCTCATGAAGAAATAATTAAGGAAGGAAGCTTCTAGTCTAATCATTTAATTAATTTAATCCATCTCCTTAACTATGGGCTTTCTAAATGGGCCAAGTCTAACTAATTAATTCATGTTGGTCCATGGGTCCAAACTAAACTAGTTGGGTCCACTAAAATAAGTCTAAAATAATTAAATAATAACTAACAACAATTAAATAATACAACAAATAATTATTTATCATGCACAATATTTATTTAAATAGGAAATTACCAAAATACCCTTTCCTAGAAAATGTGGTAGTGACACTGACCTCGTCCCTGAGCTGGACCCCTCTGCTGACGAGCCTGTTGGAATAGTGCTGCTTGAGGTGGCAATGGAGGTCTTGGCTGGTATCCTCCTGGAGCTGGTGGTCTGACTCCTCCAACTCCCGTCTGCTGTGCTCCCACTGCTGGATAATCTGGCCTTGGTGCAGGTAGAGCTAGTCGTGGTGCTCCCTCTCGGCGTGCTGTGCAGTCCCTGGATAGATGCTGGTTGGATTCGCAAACCAGGCATAGTCCCAATTTACGTCTGCACTCCTTTTCAATGTGACCCAACTTGCCGCTGAAATGACAAGTAGGTAGGGTTCTTGGTGCTGCTCTCTGCGGTAGATTCCTCTGGAGTCGCTTTGCAGAATCCCCTTGTGCTGCCTTGGATGGTACTGAGGTAAATGGTCGCTTCAGACTTGACTCCCTCCTGGTGACGCGCTCCATGCGTCGTGCCGCAGCAAGGACGTCGTTGTACGATGTAGGGGCAACAGATCCAATCAACCTCTGAAGCTCGAACCTGAGTCCGTCAAAGAATTTCTCCGCCTTCTCTTCTTCGTTAGGAATTAGAGAAGGGGCGAAATGACTCAGGCGAATGAATTCAGCATTATACTCCTCCACCGTCATGTTGCCCTGGATGAGGCGGTTGAACTTATCTCGGAGTTCTGACCTAGCAACGGCTGGGATATACATCTCTTGGAAGAGTCTGGAGAACTCCTCCCAAGTGACTCGGTCATGTCCGAGCCTCCTCTCTTCAGCTAGCCACCAGTGGTGCGCGTTGTCCGTCAGTTGCATTCGGACAGCAGTCATCCATCTCTCCCGCGAAAGTTCAGCTGCTTCCAACTGATGTTGCGTATTTGTGAGCCACTCATGCACTTCAGTTGGTCCTTCCTTGCCCGAAAAGGTACGGGGCTTGAGTTGACGGAAATCAGTGATAGATCCCGTCCCTGGTCGCCTAGCTTGCGGGTTTGCTTGCTCCAATGCATTTACTAGGCTGTTTCTCAAGTTCTCTGCCTCCTGACGCTACGTCTCCTGTTAAACTTGTTGTTGAGCTTGCATCATGGCATAAAACATCTGGAACATTTGCTGTCCATCCATTGCTTGCCCTGGTGGAAAGGCAGGCATCTGTGGAGTGAACTGCGGCGGTGGTGGGATATCATCGCGCCTGAACCTTGAGTTATTATGTTGCTCATCTTGCCCACTTTGAGAGGATTGACCTCTGTTCTCTGGTGTAACTCCATCACCATAGGTAACCACAGCGTCTTGTGGTGTAAAAGGAATTTCATTTCCACTTCTTGGATCCATCTTTCTGTATTCAAAATAAACTTTATGAGAACGTTTAGTAGAGTCAAGCAGGATGCAAATTCAAGTACTTAATTCGAATGCGATATAGAGTTTCAAAAACGTTCAATAAATGGATGAGATCCTATAGCCTATCCTATCCTTTTACAGGTTAGTTTGGCCCCTAAGTTGAAACCAAACAATTTGTCGTAGACCTGCATGGGCCACCACAAAAACCATGTCACGTCCCAATCCCAAAATATCGAGGGACTAGACACGTGGCATTGGCCAACAGTACACACCGATGGACAAACCAATTTAATGGATCCATCGGGAATACTTAATCTGTAATATAGGTCTACAACAATAAGTCAAAAATTAATCTCATCCACACACAGAATAGTAAGAACATCAGCAAATAAAGAAAGTACATCAAAGTCCAGTCTCAGCAGAGTATGTCGGGGAAAAACCCGATAAGAGTCTAAAACACTGGTTCATCAGACCAGAACAAAAGAGTCCAAAATAAAGTATCTGAAGAGTACAAATGTCATAAGCTCAAGTAAAGTCTTCAGCCATCACCTCTGCTTCTATGTTAGGTTCTCCTTCAGCAACAGCTCCTGGTACAGCTTCAGCTCCTGTCCCGTAAACCTCGGGATAATGCTCTTCTGTTAAACCTGGGGACATCATCCATTCCAGGTCCTCAGGGGACATAGCAAGGTACAAATAATACAAGCCAAAAATAGATGCAGTGAAATAGAAAATGAAATAAACAGGGTAACTACATAACCATCTATGTGAAAATGCAACTGAGAGCAACACTAGTACTCAGGCTGAGACTGCTACAAGCTCTGTGTCGGGGAGCCGGTAGCAGCAATATCTAGTAGTGGTCTAGCTCTGCTCGAGAGTCTACAACCTCATAATAGTATATATATATATAACAGTCTGTAGCCTGTGTGCCTCTCCCCACCCAATGTAACCACACGTCTCATGTCCATGTCACGCGAGATCAGAGCTAATACAACAGTCATAATTTAAGAATATAATAACTATGTCCATCCTGTATCCTATACAGAATCACCTTGAATATCTCAGGAAGATTCTGTCAATGTATGGTGTCAAGTGTCCTAGGTTATAGTGTACTTGATAAACAAGCACGAGAATATGAAGGGTTTCGAATATCCATCACTAAATGACTTACACAACTCCGCGTACGGGGTTGGCACCCGACTATGATCGTACGCTAAGTATGTCATACGGTCCTAGGTCATATCATGTACACTAGTCACAGAAAATAGAGCAAGAGAATAAACTATTAAACTGCAATTTATGGCAAGGTACACTTGCCTGGGATTGGAATACCAGTAGCGGTCCTTGTAACAGTGGGTTCAGCAATAACTCCTCCAAAAACTGAAATGAATATTACCAAGAGTCTTAGAACATAGGAAATAGCTAGAAACGCCCGTCCTTAAGTCCAGTTTGGACACAAGGGCAAAAATGACATTTCTGGGCCAAAGCGGGTCCATATGTGGGCCACTTTGCACCGAAAACCGAGTCAGGGACAAAAGTCTCCAAATCAGTCCAACTTAGTGTCAACAAGTCAGGAACGTTGATACGAACCCAACGGAACTTCCAGAATTGAATTCCGATGAGCCGTTCTCAAAATTGCCCGTCAAGTGGAGCCTGTGGGCCCCACGACACGCGATTTTCCAACGTTTCCAGAATCGAACCAAACTTGACCCACAGGACCATCGTATTGCTACGAGTCCGATGGCGCAAGTTTCGTCTCAATCCGATGTGTATACACTAAGTTACAGCGAATTACAGAAAAGTCAGATACGGGGTGTTGTCCGCGGATACGCACTGATTTCGGTGTGCACGCACATCCGAATCAGCTTCTGCGAAAGCCCGCACGTCCGTATCTACGATGCTCACGTATCGGTGAAGACCGCACGTGACCAAGTCGTCCCGTTTGGCGGGGCGTACTCAGTTCCGGGGTGAAACAGGAATATGTTTTTCCTGTTTTTGGATCGCGGTTCGCGATCACCACAGGTCGCGATGCCCCGAGCGGGTTGCACGGGCACCGAGGGGGTCATACAGGCTACGCGATAAAATTTACGGAATATGAAACAGAGCTACGAGTAGGTAGTTATGGATACCTGATCAGGGCCTGAAAACCAAATTCGAATCGTGTCCGACACGCGTCTGAACTAGGGTTGTGTCCTGGACCCGTGTCCAAGCTGGAACTCGCTTTCTGAGTCGTGTCCGTGTCTGCCGGAGTCGTCCTGGGGTTCAGGAGGAGGCGACGCCGGTCCTGGGTGGTCGTCGACGTCCTGGGCGGCCGGATTCAGATGCTACGGCGGCCGGATATCGTCTGGCGGAGGAGAATTTGGGGGCTCAGGTTCGACCAGCAAGCTTGGGGCCGAAGGTGGCCGGACTGGGAGGGCGGAGGCCTGCTGGTGGTTCGGCGGGAAGTTTCCGGGTGGTCGGATCTGAACGCCAGGTGGTCGAAGACGAGTCAGAGGTCGCCGGAGGGGATGGTATGGAAGGGGATTCCGGCGGAGGATACCTAGGTTATATAGGGTCGTAGGGGGAGGTTAACCGCCGGAAGTTCACCGGAAGGGAAAGAGGAAAAGTCGCCGGTTGCGGGGGAGCCGAACCGAGAGGTCGGCCGGCGGCCACGGCGGCGGAAACGGCCGCCGGCCAGGTGAAGGGTCGGTCGATCGGGATTCAGGGGTTAGATTTTGGTAATGGGTCGGGTCGGATCCTGGTGGGTCGGGTCTGACCCGGATCCGACCAGCTAGGCTGAGCGGTTCGGTCTAGTCAAACCGGCCGGTCCGGTCCGGTTCAGGGTTCGGTTTAAATAAATGGTTTGGTTTGTTTTATTATTAATTGATTAATTAATTAGTTAAATTTTACAATAGTTTTTAATGCTTTAAAAATTCATCCGGGGTTCAATAAATTCCCGAAAAAATACCCCATGCTCGGTTTTTAATTTTACACTAGAAAATATAATTTTCATCACATTTTAATATTATTTAATTTCATTTAAAAAATTCATTTTAAATTAGACTGCTTTAATTTATAGGTTTAAAATTCACAGAAAATGCTAATTAATTTCAGAAGAATTAAATTTAAAAATTCTTAAAATTTTAGGTTGTTACAGAGATGAAAAACATGCTTAATAGCATTTGATTAAATGGTTGTCTCAGCACCTTCCTGTTTGAAGAAACCCTCCCCTTCAATTGGTCTTTTTTCACGAAAAAAGTTTTTTGGGTATCAACATAAAAATTATTATATAGTTGAGGGTATTAAGTTAGCACATATCAAAGTTAAGGGTATCAAGTTGAACATTTTGGATAGTTGAGGGTATCAAGTTGTAATTGTATTTATTTAATTATAAATTAGGGCCTCAAAATTTATTTTTATTAACTCCACTACTCTTGATGCTCTTAGATAATAAGCATCTGAACAAGAGCTTATAGTTCAGTGATCAACATTAGTTAATTGTCATTAGACATCGATCGAGTTCTCTTCAACAGTGCATTTGGCAGCAGTGGTCTTGGTGTATATTGGGCCAATCCAGACTGGCCCGTGGCCCGATTTGATCAGGTTTGACCGGGTTCAGACCGAATGGGCTCAACCCGTTAGAAGAAGCTGGTCGGCCAGACCCGGTCCCAAAAAATTTGGACCGAGGTCGGGCTCATGACCTGGTCAGCGGCGGACTGGGTCGAACGGTCTAGGCCGGGCCGGTTCACAGTTTGGGTCGGGCTGGCCCAATTTTTTTTATATATAATGTATAAAATATGTGAATAAATTTAAATATAATATAAGTAATATTATATGTATTATATGTGAATAAATTTAAATAAAAAATATAAGTTATGTGTTAGTGTAGTTTATTATAATTTATATATATATATTTTTAGTATAATTTATATATACTTTTATATAAGTTTAAGTTATTTGTTAGTATAAATTTTTATATAAGTTATTTGTTAGTATAATTTTTTTTTTATAATTTATTTGTTAATATAAATTTTTTATATAAGTTATTTGTTAGTATAATTTATATATACTTTTTTTAAGTTATTTTTTAGTATAAATTTTGTATATAAGTTATTTGTTAGTATAAATTATATAAGTTAAATTAACATATATAACTTAACAAGCCAAGAACACATAATTGAGGCAAAATTTTGAGTAGAAAAATATTCAAATTTGTTTATTAATGCCAATAAAATTTAAATCTATTATAACATTAACTAATCAAAAAATTGAAACTTGCAAATGATATTTTAGTTTTATGAACTTTTGTCACGACCCGCAACCGGATGATCGGACACGAGTACGTGGGTACGTCCAGCCTACGCCGCAGCATCGGCGGTCGAACGTTGTCTAGTCAAGACTATCTAACTAGCAATCTCACATAAATATCCAACTTTATAAGGAGACAATGATATAATAATATAATATGAAAAACTCAATCACAAAACTAAAGCACGATAAGATATCAAAGAAAGAATCCAAATCACAACCACATAGTCTAAACAACAACACAAATCTAAACTTCAACAATAACATCCAAATCTCAAATATATGCCGAAAATAAATCTGGTGCCAAAATACTAAAAGGAACTAACTAAGATAACTAGTGATTCCGGCTAGACCTCCCGGCAATCACACCTGAGCTACATGGTCCATATATGCTACTCCCTTATTCGGTCCGTAGAAAGTCAGACAACAATCCTCTAAATAGTCATCTGAAAAATATATACAATCAGGATGGAGCAAGCAAACCTCTAACAGTAGTTTCAGCTAATTGATAATGACTATAAGTAGTAAATAGTGAATGTAATACAAGACAAGAAAATAGTAAACAAATATCATAATGTAGCAATAAAGGGAGAGATAATAGTTAGCTAATGTCATACGACTTTGTTTACAAGGTTAGTGTCATACGACGTTGTTTACAAGGTTAGTATCATACGACGTTGTTTACAAGGTTAGTATCATACGACGTTGTTTCCTCGGTTATTATCATACGACATTGTTTACTTGGTTAATGTCATACGAAGTTGTTTACTCGGTTATTGTCATATGACGTTGTTTACTTGGTTAATGTCATACGATGTTGTTTACTCGGTTATTGTCATACGACGTTGTCTAATAATTGGATAATATCATACGATAATAAGAGGAGCACTAATCTGAATATGCAAGTAACATCTCATGACTGAATATCCATATGTGCACTAGTCCGTGTACCATCGTGTCAGGAATTAAGTAAATATTTTTAAATACTTGTATTATAGTAATTATCAAGAAATAAAAACTATCAGAAAATATACTCGTCTGTGGTCCAGATCAATGGATATCAAATCGTGTCTGTATTAGTGCCTCAAGAACCTAAATATAGAATATCAAGTCAAAACAGTATTTTAGAGTCATAAATATGCTATACTAGTTCAATTCTAGGTCTCTAAGTCATTTCTAGGTCAACTAAGTCAAACTAGTCATTACCTTGCTAAGGCAAGATTTCTAAGCTATAGTAGTTAGTATTATATACTATGTAGCATATATACCCTATACATAGCTATACTAGCTATTAACATTATATATATATATATATATATATATATATATATATATATATATATATATATATATATATATATATATATATATATATATATATATATATATATACGGGGTTCGAGCCCGGGGGGGGGGGGGGGGGGGTAGTGTAGGTTAGTGTAGAATATATATATATATATATATATATATATATATATATATATATATATATATATTATCTTGAGTTATACTAATATTTTGTATCTTAAGATACCACACTTTATATATCCAATACCTTAATATTACCCACTTACCTAGACTAATATTCTAAGGTAATACCCAATACATTGGTCAACTCAACTTAACTAGATATATACCTCAATATTTTCACATTTGTACCTATACTAATATATACCACCCTAAATCAATATCTTACCTTGGTATCAAAACTTGAACTCGAGATACCTTGGTATCACTAAAATACCAACACTCCACTTACCTAGGAATGTATACCTTAATACCAAAATACCACTCCAATGGTATCAACCAATCTCACTTGATATTCTAACACAAGCTAACATACCACACTTCAGTGTAAAACTCATGCACACCCAGTCACTCTTGCTGCTCTCTTGATGTACTACAGCTTGCACATCCGGACCTCCACTTTGCAGTGCAAGATCCACTGCTATGAACAAGTTCCTATTGCAGGAAATCCTTGCAACTGCCTTGCACACACCCTCAATTTCCTCCTCCTACCTGAATTGCTCCCAGAAATACCCACGACACTCAGAACACTGATACACATCTATACAGATATCTTTGATCACATAAAATACCACCATGATACCTATACTTAAGACACAGTGCAAAGAATCATATAGGCCCTTATACATCATCTTATTTCCTGCATACTCTCAACTCTGAGATGCACATTCATTGCTTAAAAGAGAAAACTTACAACTATTTACACACACTGTGGGGCACATTGCCCTCAATGCACAAGCTTGTTGCAAAACCAACATTGCACAGTCAGCACTTCACTTATCTTGTTGCTGCCTTTGCTCTACCTTTGTTGCTCATATTGGTTCATTCCTTTGGAGCTACTGCTGCAACTTTATTGCAATTCCCCTATTATTATTGTTGTGTTACTTGCTTGCCACTCGAGTCCCCAATGCACCACCTACTGCCCGAGATCCACACACACACCCCCCAATAAACACATTGCTACCTAATGCTGTGTTCATCCCATGCTTTCCCGACTCCCCTAATCATACAAACCCACAGACACACAAAAATACTTTTTCTCCTCCTATCATAGACACACACACACAATTGACTGTGTTGAGCACAGCACTCTCACACTCACACTCCAAGATAGACACATCCACACCCTTCTAACACAACACTCTAATAGACACCAACTTGGCACCCTCACTCACCTCACTTAGATGCTCCAGCTAAGACTCATCCCATAAGTTCACACTACTCTCTGAACAGATACACACACTATCCTAAGTGCAAGGTGCACCAACTGTAACCACTTTAACTCCTCATGCATACTCAACCAAGCACACTTGTACACAAGTACACACACACTTACATATATAAATCTCATACATATACACATATATATCTAACACTATATATGTATATATAAAATCCTCTAAATAGGTACACACTCACAATAATGCATAACACTAAACATTTGGTGTGCAACACCAAGATACTCTGTCACGCCCCAGTCCCAAAATATCGAGGGACTGGACACGTGGCAATGGCCAGCAGCACACACCGATGGACAAACCCAATTTAATGGATCCATCGGGGTGTACTTAAGCTGTATTACAATAGTCAGGGTTTACTAATCTCATCCACAGAATAAAGATAGCAATATCAGCAAAAGAAATAAACAACATCCAGTTACAAGTAATTAAAAATCGGGGAACAACCCGATATTAAGTCTGTTTACAAAAGTTCATTTAAACGGGAAAATAAAGAGTTTATTGGCCAAATAAAACTGAGCATGGCGAAGCAGTTGTTCAGGAGAAGTCCTCAGCGATCACCTCATCCTCAAGTTCCGGTACTGCTCCGAGAAGTGCTCCTGTTCCGTACACCTCAGGGTAAATCTCGTCTTCTAAATCTGGGGACATAATCCATTCCTGGTCCTCAGGGGACATAGCAAGGTACAGATAAAAGAAGCCAAAATATTGCAGAGCAGAAATAAAGGAAACAATAGGGTAAATAAATAACCAGCTAAGTGATATGCAAGTGAGAGTTTTAGTCATACTCAGGCTGAGACTACTACAGGATCAGTGTCGAAGAAACCATAGCAGTATTTTCTCGAAGGGCCAGAACTTGCGCCAAAGCTCTGTATCAGAGACTAAGACACCTCCAGATGACAATAATTATAATATAATCAGCCTTGATATGGTAATACTCTCCCCACCCAATGTAATCTCACGTTACAGTTCACAATGTTCATGTTACGCAAGATCAAAACTAATGCAATAAGTCAGGATAAAATCTAAGCATGTAAAGATGTCATAAACATGTATCCTATACAGAATTACCTTGAATATTTCAGAAAGATTCTGTCTCAAGATTCGTGTCAAGTGTCCTGGGTATAATGTACTTGATAGGGCAAGTACGATAATGTAAATGTCACGATATCCATCTCTAGGTGACGTTACACAACCCCGCGTACGGTGTTGGCACCCGACTTTTAATCGGAAGCTAAGTAAGTCACACGGCCCTAGGGTTGAGCATTTACAACAGTCACAGAAAATAAGAGAACAAATGAATCATTATACTGCAATTATGGCAAGGTACACTTACCTGGGTTTCCGGTTCCAATTGTAGCTCTGGCTTCAGCAGGATTTACAGGCAGTACTCCGGTTGCTGAAATAGACATTACCATCAGATCCAGAAAATATTAATCAGCTAGAAACGCCTATCCTTAAGTCCAATTTGGAGACAAGGGCAAAAATAACATTTTCGGGTCAAGGTGGGGTCCACATGTGGGCCACTTTGCACCGAAAAATGCGTCAGGGTCAAAGGTCTCCAAATCTGTCCAACTTAGTGTCAACAGGTCAAGAACGATGATACGAACCCAACAGAACTTTCAGAATTAGATTCCGATAAGCCGTTCTCAAAATCGCCCGTCAAGTGGAGCCTGTGGGGCCCACGACACGCGATTTTGTCAACGTTCTCAGAATCGAACCAAACTTGGCTCACAGGACCAGCGTATTGCTACGAGTTCGATGGCCCAAGTTTCGTCTCGATCCGACGTGTATACACTAAATTACAGCGAGATTCAGAAATGTCGGATACGGGACGGTGTTCGCGGATACGCATTGATTCCGGTGTGCACGCACATCCGAATCAGCTTTTGCGAAATCCCGCACGTCCGTATCAATGACGCGCACGTATCTGTGAAGACCGCACGCGACCAAGTCGTCCCGTTTGGCGGGACGTACTCAGTTTCGGGGTGAAACAGGGCGTTGGTTTTCCTGTTTTTTGATCGCGGTTCGCGATCGCCACAGGACGCGATGCACCGAGCGGGTTGCACGGGCACCGAGGGGGTCATGCAGGCTACGCGATGCAACTGACGGAACAAGAAACAGAGCTACGAGGAGAGAGTTATGAGTACCTGAACAGGACTCCGGGCAATTAAATTCTTCGTGTCCGACACGTGTCCGACACGTGTCTACGGAAGCTAGGGTTAGGGTTCTGGGTCAGAGGCTTCTGTGTCTGTGTCCGAGTCTTCTGTTGGCGGACACGGCGGAGGCAGCTCAGGGCTGTGTCGTCAGCTCGTCGGTGCTGCACGGCGAGGCTGCGGCGAGGTGGTTCTGGACGGGGACGGCGGATGAGGAAGGGAGAGAGGCCGGAGTAGGGGCTGACAGCGGGGCTGGGCACGGCGAGGGGAGAGGAAGAGCTGGCGGAGGAGACTCGGGCTGAGGGGACGCCGGGTGAGGTGGTGCTGGGGACGACGGGGACGGGGCTGCGGGGATCTGCGAAGGACGGTGGGGCAGTGGGAGTCAGAGCAGCCGGTGGCGAAGAGGTAATCGAGGGGAGGATGAAGGCGGAGGGGGCTTTTTATAGGGGAGGAGCGGGGAGGCGAACGGTGGCCGGTGAGGGAGAGGAGGCGGAGGGTCGGGGAAGACGAAGAGCGGCGGCGGCGGACGTTTGTAGGGAGCCGGAGGGTCGTCGGCGGCCGGAAGCTGAGGAGTCGGGCAGGTCTGGGCGTTTGGGAGAGGAGGAGTTATCGGGTCGGGCGGACGGGCGGACGGGTCGGGTCCTAGCGGATCCGGCCCGATCCAAAATACTGCGGGTCGGGTCTGGGCTAGTGGGTCGGGTCTGGGTTAGACCCGGATCCGACCCGCTAAGGATTTGGTTTAATAAAACCAGTTTGGTTCAATTATTGGTTTGGTTTATTTCAAATAAACCCGGTTTATTGTGGTTTAATTAATTAATTAGTTTTTAGGGCTTTTAAAATGTTTTCGGGGTCCAATAAATTTCCGAAAAATTATCCTATGTCTAGTTTTTCATTTTACACCATAAAATATTATTTTAATAATATTTTAATAATATTTATTATTATTTAAAATCATTTAATAATTAAAACACCTGAATTTAATTACAGAAAATTCCCAGAAAATTTCAGAAAATTGTGAAAAATCCAAATTTAAAAATTCTTGAAAATCAGGGGGTTTACATACTCACCTAAAACTCATGATACCCTTATGATACACTTACCAAACACTAAGACACACCACCATTGCACAAGGGATACATCCAATATACTAAATAGAGTATGAACACTATTAGAATTAGCTAATCGAATGCAATATGAGAAAATTGACATCTAGTACTCCATATGGATTGAAATTACCAACCTACACCACTATATCATGACGTATCATGATACGCACTTGTGCAATGGTGACTAGTCTAAATTATTGGCCAAGTGTCATGTCAAGTCTAGTTAGGTCCACTAATGACAAGTCTAATTAAATAGCCTAATCCACTAACCAATAATAATATTAGTTACAATATATACAACATTCACATTATATATAAAAAATATAAACACAATATATATAACTAATATGAAATAATAAAAATACCCCTATTCTGAAAATGTGGTAGTGACAACTTTGTACAAGTTTTTTTGTCTTTTTCGGCGTCCGTCGTTCTTCTTTCTTCTGAGTTTATTGCTCAGGTCCTCCTTCAGTAGCGTCATCCAAAGTAAGAGACTGAAAGTCCAGCTCACTTATGTCGGCACTTTCATCTTTTAAGTTCAAAGTTTTTTTCAGCACGAACCCAATCTTGAACGCAGACGCGAGCTTCCAAAATATCTGGCATCATCATGCTCCTCTTCTTGCTTAGCATCCTTGAACATGCACTAAAATAAGATTTCGATGCTATAGTGGACTGCGGGACCATTAGAATGTCGCGTGATTTATAAGAAAGCATATGATACATTTTTTCATGTCTATTCGACCATTCTAAAATTAAAAAATAAGAAGCATATTCATCTTCTTCATAAGAATTTAAATATAATGGCAATTCTTGAGTTGGTAGGGAAGATTATTTTTTGTTTCTTCCTTTACAATACACTTTTAGCATGTGATAATTTAGACATAAAATCAGAGCTACTACTACATTGAACGTTTGTATCGACTCGGCTAGATATAACTCTTTCTTCATATAAAGTAATTAAACTACCTAAAACTTCTTTAATTTCTACTTTTAAGCTACCTACGTCAATATTTATATTATCATTAAAATTGTTTAATAAAATAAATACACCATCTAATTTAATCTTAGGATCAAAAATCGAAGCCAAATAATATAGAAGAGGTATATCACACCAATATTTTAAAAAATTTACTTCCATTTTGGAAAAAACATAATCAAAACCAGGAACAGTTCTATATTAAAAAAAATGAGGCATGTTAATAATTTCTGTTAAAGCTAAAGGAGAAGTTGGATAATAAACTCCAGATAAAATATATGTAGCATTGTAAAATAATTCTAAATTTTTTAAAATTGAACTAGCAATTAACCAATCATTTTCAGTTACTTGATAATCAAAACTAGGATTAACATTACAATAATGTGTAATAACATCTTTAAATTTAATAGAATATTTCAACATTAAATAAGTAGAATTTTATCTATGTGGTGCATCATTAACAAATCTTCTAAAAGTAATACCATATTGTGTAAATAAAATTTTAAAAGCTTGTTTTCTACTTGCAGAAGTATTCAAACTTTGTTAACATAATATAAAATTTTCTAAATTTATTTGAAAGAATTCAAGGCATTCTTGTACAATTAAATTAATAACATGACAAGCACATCTAACACGAAAAAGCCTACCTTCTAGTATAGGCAAAAATTATAATTTTAAAACATTAATGGAAGAAGTGTTATTACTAGCATTATCAAAAGAAATTAAAAAAAATTATTATGAATATCATATTCACGTAAAAATTGCATAATAGCGTCGCCGATTACAGCGTCAGTATGTGAAAATTCTGAAGTCCGTAGACGAATAATGTGTTTTTGCTAAATCTATTTTGGATCTAAATAATGTGTCATGATACAAATATAAGCATAATTTTATTTAGTAGTCCATATATCAGAAGTTAGAGCAAATTTACTATTACAGAACTTTCTTTTAAAGCAACATTTTCTTTTTCAAAGATTTTTATAGCCTCTGCTCTAGTACTAGATCTAGAAACTTTAGTAAAACAATGATTAAGGGTACTACTTGCATAATCATAATATCAATCACTCTTACCAAATGTAAAATGTTGTTCATCACAAATAATATATTTTGTTAACTCAGTTTTGTTACGAGCATCAGAATAAGCAAAGTTACATATAAAAGATCATTGGGAACCGCTACTTAGCTGTGTTTGTCTAGCCTGCAGTGTGTCCTTGTCATAATAACTTTCGTAGTATCTTCATAAAGTGCCTGTGCATTTATTCTTTTTTCATTCGTAAGTTTGCTTACATTTCTTCAATTGCGCACATTTAGCTATTGATTTTTTATCTTTTGGATATTAAACCGGTGCGCCTTCACTATCAGTGACATATAATTTTTCATAATAATTCCATAAATCTTTTTTTTTCTATTTTCAACATTAGTAGCAATAGTCATACTTCTAACTTCAGGAGGTAACATTTGTGTCGGTGACACAGAATCAGGAATATGATTTTCTTCAAACATTTGAGCATTATAAGCAAAAAAATTTGAACCATAAGGGTGGTTAGAACTAGTAGCATCCATATTTTAAAATTTTATTTTTAAAAAAAATATGAGAAGAAGAATTTATTTATCTACCAACAAAAGATAGGGGGTGAGAATCCAAAATCAGAAGAAAAAAAAACTATTCTGTAATATTAAAATTACTTAAAACGTCAACTTGAAGCCTCCAAGAAATTTCGCACAAGTTGAAGCCTCAAGAACACTGTAGTTTGACCTCCAGAAAGTTGTACTTCAAAACCCAAAAATTTGTTAAATCATTCTTTAGAAATTGCTTAGCTCGTATATTTTGTAAGAGAGGGAAGAAATGTTTGTGTTTAATTTTCATGAATTTTGGGCTATTTATAGAAAATTTTTGGTGCAAAATGACCTCTTATACCCTTGAAATATAGTTGTTATAAGGATATTTTTGGTCATTTTCAGCAAAATGATCAAAATACCCCTAAAATGGCCACAAAACAGTCTTCAAAATGGGGATAATTTGGTCTTCCCCCTCCCCCCCCCCCCCCCCCTCCCCAACGGTCACAAAGAAAAAAAAATCCGGATCTGACCATTCCTTGGACCGGGTCACTGACCGAGTTGGTTTGGACTGGTTTGACCGGTTCGCGACGGGTTTAACTGGACCCGCACCGCTGCTCAATCGGGCCGGGCCGGACTTTCGGGTCGAATATGTGGACCAAGTACTCGCGAACGGGATGGGCCGAGCCGGTCCTGGTCGTTGACCGGGTCCGGACTGGCCCAGATCGGACCGAGTTTTGGGCTTCCCGGTCCATTAAAGAACAGTGTAAAGAGAGAAGAAATCGTAAAGGTACAGAAGTAGTAGTAGAAAGCAAATATGTTGTCATATTTATTCTATTTATTTTCATGTCCCTCTATCTATTTGCTTAGTGGATCCCACCGAAAAAAATAAAAAATAGAGAAAAGATAGAGGAAGATACAGAATAAATAGTACAACAGATTTGTTTTGCAGTAGTACAACTAATTATGCCATCACAGTTTTTGTTCGTTAACAACAGTCCGCAACTTGTCAACAGTAGTCAGATTCTTCTCGGTCTTTGGAAAAACAATCACATTGGAGTTTCAATGAGCTAACAACTCAATCTTTAAGCTATAATTAAAGGCTAATTAAAGTTTAGACCCTCAATTTTATATCAACTTAGAGTTTAAGTTCTGAAATGTCCAATTAGATAATTTAGACCTCCAAATTTTTATTTTTTTATTTTTTTATTTTACCCTACCTTGTCTATATAGAAAGATTTCATTGTCAAGCATAAAAAAAAGGGTATAATGGAAAAGATAAACCAAATAATAAAAATTTATGGTCTAAATTCTCCAATTGGACAAGTCATGACTCAAATTCTAAGCTGGTATAAAATTCAGGATCTAAACTCTAATTAGTCCTATAATTAACTGTTATCGTCGGATTATAAAAATCGTACAAAAATACGTAAAGATAGAAGATATATAACTTATTACTCTTTTTTGGTCCTATGTAATCCAATTACAAACAGATTATTTGATAGAAAACATACAAACACAAATTGTTGGAAATAGAACACAATAAAAAAAAATTACAATTACAGTTGCTACAATGAGACAGAACAGAAGAAGAAAAGCTCGAAAAAAAAATATCATCGATGGAGTGACGACGATCACCGTTGCTCAAAGTAAAATTCGATCATTTACGTCGATCTGCTTCTAGGAACCAACAAATTCGAAGGAGAACTTTTGAAACGTTCTTCGCTACCCTTGCTATGGATCTCGAATTGGATGAACTGGACTGACGAACAACACTGTCTGGCTGTTAACTCTCCTCCCGTAGCAATCTACAGCAAATGTACGTAGTTAAGTGTCAGAAACTAAGAAGTTTTGCTTTGATTCTTGAATTATGTGATCTGAATTGTGCTGTGTTCGAAGTACTCCTTGCTATAAATTGATTCTCTCTCTCTCTAATGACGAACTGTTGTTGGCAAGAAGCACTTCGTGTGGTGATACTGTCATCAGGACTCTTAGTGAGACATTCATTTGCGAGATATTTTACTTTGCACTATTCGCTTATTAAAAGGTGATCGCCTCCCTAAACGTGAATGGGTGTCATCATTGAGAAAAAAGATATGTTATATGGAAAAGGGAAAGTTCTTTCCAGAAGTGGATGGAGCCTCTGGCAAATTAAATTCCTCTATTTCTATATGCTACGGTGATGCCATTGTTCATGTATGTCATATTGGGCTAAGAGAAGCATCGACTCTAATATAGAAGAGTTTTCTTGTGAGGTCTGAGTCGAGTCGAGTCGAGTCGAATCGAGTCGAGATGAGTCAGTCGACTATGCAATTGTTGAAAATGTATCGAACTCGGACTGTATTCGTGTCTGTGCAACGTAGGATGAATCAGATTGGTCTATGCATGCTGGTGTTGGATAGGATTTCCATTCTATGTGGAGCATATCTCGGAGTGTGACGAGCGCCATCCGTAAGACGTAGGAGAAGCTCGAAAAGTCGAAGATGACAAAAATGAAAAAAATTTCAGCATCATGTTGGAAAACAGCAGTCTCATCGGTATACCTTCAGCATACCGCGGTGTACAGATTTCACTGTAGTTTCTGATATTTGTTTCGAAAATTCTGGATTCGCCGATCAAGTATACCGTTGGTATATATGCTAGCGTTCAAGAACCTTTTTCTTTTGCAAAAAGGTATACCGTCGGTATACGACGATTTTCGAAGACGAGAACAGATTTGAATATTTTATTTATACCGTAGGATCCCATCAATGATCCAGATTTTCTGCAAGATTTAGGAGGATTATAAATATTATTTTTCTAATGCTAATTTTCATCTACCAAATAGTGATGAAGGAGAGAGATTACAAATACTACAACTTTTGAAAAAGATAAAGAGAGATTGACGTCTGCTTCGAAGAAAGATAGTTTTCGGTAATTATTCTCGTCATCTTCATTCTTCGGTAATCATTGTAATATATTTTTATTGCTTCAAGTAGTTGTGGTGATCCGGTTGGATCGATAGAAAATGTTTATAGTTGATGTATTCTTATAATTTATTAGTGAATATTTTTTTAGAATTGAACTCCGATCCGAAAAAAAAATTCCATATCAAAATATTTTGTGTTTACGTTTAGCTTTCTATAATTTTGACAAGTTTATTTCTATTCGTATTTATTACTTAGTCCTCTCACACTCTCTTGGATTGGGAAAACGCACATTAATGCAATTGGTGTTTGTACCGAAAGGAGCTGTAGAATCATTAGTAACTCCACATGTTCTTCGGTACAGTTTGTTCTTAAAATTAATGAGTTGGTATTGGTTATATTTTGTTTTCTTGTGTTTTGGAGGACATACTTCTCTTTGTCATATTTTTCTTGTGTTTTGGAGGACATACTTCTCTTTGTCATATTTTTCTTGTGTTAATCAATTTTCCTTTTATTTTATTTTTCCAAAGAAACACACTCGCCAGAGTTGTCTGCTCAGAAAAATGTGCAAAATGAATTTGTGTATCATATGACTTGTTTTCAAGATTTAGTGCATCAAATCGAGTTTGCAGCATTACCAGCTATGTGCTGCCGCTATAGTAAGTACTTCTCTAACGGAGGGTTTGGTTTATATCATAGTTTATAGGGCTATTTGATTTTACTTCCAGTTAGATTATGTATATTGATATTACCTCATGTTAGAACATAAGTTAAATTTACCTTTCTGAAAGTGTCGTTAAAATCTTATTAACGACAGTTTTAAAACTTTCAACGACACTTTTAGGAAGATAAATTTAATTTTTGATCTAAAAGGGAGGTAATATCAATATACCTAATCTAATCGGGAGGTAAACTCAAATAGCCCCTAGTTTATATTCTACCTATTGCTGGTGTAGGATAAAAAATTTATACGAAATTTTCGTAGAATTTTTTCTCTCTTAGAGCAATTAATATTGTAACATACTTTAAATTATTAAATTGACATTTTTATTTTCTGTCATTTAAGATAGAAATTAAGAATCGTTGGAGAGTATTTTTTTTGGGTACAATTTTTATGTGAAAATTCTATCAAGTAGAATAGAAATATTTTCAGGATCTGCTTGGCAACCGTATTTTTATCGAGTTTTGAGAGTTTTTAAACTGGTCGTTTATGAAGTATTTAAAAGAAAATTCTGCTTGGTAATTTCTTTTAGGCATTGATTTTGGTCGTCTCAAAAACCTCCAAAAATCGGTACGGTATAATTTTTTGTGTCTTTATAAACATCCCAAATCGATAGATTTTAAATTTTATTATTATTTTATTCTATTTATATCCTCACCAAAAAAAATATAATTATAATTACTAATACTCTACTCTATTTCCTCTTTCTCATCTTTATTTCTCCTCTACTTCCCTCCAAACTAGGACTACACCATTCGGTGAGTTTTTAAAGTCTTTTTTTTATAATCTATCTTCATCCAGACGATCATTCTTATAATGACTATCTTCATCCAGACGATCATTTTTATAAATCTTTAATCCATCTAGAGAACCGCTTGTTAATAAATTATCAAGCATGGGTTGAACTGATTTAAAAACAACTACTTAAAACCATTTAAAATTGGATCTCTCTTAACCGCTCATAATCGGTACTCTAAAAATATCTCGTAACCGTTGTACCGACAATTGCCAAGAAGAGTACACCGACAAAGAGGATAGAAACTCAATTTTAGAAATCCTCATTGGAGATAGTCTGACTAGATATTGTAATTTGTAACAACTATTTTCATTCTCAAAAATTCTTCAGGGTCTGCTTAACAATAATGGGAGTACTGGTTATGAGGTATTTTTAGAGTACCGGTTATAAATGGTTATGAGAGTTCCAATTTTGAGTAGTTTCACTAAAAAATACAGAGTTGTAGCGACGGAATTTTCCGTCGCTAAACTGTCTATTTCCGTCGCTATTTTAATATAGCGACGGATTAGCGACGGAAACATGACGTCACTAATTTAAGTGTCGCTGCCACATTTTCGTCGCTAATCTGTCGCCGTGTCGACGGATTAGCGACGAACTTAGCGACAGTAACTCAGTGACGGATTATCGACGGTAACTCAGCGACGGATCCGTCGCTATTTAACAGTATTTTGTTAGCGTTTTAAGTGGCGACTTTTAAACCAATCAAATTCATGCTTGGTAACAAGCGATTTTGAAAGACTTTTACAAGAATAAATGAAATAAAATTTCATTCAAAATCCATCGATTTTGGGTATTTATAGAGCCATCTAAAATTATATTAACACCGATTTTGAAAAAAAAAAATTGAACCAAATTCATTGACTCATAAAAATTATCAAGTAGGAGTTTTCATAAACGATTGGTTCAAAAATATTCCAAAACTGACAAAAATATTGTTACCAAGCGTACCCTAGTAAATTCTTGGCGAGAAACACTCAAATGCATAGGTCTCCATCACCTACTCTTGCTGGGCCTTTTGTTTGTACAATATGTTAGGTAATCCTCTTTGTGCTTTTGTTCCTTTGGGGAGTTCAAAACACAGATTCCACAAGGAAAATCTCTGCCTCTCTCTTTTATGTAACTTCTTCCCCCCTCCCACACTTGTGTCACCTACCATTGTCGAGGCAGATTTAGGCCCAGCGTCCTAAAATCTGGTAACACCAAATGACCGGAATTTCCGAAATTGCAAGATGAGAACAAGCAGTGCACTTTACCGCAGTTAAGTGCAGGATAGCCTATCTTGTGGTTTATGTGCTTCTAGGGTCCACAGTTTCCTTGTATGTTTTCATAGATCTGGAGTGCATACAAACTTTCCTACTCTTAGATTTGAATCATAATGCTCTGTGCATTTCATGGATGGAAGACTTTATGTAAGTGCTAAAAAAGTACAACTAATGCCAATTAGTTTCTTTCTTTTTGTTTTTTTTTGTTTTTTGTTTTTGTTTTTAGAGAGCGAGAGAGAATTGTTGGGATTTATTCAAATTGAACTCTACAAAATAGTCCCACGTCCATGTGGTAGTTCAAAGTGTGTATTTTAATATTATTCTTTTATTGACTTGTGTATCTGATGAGTGGTAGCACATGTGTTGTGTTGATAAGGTGAAAAGTTTTTCTAGAGGACAAGGTTCAAGATCTCAAAAAAATATTTATGTTTTTGTCAGTCATTTTTTGAAAAAAATTTCTTAGGAGTTAGATTCCTAAGGGTGTGTTTGGTTCAAGTTTTTGAGGTGAGGGAATGTGTTTTAGATTCTTTACCCTTATTTGGTATATTGGGAGGGAATATGAGTGGCTTCATATTACCATTGTTGTGGGAAAGTAAAACCCAATGTCCCCCTTGAGAATAGTTTTGCTTTCTTGTTTGGATATTTTTTTGAACAATAATACCCTTCTTTTACCTTTCAAAATTTCAACTTCTATTCCAAACATGTGAATTTAAGTAATAGAAACATTATAAAATTAATGGAAGGATATTTATGAAAAACTAAATAAATTAATATTTCTTTTTTTCCATATTTCTAACCTAACCTAACCAAACATGGGTATGAAAATACTGAATTCATTTTCCAAGAAAAATGAATGGAAAATGAATTCCTAGAAATACAAAATCTTCATCCAAACGCCCCCTTAAGGGGTCTAGCGAGGCGCGAGTCCGCGCAGAGGCTTCTCGTGCAGAATTTGTTATTTCCTGAAACAACACAGCTATGCTAATGTGTTCGTATCCGTGCAATGAAGATTAAGATGGTTGCATGTGAAAGAACGATTGTGGCAATGGGTGGGGCCGACCTTGAGTTCATGGGGGGGGCTAGGTGAACTTTCAAAATAGGGTCCCATATATAATGTAAAAAAAAAAAAACTCAACTGTAATTAAAGTAAATTAAATTAAAAATATATTGCCACCAAAGATTGAATCTAGTACCTTTAGTATGCAAATCTAACACAATAATCACTACATCACAATTGTTTTGTGTTAAGAGAGGCCTATGGTATATACTATATATATATATATATATATATATATATATATATATATATATATATATATATATGATTCGTAGTTCCTGGACGGTCACCTTAGCTACCATGGGCCAGGGCCGGCCCGGGCAATGGGATGTCAAAACTTCACTATTCAGGACCCAATATGGAAATAAGGTCAATCAGGGAGATATTGGACACAAAAGTTGTTATGAAGCAGAGACACTATAAAAATCAGGTCAATCAGGGAGATACCTTCGATTAGTCAGGAGATAACTTTGATTGGGCTTCGACGGAGGAAGAGGACCGCCAATTAGGGAGGGCTTCGACGCGGGGTTGGGATCAGACTTTGACCGTGTTGCCTTGATAGCGTTGTCGGGGTTTGAGCTCCGCCACTAGAGGAAGAGGGGTGAAGTAGGGGGGGCACCTGAGGGAAGTGAGGAGCAGGGGTTGATCTGGAGTGGGGAGCGCCGCTCTCCAGACAAATTGAGAAGCAAGGGTTAGTTTTCAATCGAGTTAATATAAAAAAAATTAGTGACATCATCAGCGACGTTTGTAGAGACGTCGACATTGTGACAAAAACTGTAACATTAGCGACGTCGAAATAGGAGTCGTTAAATTGACGACGTATATTCGTGTCGTAATGGAGTTGCACTCTATATTTGTATGTGTGTCACTATTACGTCGCTCTTAGTCTCTAATTATGACACAACAAAATGGAGTTACTAAATTCGTCGGAACCAACGACGCCATCAAGTGACATCGCTATTGAACGTCGCAGAATTGACTTATTTTGGTAGCGGTTGATCTCTACCTGTTGTACATCTAACGATCCCTTATCTGATGCCTACAACTCTTCCGTACACCTCAGCGAGTTGAGCATGTTCATGTCATAGCAAATAATCCCTCTATCCAGTAGTCGAAAACCCTTCGTATACATCCAATATTATCCTATAAACATGTTGTGACAACATGATCCTTCCGCCTCCCGACTAACACTAGGCTGAGTCACAAAATTAGTACATGTTGGACCCCCTTTAGGACAAACTTCTTTCCAAACTTCATCACCAAGTGCACATCCCTGATGTCCACAACGGT
The DNA here is from genome assembly GCA_036927795.1 of Iris macrosiphon. Lineage (NCBI taxonomy): Eukaryota > Viridiplantae > Streptophyta > Magnoliopsida > Asparagales > Iridaceae > Iris > Iris macrosiphon. Next base: position 33,795,534 of record JAYESA010000007.1, on the reverse strand, counting down.
CATTTATCCCTTGTCGTCCATCTTCAATTGTCGAAACATGGCACTCCAATATGTTTTGAAGACCTCCCTCCATGGAGAAGTGTGATAAGACATTATGTGCCCAAGATTCAATCATGGTCATAACACGCGCTATAAGAGTCCAATGACTTGGCTGTTACGATGATGAGATCCCCATCGACAAGACCTGTCAAATTCTTAATATTTTTCTCCTTGCCTTTCACCTTCTCTTTCTTGAGCATTTATAGTCCCTTTTTTAATGCTCTTCATACAATCTATCCTCGCAATAAAATTCTAAGAACTCCTTGTTCTCGTATATGACTTGGACTTTCCTTTCGGAAGCAACCAGGACAGAATCTAATTATGATGATCCATATTGCCTTCTTCTATTCATTTCCAATTGCAATATTTGTCTTGGTGTTGTCATCAACAAATTATGCAAATCCATACAATAAAGGCGATTCTACATTATTGGCTTTCAGATCATCTAGTGAATAGATATGTTGGTGTTGTTTCCTTTGGACTAGTAAAGATAGTCCCATATTAGCTATACCGCCAAGTGGGTATCTCAATATAATACTTTGTATGTGTTGAGGTGTGCACATGGGGTATGGTGGGGCACATGGGTGCCATATGGGGTATTTTATTAGGAGAAAAAAATGATTAACTCTTCAATGAAAGCTTTATGCTTTTTTCTCATGCTCTTGGAATTTATTCCATATGAGCTAAGCCACAAAGGGGCTTAGCGACTCGGACTCAAGGGCGCAAATTGGAGCTTTGTTGGCACACTTAGCACGTCAGTATCGGCGCATGGCGCTTGTGGGCATTTGATGCGCTCATGCGCTTGTTTTATGCGTGAGATGCATGAGCGGGTTCATGCGCGGGTGCATGAGCGGGTGTTGAGTGGGCGCGAGAGGGTACTGAGCGGGTGCTGTGCGGGTGATGCACGACTATGCGCTGTTGCGCTACTGCATGCATACCCGCATGAGTCATGGGCGCGTGGGTGCATGATCTCACTGATTGCGGGATTTGACAATTATGGAAAGATATTATCAGTTATTCCGATCTATTTTTTGTGGGATTTGAATGTAAACTGTTCCTATCTTTTCGTAACTGATTGGCGGCTAGGGTTTCCACCATTTCTCTATAAATACTCTCTTCGTAGCCTTTTTGATAGTTTACTAAGAAAAAAGAGAGACGAAGAGAGATTCTGTTGCTGCAGCCACTGGAGTTCAGGGAGTTCGTGCGAGTTGAGAAAATAGGTGACAGAGAGCGTTCCAAAAGTTCTATGCAAAATTATTGGTTCTTGGGAGCAGATCGTATGGGACGAATCTTGTTTTGAGAAATGGTGATCTTCATCACCCCAGCAAGCAGAGATCAATCTCCTTCTTCCCCTTCCTCTTCTCTTCTGCTCATTGTAATATGTTATGTCCGTCTGCAACTGCGATTGCAAGAAAGAACATAGATAGATTTTATCAGGTCACGATTTCGTAAAATCGATAGTCGTCCCCCGGGCGTGACCACCGTGCGGGCCTAGGTTGCGCACCGCACAATGCTAAAGTATTTTTGCATAACGAGCACATATTCAGAATATGCAGATAAATTAAAACACAGGTTGAGACATAGAAAATTTCTCTTTATTAATATATGAACATCTATTACAAACTCTTGAACGAGTCAGCTAATTGCCGCACGGGCTTACAAAAGTGTTGATTCAAAATGAGATAGCAGTCCTGTACATTACATCCCTTTACAAAATTTTAAAATGTAAAGACCTCATGGAGGGATGATGGCCTTCCCACGGAGCTGCATTGAGTTAGGTCGCTAGCTCCTTGCTTCAGAATACTTCAAAAGGTGGCACGCTCAAGACGCGCCTACAGCTGGACTGGATCGGGAATTGACTTCTGCTCCTCGCTCGACTCTCCTTAGTGCGGAAAACCTATTTCAACGAGGGTCAGTACATCGAAACGTACTGGTGAAGGCAAGCTAACCCAACTATACCAATCAACATATTGTTTTAAAGAAGTATGCATATTATTTGTGGTCTTTCTATCTTGACTTAGTTTATTTTACAAGTAAGCAGTATATAGAATTTACTGAAATAAAATTGCCATCATTCGGTGACTTTTACCTGCCCGTCTGAACCACCTGCACAAGACTTACCATGTCCTTCCCTGCCACGAAGACACAAGTTAGCTTGCAACATGTTTAAATATACGATATGGATAACTGGCATAATACCACGAAGGGACGAGTTATAGTCACGGAATAGAAAACGATATGCGACGCAGGTGGCGAGCCCCGCCACATGCCATTTTCTTTCTCTAATCATACTGACTATTCCATATGTTCCGTCCGGATCGGATCGGTCTCAGTGCCCCGGCGACCGTCCACGAAACCATAAAACCTTGTGCACAAGTTATCCGTGATCAAACGATATTCATTTGAATTTCTAAGGAAATACTTAGCACGATATAAGTTCCATAGCATAAACAATTTTGTAGTCTTTCTGATCAATATATCGCATAGTAAAGAGTGTTCTATATGCATAGCATAATTTATAGAAGAAGTATCCATTCTAACTAAAATTAAAGCATATGATGAACATTTAAATGAACTAGCATGCAATAGATAACCGTTCACAAGTTTAGTTGACAAGCATAATAGTCCAAGTCTATTCCCATTTTATCTTGGCAACTTTTAGTTATTACTTGGTATCGTTTGATCGGGACAAACAAGAATGCAAGATTTTTCGGTATGAAGGCTTGGAAGAAGGGCCAACTGAATCGAATATAAGCCACTCACTTAGTTGGTTGGAAGGAAGAAGGAAAGCGGTGCTTCAGGACTTCGCTCGCACGTCGTCTACTGCTCGTTCACCTGCATTGCCACGAATAGCCGATCAATACCTCTTTCACTCTTTCCAATCTAGAAATTGAAGTACAGTTCAATGAACGAAAATAATAAAATCTATCGAAACCGTTCAAGAAAACTCAAGCAAATTCGAAAACCAACTCAAGGCACGAAAGCAACAAGCGACAGCGAAAACTGAGGCAACAAAAGATGCAGCGGAGAGGTCCCTCCTGACTCTGCCGCTAAGCCCATCCTCGGGACACGGTCCACTGAATATGGAAATCGATTCCGAAGAAGAAAATCCATAACGAGGATGAGTTCTTGTTTCAATCTATCCTGATCAAACGATATCGTCTTGTATTTCTTAGCCGCGCTCCCCGAATAGGAGGAACGGGGCACCACAGATTTCTGATTATTATTTTTGTAGAAGCAAGTTGAAATTAGAATATTGTTATATAGTTGTTCGTTGGGTCGAGGTATATCAGTAAAAAAACTTTTGTGTGATGTCACTCCTCAGTACCGGAATATAGAGAAGAACATGGCCAGCTACCCCGTACAAGGTGTTATACATCGTACGACGATTATGGCTGTATAAGACAAGGGGGTGCATATTACAATCAAGTCTCCTTGGGTCAAGAACTTCTATGTCTCAATCATTCAAACAAGAAACAGTAAGCATAGAGCACATATGATAAAGCAATAAGGCATCTCAAACGCTTTCTCAAAATGTTATGGAGACCAGCTGTGCAAAATAAGAAGCTGGAAGAGTAAGAAAAGTATATGACAGTGATCAACTGTAGTCTGATTTAATACAATCATGTAAGGAGACTAATGTCCAGATGAGCCAGCTAACAGGTGTCGGTGGCTAAACGTCCAAAAGAAGTAAATGTCCAATGATGAGCAGAAAAGAAGAAAACTAACTCGTTATCCTCTGCGACCATATTCCTGGTACGCGCCATGAGTTGGGGGAAAGTACGCTGGATCCTCGGGTGCTGGCTCAAAATCTGGCCATGCAAAACCAGTGGGGTTAGACCCCAAATAGCAAGTACCACAAAGGAAGCACGAAATGGAGAAACAAAATCCAAGAATAATAATTACATAATAATACATAGGTTTAGTGCCGTAACTTAGGTCCATGGCATATCCTAGCGCAAAGGCCGAACCCTATAACAAAACAAGGACAAGGGTTGAACCATCATACTATGCTAGTCTGTTTCCCTAGGATACTAACCGAATAATACAATCACAACCAAGTCCATTTTCTTTATATCGGCCAATCACGTGTACGGCTTGCTAATTATGGAGTCTAAGATTATCTCAAAAATAATGCATAATAGGTATCCTCAGATCACTCCATTGTCGAACATGAGTTAACCGAGCCAAATAAGGAATATACAGGCACTTGCATGATGCACCAGTTCCCCATAGGGCCACTGTGCTAAAAATATGATATTAGCGGTTCCAATATTCCTATAGTGAAACAGTGGCTCGACAATATTTATAATAGGTCAGATGCTGCACTCCACTAAGGCGGATGATATACGGTATCTGTGGTGGCCAGCCCACGGTGCACTTAGAATGAATCTCTGTGGAAAGGTTCGTTGGCATGATCTCGGGATACTGTTCCCTCCAATGTTACTACCACTTTTAGTTTCCTAATTAGCCCTATATTGTATTTGAAATCTCAAGGCATGGTCACATGAGAATTTTTCTTAAGATATCATACAAAGTACGGGCACGCTAGATACGAATCCATGGAAGTCAAATCTGGATTCACCCGAGTGTGTATACAACGTTCAGTCAATTAATATCCTAGCCAAACTTTGGTAGTTGACTCGCTTATTATGCCCGTGCTGGGAAAATATTATATATTTATAATATAATACATTCAAGAATTTGGAGGCATTCTCGATGCACAACCCAAATATAGTCACTTAACATGTGACACGATGTGTCGCACCTCGACGCACATTAAATCATGGACAAATATCAGGCAATAGTAGTATCATCACGGATATAGTATTCGAGTCCAATTACCAATTATACATTGGGTCACATGAATCAAGATCACATTGTAACATGAATGCTTATGTCATGCACATAGCCGGTTAGTCACTATCCACTTAGTCGGGTTCATACTAAAATCTCAGTTCAACTCATGTCATTTTTATAGCCAAATCTTAACTCATGGTCATGTCTGGCACGAGGTCTGGTTACTAAATTCATTCTTCCTTAGAATCATAACACAAGCATTAATCCAACATAATTCATAAAAGAATAGGAAAAATATTCAATCAAAATAATAAAGGCCGCATGGGTCTCTAGGCCGCATAGAAAGTCTTGGCCGCATATAATGTCTGGGCCGCATGGACCACTTGGCCGCATATGAAGTCAGGGTCATATATAAAGTCAGGGTCGCATGCTGAGAGTTAAAGTCTACTCCTTGGGATAAGTGTTGAAGTGACGGCCAATGAATGAAGTATCAGTGAAGTGACATAAAGTGATTGATGTGATAAGCCATAAAGTGTATCAGAGATAAAAGAAAAAATTATAGAAATATGTGCCACGGTTCGGAGTCATGCGTCCAAGAAATGGTGGTCGCATACTCTCCAGGCCGCATAAGTTACTAGGCCGCATATTGCTCTTTTGGACTTAGCGAATTTCTTATTTGTTCAGCGAGTGAAAATATATGGAGTTCAAGGATTAGCTCTAGAATACTTGTGTGATGGCAGTCATGCATCCAACAAGATGGACGCATGCTAGTCAATATGCGAGAAAAGCTCTGGCCGCATAGCCCTCTCAAGCCGCATAGCAGTTTCAGCCGCATAACTCGCTGGCAGCATGAAGACTTTGTCTTCTCCCAACAGCAGGTTCGGCCATGGCGAAAGCTCCAAAAATTGATATTTTGTTTTGTCCATAAAATCCTTATTTTAAGTCCAAATTAGGTGAACTAAAAGCCAAAATGCTTGAAATTGAAAGCTCTATCATGTAGCAAAAAATAGTTTTTCAAAAATACATGTTTAATAGATCAAAACTAAGAAAAATCATGAAACCTATAAAACTCTAAGTTAGAAATATAGATATACTCAAAATCACCCATCAAAACAGAAAACTCCAAGTTCTTGTCATACCCCAGTCCCAAAATACCGAGGGACTAAACACGTGGCAATGGTCAACAGCACACTCTAATGGGCCAACCCAATTTAATAGACCCATCAAGGTGTACTTAAGCTGTAAAACAACAATAAAGGTCTACTAAACATGCACCTTCTAATCTCATCCACAGAAGATAAATACGATCAATATCAGCATAATGAAATATAAACCAACCTCAAGTCTCAATAAAGTATCTCGGGGAACAACCCGATAAAGAGTTTGATACATCAGTTCAATAGACAGGAAATCAAAGAGTCTAACAACAGCAAAGACTGAGTATAGATAAAGCAGATACTCAGGAGAAATCCTCGGCCATCACCTCGTCCTCTGGTATCGGTACTACTCCTGCTTCTGCTTCTACTCCTGTCCCATATACCTCGGGATATATCTCCTCTGCTATACTTGAGGACATAATTCGGATCCAGGTCCTCAGGGGACATAGTAAGATACAAGAATAAATCAAACCAAATAAATATAGTATATAAAAATGTATCAATAGGGTAAACTATGTAACCAGCTACGTGATATGCAAGTGAGAGCATTACTAGTACTCAGGCTGGGACCACTATAAGCCCTGTGTCGGGGAGCCGGTAGCAGTAATATCACGTAATGTGCCTAGTTCTGATGTAGAGACTACGGCCTCACAATAATAAATATATATATATAATTAGCCTGTAGCCTGTGTGTCTCTCCCAACCCAATGTATCCACATGGCTCATGTCCACGACGTCTCATGTCCATAACACGCAAGATAATATCTAATGCAACAAGTCATAATGATAGCTATACATATATAATATTTATGCCACAAATCCTGTAACCTATACAGAATCACCATGAATGACTCAGGAAAGATTATGTCTCATGAATAGTGTCAGGTGTCCTGTGGTCTGACGTACATGATAATACAAGCACGAATATATATAGGATTGTAATACCAATTCTCTAATTGACGTTACACGACTCCACGTATGGCGTCGACACCCGAATATTATTCGGACGCTAAGCAACGTTACACGGTCCTAGGTTAAACAGATACATCATATAAATAAATCAAGAGAATAATATAAAGCAAGTACTGCAAGATTGGCAAGGTACACTTGCCTGGAGTTTGGTTTCCAACAGTTGCTCTGGTATCAGCGGGATCTTCAAGTACTCATCCAGATGCTGAAATTGACATTACCATCATTCTCAAAAGATATAAAATAGCTAGGATTGCCTACCCATAAATTCAATTTGGACACAGGCACAAAATTGACAGTTTCTAGTCAAAGCGGGGTCCACATGTGGCCCACTTCGCACCCAAAAATGTGCCAGAGACAAAGTTCTCCAAATTTATCAAACTTAGTGTCTACAAGTCCAGAACGATGATACAAACCCAACGAAATGTCCAGAACTGGATTCCGATGAGCCGATCACAAAATTGCCCGTCAAGTGAAGCTGTAGGGCCTACGATACGGGGTTTCGTCAATGTTCTCAGAATCGAACCAAACTTGGGTCACAGGACCAGAAAAATGCTACGAATCTGATGTCGTAATTTTTGTTATGAAACGATAAGCACATACAAAGTTACAATAAGTTTCAGAACAGGCCTGATATAGGGCGATTTCGACGGATACGTATTGATTTCGGTATGCACGCACATCCAAATCAACGTCCGCAAAATCCCACAAGTCCACATTAACGATGCGCACCTTTTGGTGAAATTCGTATACGACCAAGTCGTCTTGTTTAGCAGAAGCACCCAGTTCGGGAAAATCCAAATTTTAAATAACAAAGTTTTTGGTCAATTTCACCCTCAAAATAATTAAATATTACATCACCATAAAATAAACTATTTACAGGGTTTTAATCTCGTTTATATTATCTAATTAACTGTTCAAGTGAATTTCAGAATTATTACACAGGTTGGGATTTAAACAGCCGTGAACTTGTGAGTTCGGGCCAGATTCTGAAAGTCTAAAATTGGAAATATTTTTCTGTTTTTGCATCGCAGTTTGCGATCGACACAGGACACGATATCCCAGTCTAATTACACGGAATTCGAGGGGGTCATGCAGTGAACTTGTCACAACAGTCTATTCGGAAAATAACGCGACAAGGAGAGAGAAGGACTCACCGGAACAGGGAGTCAGAATCGACTATGCTTCGCGTACGCGGTGTGGCGCGACGCTGCGACTGCGGGGTGGCGGCCGCAGCTGGCTACTGGTGGTCGACGCTGGCGAAGGCAGAGGTCGTCAGCGGATCGTCGGGGTCACGGCGAGGGTCGCCTGGGTCGAGATCGGCCGGGTTGCCGTCGAGGGGGCTCCGGATCGACGGAGGTGCGGTGGATGACGGTGACAGCGGTAGGGGATTCGGGGGTCGACTTCGCCGGGGAGGTCAGGGTTATGTGGCCGTCGCAGCAGAGTTGTCGGAGGGGAGACGTGGTGGAGGCTGGGTGCTTGGCGGGGTGGATGAAGGGGCCGGGGTCGAGGGTTTTATATAGGGACCGCCGGCGGGCGTTGGGGGAAGGTGAAAGGGTAGGGGCATCCGGTCGGGGAGGCGAGACGAAGGGTCACGGAGGCGGAGCGTCGGCGACGATGGTTAGGGAAGGCGTTGGGGAAGCCGGAGCGGCAGCGGGTGAACGGCGGAGGATGCAGAGAGATTGGGGGATAGGGGTTACTATAGCATGTGGGTTCGGGTAGGCGGGTTCGGGTAGATGGGTACGGGTCCGAATCCGATCCGATACGTTAGGGTTTGGGTTCGGTTCAGTCTGGTTGGTTCGGTTTAATTAGGGCTTGGTTTAATCCGGTTCAGTCTGGTGTAAACCGGTTTATTTAAAACATTGTTTTTAGGTGTTTAAAAAATGGTTTTTGGGTCCAATAATTTTCAGAAAAATTACACTATTTCTAATTATTTATTTTATACTAAAAAATATTATTTTCATATTATTTTAATATTTAATAAAATCACAAAATTTATTTAATTCCAGAAAATATTTATTTTAATTATTTAAAAAATACAAAAAAAATTCTAAAAATTCATTTTTAATTTCTGAAAAAATCTAGGTATTTACAGTTCTAAAAGTGCTTAGAAACACATAATGAACATAATAAACCAATAATATCGAGGGTTTCTACATTTCTCATGCAATGTGTACTTGCCTTTGGAAATGGGAGAGAAAACACAAGAGAGAGAAAGAAAATGAAGTAATGAAGAGAGAAAAAAAAATATTGGGTTATATATGGTAGGGTTGAAGGTCGAACCAAGGGTTCTCATGACTTGAACCGACCCACAAAATGAGCCATGAACCAGGTTAAACCAAAGAATGAGTCTAGTCTCTGTGCACATGCAACCATTCTAAAATAAAATACATTCCAAATACGTATATCGGAAGCAGAAAGTGACATGTGAACTCCTGATCTCGACTTCAACTATTGGTTCTTCAATCTTTGATTAAGCCTCGGGAATAACAATCTCAAAGCAAGATCCGAGTAAGATGGAGAACTTTAGTTCAAGTTTTCTGGGCAGAAATTTGCTCAAACTTGAGAAGATTGACAGGCTACACTTCAATCATTTGGATGAGGAAGGAGTCCTCTATCAAATGTTGGACGTATGTAGACAGATCCTGAATCTATCATTCCTGCGGATGGAGGTAAATTTGCAATGGCTTCGCTGGAGACGCAAATTCTAAGAGGAAGGAAGACATCATCTAATTAAGTTGTTGTATGGAGATGTTTGATGCAAGTTGCCTCATGAAGTAGTCTACTGAAGTTGTCGCATAGAGACTGGCACTATTTGCGAGCTGTATCTACGATTGGTGTTCTTCTGACACATAGCAGAATACGGTGCATAAAAGGCTCTGTGCAGGGAAGTCACTGCGCATAGCATTTCTTCAGCGCTTGGAAGCACCAAAGTGGTTGGCTATGAGCAAGGTCTATGCGCGACCAGGTTATGCGCATAGGGTAATACGCACTTTTGGTGCATGTCTCTTCAAGAATAAAGGACCATGATAACGAGGATTGCAGATCCAATTTTAAACCAAAATAGCAAGGTAAAAACTTAACTTGGTTACTTTGATTACTTAACTTGGTTGCTATAATTGCGCGGGTTAAGTCATCTAGCATGGTTGCTGACCAGTGGATGAAAACTGGTGCATCAAGGCACATGTGCTCTAGGAAGAGCTGTTCACCAAGGTCGAACATATCACTGGTGGAGGTCTCGATGGCCAGCAAGGATCAAGTAAAGGATCTGGGGATTGGGACGATGGTTCTGGACTTCGAGAAGTTACAGTCAATGGAGGACGTGTAGTTAAGTACCAATGATTACCAAGGACCTGATCTCTGGAAATCTATTTTAGACTTGAGGGTGAACATCCATGGTTGCTAGGTGGTGATATCTTGGCATGAGACATACTTTGGAACAAGGCATTCTATATCAAATGGATGTTCGAGCTTCTGCTTATGAGAAAAGTCTCATTATAAGAGTTGTAGGACCCTATATTAGGACATATACTTCGTACCGCAAGATCTATAGTCTAGGGATTATCTCCATATATGGGGGTATGAAGGTGGAGAAGTGTGAAGTCTGTGCGCAGACAAACATCTAAAAAAAATATTCAAACGGGTAAACCGAAGTACAGATCTTCTAAAGTTGGTGCACTCAGATATATGTGACTTCAAGCAGTTCTCTACAAAGGCCAAGATGCCAAGATGAAGTACTTTATTACTTTCATTGATGACTACTCGAAGTACGCGTTCGTCTATCTGCTCAAGACAAAAGATAAAGCATTCGAGATGTTCATGGAGTTCAGGGCTGAGGTTGAACGTCAAAATGTGAAACAACTCAAGAGAATCCGAAGTGATCGAGATGGAGAGTATATGTTTATTGAATTCGCATCGTTCTACAAGAAACGTATAATAGTCAATGAGACAAATGCTCCATATTCTCCTCAATCAAACGGAGTAGCTGAAAGGAATAATAGGGCATTGACAGAGATAATGAATTCAATATTGTTGATTGCGGGTCTTCCAAACTGCTTCTGGGTGAAGGTGTACGTTCATTCTGAACCGAGTTTCGTACGCAACTTCCGATGTCACTTATCACGAACTTTGGTTCAAAGTCAGACCCAACTTGAATATCATTTAAGTGTGGGGATGTCTGACGTATGTGAAGCTTTCGGACTTGTAGATTCAGAAGCTAGGTACAAGGAATACAAAGACCATTTTCTTGGGTTATGCTAAAAAGAGTAATGCTCAGAGGTTTCTTGATATTGAATCAAATTATATCATCGAATTTTGCAATACATAATTCTTTGAAGACAAGTTTGCAAGACGCTAGAATATTATTATCGTGAATATTCCAGAGAATGGTGTGAGTGCACAGGAGGCTAATGCTTCCGATAAATATGTAGTCCAAACAGAAGTTGATATTGTAGAAACAACGATTGAACCAGAACTAGCAGAACCGATGCCTAAGCGAGTGAGGAGACATAAGGACTTCGGAGATAATTTTATCACCTATCATGTGGAAGCAGATCCACTTACCTATGATGAGGCGATAAAGACCAGAGACGCTTTCTTCTGAAGGAAGTCTATCAATGATGAGTATGACTCAATAACCTCCAACAACACTTGGGTGTTGGTTGATCTACCTGAAGGAGCTAAACTAATCGGATGCAAGTGGGTCTTCAAGAAGAAGATGAAGGTTGATGGAACTGTTGACAAGTTTAAGGCAAGGCTGGTAGCCAAGAGATTTTCTCAGAAATAGGGGATCAACTACTTTGACACATATGCTCCAGTAGCACGGATGACGACCATCAGGATGTTGATTGCTCTGAGTGCAATTCATAAGCTAATTATTCATTAGATGGATGTTAAAACAGCATTCCTGAATGAAGAGTTGACCGAAGATATTTACATGCAACAGCCAGAAGGATTTTTCGTCAAAGGGATTGAAGACAAAGTCTGTAAGTTACTGAAATCGTTATAAGGTCTGAAGCAAGCTCCCAAGATGTGACATGAGAAGTTTGATAAATTCATAAGATTAAATGGCTACAGGGTCAGTGAGATGGACAAGTGTGCTTTCACCAAGTTTCCTGACAGGAGATGAGTCATCGTTTGTCTATACGTGGACGACATGTTGATTCTGGGTACGGATCTAGCATGTGTCACTGAGACAAAGAAGTTTCTCTCATCCAAGTTCACTATGAAGGACTTGGGGGAAGCTGATGTTATCTTCGGGATAAAGATCATTCGGACGGACACTGGAGTGGCGCTGTCACAGTCTCATTATATTGAGAAGATGTTCACATGCTATGTATATCAGAATATTGCAGGTATCGATACTACGTACAAGTGTGACAAGAAGTTGAAGCCAAATCCTATGAAAAGCGTTAGGTAGTTGGAATATTCAAGCATCAATGGAAATTTGATGTATGCAACAACTGCCACAAGGCCTGACATAGATTTTATCGTGGGAATGCTGAGTCAGTTCACGAGCAACCCATGTGTAGAGCACTAGAAAGATGTGAAGAGAGAGATAAGATACCTCAATAGGACTCAGAAGTATGCACTGCACTACAACGGGTATCTGACAGTAGTAGAAGGCTTCAGTGATGCAAGCTGGTATTCAGAAGTAGAGAGCAAAAGTTTCACATGAGGATACATCTTCTCCATGGTGGATCTGCTGTATCGTGGAAGTCGAAGAAGCAGACAAGGCTCTCTCATTCCTCGATGGAATCTAAGTTCTATGCACTAGCGGCAGCAGCAGGTGAAGTAGAGCGACTTCGGGAGCTCATGTATGACCTTACAGTGGTTGGTGCACAGATTATGACGGTATCGTTATACTGCAACAACTAGACGACTACAACGGTGGCATCAAATAATCTGTTCAATGGTAAAAATAGGACTGTGTGATTTAGGCACAGAGCACTGAGTGAGTGCATCAAGGATTTAAACTTTATAGTAGTTGATGTTCGGAGCCAGGTGGTTCTGGCAGATTCATTCACAGAAGACACTACATTGAATGAACGCATCGAGGATGGCATCACTACAGTACTTGATGATCGAAGCGAGGAGGGTCTGGCGAATCCGTTCATGTAAGGCCTCAAGTGCCAGCTTATCATAAGAATAATAAAGGAGCATAGTACTCTATGCTACAGTAGGGTGACACCACATGAGGAACCTCGAGAGGATAAAGCCTCGGCTTTGGGCCATGTCACAGCGGCAGTAGCACCGCATATAGTCAGAGCCAAGCACTATAAAGGAGCGTAGTACTCCATGTTACAGTGGCAACACCATATGAGGTACCTCGACAGGGTAAAGTCTCGGCTTCAGGACATGTCATAGCAGCGTAACACCGCAAAAAGTCAAGGATACATCATATATGGGCTTGGAGGACTTCTGATATTGTGTCTTTGTAATTCTACCATTTAGTTTTATGTTATTAGTTCAAAGAGAATTCTACTAGGCATCTAGTTATTGGTTCAAGGGAGGATCATTGACTAGAAGAATATTAGGAACAGTGGATAGTCCTTTGTGACATTGAATGATTACGAACCCAGAACCACTGTTGTCTACTATTTGTTCTTTGTGTAGAACAAGTCATGTGGGAGGATAGCTTAGACGCCTTAATGAGTTATCAGATATTTTGAATGTCTGTGTGCTTTACATGAAGCACGATAGCGCATCACTACAAAGGAGCATAAGAACTCTATGCTACAGTGGTGTGACACCAAGATGAGGTTCCTCGACAGGATAATGCCTCGGCTTTGCTAGTCATATAACGGTGTAGCACCGCACATAGGCAGATAGCATAATGCTGTAGAATAAAGAGATGTAGGCAGCACTACAAAGAGGTTGGGACCTCATGTTATAATAGCGTGACACCACCAAGAGATAAAAGATGTAAAGCCTCAGATACGCTAGCCATGTCACAATGGCGTAACACCGCAAGGAGGCGTAAGACTTCATGCTGGGTAGTATGGAACTACAAAGAGGCTAGAACCTCATGCTACAGTGGCATGACACCACGATGAGGTGTAGCCTAAGCTTTGGGCAATGTCATAGCAGCGTACCATTGCAAGGAAGCGCATGGCTTCATACTAAAGACTCTTTAAAGGAACTCACCTAGAGTGTGTGGAAAGAGATATATGACGTCTCTTGAGGGTAAGCTTGTAGACGTCCAAGATTCACATACCGAAACCACTACCAGAAAAAGTCAAATTAGCGACGTCTAAATACGTCACTAAATAACCAAAAAATGTCGCTAAGTAAGTTTAGCGACGTAATTAGCGATATTTTAAAGAAGTCAAAAAAAAACAAGTCGCTAAAATAAAAAAAACGTCGCTAAACGTCGCTATGCCGATATTTTTTAGCGACTTTATTGTGTCGTTAAATTTAGCGACGTTTAGCGACTCAGAGTCACTAATTAGCGACGTGTAACAACGTCGCTAAAAGTCGCTAATTAGCGACTTCTATAGCGACGTTACACCGACGTCTTTAATGACCTGGCAATACTGCCATGTCAGCAGTTTGCGACGTACAGCGACGATTTTAGCGACTTCGTTAGCGATGCTATTAGCGACGTCTAAAAGCATCGCTAATTAGCGACGTATATGAACGTCGCTAAACGTCGCTAAACGTCGCTAATTTTACAGAAAAAATAAAAAAAATAATACTGAATTGCATTTCTGGGTTTGCCAACCCCTTGGGTTCATTATCAGGTATATGATGGTAGTAGAAATAATTGAATAAGGGACACATTAGCAGCAACTAGGGGGAAAATTCTAGCGCACTGGGTAAATACAGGCCAAGTATCAGTCATCAGTTGTAAACCAAAATATATTAGGAACTGTGTGAATATCAGTGAATTAAGACAGTACTATATGTGTTGTGTGTTGGTCTTAATGTGCTAAGAGATAGGGAGAGTGTGTGTATTATAATTCAGTGTGTTTGAGTTTGTACAGGGACTGTGTATTATATTGCAACTTGTATCATTGAACTGGAAAAAAATAGAGAAAAATAGGCACTGAACACTCAACACCGATAAAATAACATATTTAATATGAATATTATAATAAATTTTAAAAAAAAGAAAGCACCCAGCAAATCTCATCGTAAAGAATATGGCAAATTTATATCCATACAATCGCATCCTAGATAATAAAAAAAATATAAATATCCAGCAGCTAGCTATACTACTGCGGATCTGCAGGAGGCTGACCACTGGCGCGCCTGAAGGATAAGAACTGCTCATACTCGTCCCGTGGAATCGACACCGATGTCGATGGAGAAGGCAGTGACGTCGGTGGAGTCTGTGTCGATGTAGGCGCACCAGGAGGCCGTGCCCGCTCCAAGTCTGCGAGTCGCTGATTGTAAGAATCCAAGGTAGATAACAGCCTCGTACTGCTATGAACCATTGAATCCTGCATCATCGTCAACCTCTCGCCCATCGTTAGCTGTGATGCATGCAGCTCTATGATGTTGCGGTCTGTCGAGGCTCTAATTTTATTTGTCAAATCATGGAGCTCCGTCACGCTGCGGTCGAGCATATCGAATCGTGCGATGAGCGACGGATCGTCCGCCTGCGGCTGGGACCGGGGCTGCTCCTCCATCCTTCGCAGCAACTCGTCACGGAGAGACGCAATCTGACGGTCAACGGCCTCCTGGAAGGCCTCCTGGACTCTGGCCGACGACTGCGAGGGCTGTGTAGAATGCGCAGTTGTCGGGGAGGCACTAGATGACTGCGTCGCAACCAGGGCGCCATAGGAGCCCGTACCATAGTACGTACCCCTCTGGAGACCACCAGCTGCGGTCACCCACAGGTCGTCCGCCGACGGAGCTGGAGCGGGCTGCGACAAAGTATCAGCCTCTCCAGGTGTAGGTGCACTAGCAGTCGTCCGCTCACGCAGCCTAAGATACTCGGCCTAGAAAGGTTTGGAAACTCGATAATTGCCTAAGTTATATTAAAATTAACACAAAGTAAAGTAATACTTACATAGGTCTGCGAGGCCCTCTCATCAATGAGATTTTCGTCCTTGTTATGGGTGGCCAAGAAGACGGTCACCATGTTTGCATCCTCACCCCTCTGTACCTGTTAAAAATATATTATTTAGTACTAAACTTAAATATTTTTTCCAAGTACCATTTTATGGTACTTACATTAAAATAATATATTTTAAAAGAAAAAACATACCAAACGACGAAAATGTTCCGTCATCGGAATCGAGCCACCACACCACTTGGCAGCATTCTGCCTAGCCGCCTTGGCCTTCTCAGACCTTTCCTTGTAGCTCAGATCGTCGAATCTAGCCCTCATCGCAGTCCACTGCTCAGGCATGATCCAACCTTGGATCGGTTTTCCAGCACGATCATGAGCCTTCTGGTCATCCAGAGCATCTCGGATAAGCTTGGCGACAACGGTAGGAAAGAGCCGCTCGATCAACTCGGCCCGGTGCGGAGGATAGAAATACGTTTGCTACAATAAATAATTTAGTAAGTGAGCATCACGGATAAGTTATATAATATGCATAAATTAGAGGATTTATTTAATATACTCTTACCTGGAAGTACGCAAACCAGAATGCCTTTCTCTCCTCCAAAGCCTCAGAGTAGTTGATCCAAGGGCCACCGTAGTTGTTCCTCAAAAATTGGCCCAGGCGTCTCTGAACCGACGATGGACGATATCTATACAGAGATAATTATTTATAATACTGAAAAAGTCAATATACGATGAATAAAGAAATACACGATATATATTATACTAAACCATCTAATTGACTTACTTTGTACCGTCGGTCCAAATCTCTGTCCTCGTCTCCTCCGGAGGTGCGCATGGAGGATCTTGCTGATGCTGGGACAACGTGGGCACGACCTCCTCGACATGCTCATCTGTCCCCATGGTTCCGTCAGCAGGAGGAATACTGGACGAGGGTGTACTATCACGCCTGGAACTACTCGTCCCAACAGTAGAAGATGTGAGTGATCGATATACTGGAGTACTGGGCGACGATGATTCAGAACCAACAGTAGGTAGTACCGGAGGAGCACTCTGTCTACCTCGGGACCTGCCGAATCTTCCGTGTCATCCTGTCATATCTGATAACAACATATGATGAATATAGAGAAATACAAACATATAGTACATTCTACAGTCGAAATGTGATGCATAACTCAAAGCATTCTACAGTCAAAATATAATACATATATTCGTTAAAATAGTACATCTACTAGCTCAATTTTCCATCATATAGTTACATTCTACAGGAAATATATTTTATTTTTAATCATCTTCAGAAAATTTATCTTGTTCGCCTTCCTCGTCCTCCTCTTCCTCTTCCTCTTCCTCGTCTTCACTTCCATCTACTTCGTCTTCCTCTTCGGATAATTCTACATCTTCTACATTATTACTCGTGTAATGAGTAACTTTCGTTGAGTTCACATCTACAATATTTGTTACAAGAGATAGATCGTCCTCCTAATAAGCTATTTCGTCAATGTCAAAGGTATTTCTAGCTTTAGTCTTGCATACTGCCCACCAATCCGACCTCGCTGTCACCCGTCTAGGATAAGTTATGAAGTACACGAGCTGAGCCTGACTTGATAGGACAAATGGTTCGTAGCCTTGATATCTACGCTTGTAGTTTATATCCACAAGGCCATGCTTGTTAATTTTCCAACCTTGATCTTGAATCGGATCGAACCATTTACACCTGAATAGCACGATATTAGCAGGTTCTGTGCCATAATTATATGTCAACTCCACAATCTCTCGTAAGATGCCAAAAAAATCATTGCCCGGATTGACGTCTTTGTAGTTCGAAGATTTGATACACAAACTACTATTTTTCGTGGAATCAAGATCCAGAAAGCTGTCTCTGATAGGAGCATTTGTTGACTTGAACCTGAACCCATTCACACAAAAACTTGGCCATATTTTTATGGCAGTAATTGGTCCCTTGTCGAGAGTTCTAATAGATTCAGTCTCGGGTGTTATTAGATGATCGACCTAAATACCAAAGTAGCGATAGTAAGTTATTTGTTTTGCAAGTGCAGAAATAAAAAGTAATTACCAAGCATCTTACATATGCGCTCAACCAAGAAGGAAAATGGCATCTCATATCTTGTTCTACTTCTTCGTCTGTTATGTAGGGTCTAACCGACCTCAACTCATCATTATATGTGCTGAAAAATAATGAAGCAACTGTTGATTAGTAGCATAATAGTATCTTATACTATTACATTGAGATGATGTAAACGTGGACGTATTAATAACTTACCCCTCTAGCTTCTCCACTTCATTCTCGTCGCAATTGAGTAATATATACAATTGAGCAGCCCTTAGCTCGTCGTCATTCAAATATCTCTTCTTCATTTTTTTCGAAGGCTTTTCGGACGCATTGAATACTTTGAGTATTGCATTATTAGATTCCTGATATGCATCGTCGTTTCTCGGAGCTTTCGTCCTATTAGTAGCAACATGCGGTTTAAAATACGTCGAACAAAAGTTTATAATCTCCTCGAGAACATAAGCTTCACAAATAGAGCCCTCAACCCGTGCCTTGTTTTTCACCTTTCTCTTTAGGTGATTCAGATGCCGCTCGAAGGGATACATCCACCGATAACCGACAGGACCACCAACACGTGCCTCATAGGAAAGATGAATTGGCAAATGCTCATAGAGTCGAAGAATCCAGGAGAAAACACCTTCTCGAGCTTACATAGTGTTACCGCAATGTCCTTCTCTTGCTTTTCTAGACGATCGACGAGCAACTTAGTACAACAAAGATCTCTAAAGAATATGCTCAGCTCTATCAATGGGTCCCAAACGACCTGCGGTAAGAATTCTCGAAATGCAATCGGAATTAACCTCTCCATGAATACGTGACAATCGTGGCTCTTCATACCCACCAGTTTGTTCTCCTTGAGGTCGACGCATCTTCTCAAGTTCGACACATACCCGTCTGGAAACTTTAGACCCTGAATCCACCTACAAAGTCTACCTTTATCCTCTTTCTCCAGTGAGAAAACTGACTTAGGTTGCTTTAACTTTCCATTCCCCTCCTCTATCAAATGCAATGCAGGACGTCTACATATTTCTTCTAAGTCTAACCTGGCCTTCAGATTATCTTTCGTCTTCCCCTTTACCTTCATTATAGTATTAATTATGTTATCAAACACATTCTTCTCGATATGCATGACATCAAGGTTATGTCTGATCAGATTGGTGCTCCAATATGGTAGATCCCAGAATATACTCATCTTCGTCCAGTTATGGGTGCGACCAAATCCGTCACACTTGTACCCCTTAGCAGGCTCTTCGATAGCACTTGGTAAATCTTTTACCTCTTCCCATATCGTGTATCCGGGCCACCTTGGCGGTGGATTGGCCTTCTCCACAACTCCCGTACGAAAAGCATTCTGGTTCCTCCAGTACGGATGATCCTTCGGCAAAAATTATCGATGACAATCGAAGAAGCACGGTTTGCCTCCGTGTTTCAAACGGAAAGCCTGAGTATGGTCCATGCAATACGGACATGAGAGACGACCAAGGGTGCTCCATCCCGATAACATTCCATAGGTCGGAAAGTCATTGATGGTCCACATAAGTGCTGCCCTCATCTGAAAATTCTGCTTTCTAGAAACATCGTACGTGTTGGCACCTTCTTCCCACAGCTGATTCAACTCATCTATCAAAGGCTGTAAATACACATCGATGTTCCTCTTCGAATTGTTCGGACCCGGGATAATAACGGTTAGGAATATATACGGAGTCTTCATGCACATCCAAGGCGGTAGATTGTACGGAGTGACGATAACAGGCCAACACGAATACTGGGAGCCCGAAAGTCCGAATGGGGTCAAACCGTCAGAGGAGAGCCCCAATCTGACATTACGCGCTTCCTCGGCAAAATATGGATACTCTCGATCAAAGTGCTTCAATGCTTCTCCATTGGATGGATGATCCAATACTCCTTCGATCTGTTTTCGCCTGTGCCAACTCATGTTTTCTGCAGTCTCCTTAACCATAAATAACCGCTGCAACTGCGACGTCAAAGGCAAGTAGTGCATCGAATCGGTAGGCTTCCTTGCACCGACAGACTTTCCTCTAACAGTGGCCTTGTAGCGATCAGCACCACAGAATCTACACGCATCTTCATCCTTGTCGTCTTTGTAGTACAACATGCACCCGTTGCGACATGCATCGATTTTCTCGTATCCCATCCAAAGTGATCTCACCATCCTCTTAGATCGATAGAAGTCTTTAGGCAACTTTGTACCCTCGGACAAGATCTCTATAATCAAATCGAGCAGTCGATTATAGCATTCTTGCGACATGTTAAAATCGGACTTGATGCTCAATAATCTTGTAACCACCTCCAACGGTGAATGATCCTCACAACCAAGATATAGTAGAGTCCTTGCATTCTCCAGCAACTCCATAAACTTTGCAGCATCGGCATTTGGTGCCTCCTCAGCTGCATCATAATTGTCCGGATTGAAACTAGGTCCCGTCGCATCATAATTGTCCGGATTGAAACTAGGCCCCGCCACATCATAAACCATGTTCACCAACCCATCGTCGTAAGCATCGTGGTCGTGGACATCCATATACGGCTCCACATAGGGCTCCGACTCCGATGCTAGAGATACAAGTTCTCCGTGCGTGGTCCACTGATAGTAATTCGACGTGAAGCCCTTCGAGTAAAAATGATATGTAACTTCCACTTCTGGATGATATTTCCTGTTGCGATATCTCACACACGGACACTTAATTTTGGTATCATCCATGTACTGAGGGAACGCCTTGGCGAACTACAGGAACTGTTGTACACCCTCAATGAATTCATCCCGCACACCGCACATGTCATCAGGATGACGGTTGTACATCCACGAACGATGACGCAGATAGTAATTCATATCCATTTCTAGATACTACTGCAAAAATGACAGTATATATCTGTCACGCCCCAGTCCCAAAATACCGAGGGACTAGACACGTGGCAATGGCCAGCAGTACACACTGATGGACAAACCCAATTTAACGGATCCATCAGGGTGTACTTAAGCTGTAAAATAAGGTCTACGACAACATGTCACAACTATTCTCATCCATACAAGATAAAACATGATCCACAGAAATAAGAAATGTAAATCATCAACCAGTCCCAACAAAGTGCTTCGGGGAACAACCCGATTAAAATCTGATACACTGGTTCAACAGACCAAAATATAAATGACTGAATAAAGTAAATACTGAGCATGAAACATAGGTGCTCAGAAAAAGTCTTCAGCTAACACCTCGTCCTCGGGTGTCGGTACAGCTCCTGTATCTGCTCCTGCTGCTGTCCTGTATACCTCGGGATAGATCTCGTCTGCAAATCCTGGGGACATAATCTGGATCCAGGTCCTCAGGGGACATAGCAAGGTACAAGATAAAACAAGCCAAAATAAATGCAGTGCAGATAGTAAATGAAATAAATAGGTAAGTATGTAACCATCTATATGAAATACAAGTGAGAGCATCACTAGTACTCAGGCTGAGCCACTACAAGCTCTGTGTCGGGGAGCCGGTAGCAGTAATAATGAGTAATGGGCTAAGCTCGGGTTTAGAGTCTTGCGCCTCACAATAATAGGGGTTTTATATAAATGATCAGCCTATAGCCTGTGTCTCTCCCCCCACCCAATGTAACCACACGTCTCATGTCCACAACGTCTCATGTACATGTCACGCAAGATTATAGCTAATGCAGCAAGTCATATAGTATCCATGAATATAATGTCTATGTCATAACCTGTATCCTATACAGAATCACCATGAATATCTCAGGAAGATTCTGTCTCATGAATAGTGTCAAGTGTCCTGGGTTATAGTGTACTTGATAAGACAAGCACGAGAATGTAAAGGGTCATGAATGTCCATCTCTAGGTGACGTTACACAACTCTGCGTACAGTGTTGGCACCCGACTAATAATCGGACGCTAAGTAAGTCACACGATCCTAGGTCAAGCATGCACAACAATATAAACAAGTCAAGAAAAATATGTAACAAGACTGCAAAGTTGGTTAGATACACTTGCCTGGGGTTTGAATACCAACAGTTGTCCCTGTATCAGTGGATCCTGCAGGTACTCCTCCAAAAGCTATAATAAACATCACCAACAGTGTCAGAAAATATCAAATAGCTAGAAATGCCTGTTCTTAAGTCTAATTTGGACACAGGGGCAGAAATGATAGTTTCTGGTCAAAGCGGGGTCCACATGTGGGCCACTTTGCACCGAAAAATGTGTCAGGGTTAAAGGTCTCCAATTTTGTCAAACTTAGTGTCAACAAGTTAGGAACGATGATACGAACCCAACGGAACTTCCAGAATTAGATTTCGATGAGCCGATCACAAAATCGCCCGTCAAGTAGAGCCTGTGGGGCCAACGATACGCAATTTTGTCAACGTTCTCAGAATCGAACCAAACTTGGGTCACAGGACCAGCGTATTGCTACGAGTCCGATGGCGCAAGTTTTATTTCGATCTGACATGCGTATACAAAGTTACGACATGTTCCAGAACAGACGAATACGGGGCGTTGTCGGCGGATACGCGTTGATTTCGGTGTGCACGCACATCCGAATCAACTTTTACGAAATCTCTTACGTCCGTATCAACGGCGCGCACGTTTCGATAAAGACCGCGTGCGACCAAGTCATCCCGTTTGGCGGGGCGCACTCTGTTTCGGGGTAAAACAGGGCGTTGGTTTTCCTATTTTTGGATCACGATTTGCGATCACCACAGGACGCGACGCACCGAGCGGGTTGCACGGGCATCGAGAGGGTTACACAGTCTACGCGACACAACTGACAAAACGGAAAATAGAATAACGAGGAGAGAGAATGGGTTGCCTAAACAGGGCTTCGTGGAACGAGAATTTCTCGTGTCCGGGTGTCTGTTTCGTGTCCTGGTTTGAATCTGCCGTGTCCGGGGCTAAGGCGGCTGCTGTGTCCGTTTCCGCTGTGTCCGGGTCTCTGGGAGTGGCCGTTCGGGTCGGCGGAGCCCATCGACGGCTAGGGCAGGGGTGGGGGGACTGCGAGTCGGCGGGGTGGTGGAGCTCGTCGGGGTCGAGCGGGGCTGGGCGGAGCGGGGAGGTTAGGGTTTTCTGGGTGGAGAGGTCGTGGGTGCTGCGGGTCGGGGTGAGGTGGTGATGGTCGAGCGGGTGCTCGGTGCAGCGGCGGAGAGGGGAGTTGTGGCTGTGGAGTCTGCTCGTGGCGGAGGGACGGCCGAGGATGGCTGTGGAGTCTGGGTTCAGGCGAGGGGAGTTCGGGGCGGGCGGAGGAAGGTTGTGGAGTCGGTGATCGACGAAGATGGGGGAGATCTGGTCGAAGAAGGCAACGGGGAAGTAAGGGTTCCGGCTAGGGGAGTTCGTCGATGGCTAAGCTGCGGCGGCGGGGAGATGAGAGGGTTTGCGACGGCGGCTGGCGCGAACGCCGAGGTATTTATAGGGCATGAACAGTGAATCCGGTGGGATTCAGGATTAGGGTTCGGTTAGGGTTTCGGGTCCGGGTCGGGTTCGGTTTGGATCCGACCCGATCCGACCCGCTAAAGCTGGGTTGGTCCGGTTCGGTTTGAGTCGGTTTGGTTTGGTTTAATTCCAATTAAACCGGGTTCAGTCAGGGTTTAAATCAGTTTAGTTATACCTTGGTTTTTAGGGCTTTAAAAATATTTTCGGAGTCCAATAAATTCACAGAAAATTACCCTATGTCCAGTTTTTTATTTTACACCCAAAAATATTATTTTCATAATATTTTATTATTAATTAATACCATTAAAAAAAAACTTTTAATCACAAAATACCTTAGTTTTAATTCCCGAAAATTACAGAAAAAATTGAGAAAAACTGTTTTAAAAATTTAGAAAAAAACAGGGTGTTTATAATCTACCCCCCTTAAGAAGAATAAATTACTAAAGGAAAGAACTATGGGAATTATAAGAATGCTTAGGGTATACCTGCATCCGCGAATAAGTGAGGATAACGCTGGCGCATAATATCCTCCCTTTTCTAAGTCGATTCGCCAGGAGAGTGATGTTTCCAAGCTATACGAACCAGACTAATTGTCTGTCCTCGCAATGTCTTCTCACTGATGTCGAGGATGCCAACTCGTTGTTCTTCGTATCTCAAGCTAGGGCCCACTGTGATCTCTGAATGATCGACTACGTGACTTGGGTCAGTCACGTACCTTCTCAGTTGTGAGACATAGAATACATCATGCACTCCCTCTAAGGATGGAGGTAATGCAAGACGATAAGCCACCTCACCAATGCGCTCCAGAATATCAAATGGCCCGATATACCTTGGGCTCAACTTGCCTCTGCTCCCAAATTTAATAGTACCTCGAGTGGGCAAAATTCTCAAGAATACGTGCTCTCCTTCTTTGAACTCTAGGGGACGT
Source organism: Iris macrosiphon (assembly GCA_036927795.1). Classification (NCBI taxonomy): domain Eukaryota; kingdom Viridiplantae; phylum Streptophyta; class Magnoliopsida; order Asparagales; family Iridaceae; genus Iris; species Iris macrosiphon. The sequence goes on along the minus strand of JAYESA010000007.1, from coordinate 33,771,111 downwards.
CTGTGCGTATCAGCCCAATGCTTCTGTCTGTCCTGAGCTGCACGAAGATGATTCTGAATTTGTTTTACCTTCTCCACTGTCTGCATTACCAATTCTGGACCCAGTATTTGACGCTCACCAACGTCACTCCAACATATCAACGATCTGCACTTTCTACCGTACAATGACTCGAATGGTGCCATCTGAATGCTGGTCTGATAACTGTTATTGTAGGAGAACTCCACCAAGTGCAAATGATCTTCCCAAGATCCTCCAAAGTCTAGCATACACGATCGCAACATATCCTCCAAGATCTGAATCGTGCGCTCCGATTGACTATCTGTCTGTGGATGGTAAGCTGTGCTGAATTTGAGTCTGGTGACAAGACTCTCTTGCATGCTTCGCCAGAAATGAGATGTAAATCTCGAATCTCGATCCTATACAATACTAACCGGCACTCCATATAATCTTACGATTTGTCGTATATACATGTCGGCTAGTACCTCTGTGGACTGTCCAACTCTAAATGGCAAGAAATATGTCGATTTAGTGAGTCGATCCACGATAACCCATACTGCATCTTTTTAGTTGGGCTCCTTGGAAATCCTGTGACAAAATCCATAGTGATATGTTCCCACTTCCATTCTGGTATAGGAAGCGACTGTAACATACCTGCAGTCCTTTGGTGCTCGGCCTTTACTTGCTGGCATACTAAACATTTTGCCACAAATCGTGCAATCTCCCTTTTCATTCCATGCCACCAATAATACTGCCTCAGGTCTCGGTACATCTTGGTTCCTCCTGGGTGAACAGAGTACATAGAACTATGTGCTTCAGTCATTAACTCCTGTCTTAGTTCTCCATTTGGAACATACAGGCGATTTCCACACCTTAATGTCCCGTCTTCATGTATGCGAAGTCCCGTCTGCATGCCTGCTTCTGTCCTCTCTTTAAGTCTTCGAAATCTAGCATCAGTGGGCAATGCCTCTTTAATTCTCTCCACAAGTGACGACTTAACTTTGAGATTAGCCAGCAAGCCACCCTGTCCTGGTAAAACAACCTCTATCTGAAGCTCCTGTAGATCTCTCAATAACTCAGGCTGCATCGTCAAGAAATAAGCCGTGGGCTTCCTGCTGCGTGCGTCTGCTACGACATTCGTCTTTCCCGGATGATACTGCAGATCTATATCAAAGTCTACCATCAACTCAAGCCAACGTCTCTGTCTCATGTTGGGCTCCTTCTGAGTATATACATATTTCAGACTCTTGTGATCAGTAAAGATTTATATCTTCTCTCCATAAAGATAGTGCCTCCAAATCTTCACTGCAAATATAACTGCTGCTAGCTCCAGATCGTGCGTTCGGTAGTTCTTCTCATGGACCTTCAACTGTCTCGATGCATAAGCAATAACTTTGCCATGTTGCATCAAAACACATCCTAATCCACTACCTGATGCATCACTGTAAATAATAAAACCTCCTGACCCTGAAGAAAGAGTCAAGACAGGTGCTGTTGTTAATCTTCTCTTCAATTCTTCAAAGGCCTTCTGGCAGTCTTCTGTCCATGTAAACTCCTGGTCCTTACGTGTCAACTTCGTCATAGGCTCCGCAATCCTTGAGAAATTTTCTACAAACCTCCGATAATATCCCGCAAGTCCGAGAAAACTTCTCACTTCTGCAACTGATGTAGGTGTAGGCCAAGTTTCTATTGCAGCAACTTTTTCCGGATCGACGGAAAGTCCTTCTCTTGAGATGATATGTCCCAAGAAAGGCACCATATCCATACAAAACTCATACTTACTGAGTTTGACATATAACTTCTCATGTCTCAATGTCTCTAACACAATTCTGAGATGCTCCTCGTGCCCTTCGTGGCTCTTGGAATATACTAGAATATCATCAATAAACACAACCACAAATTTATCCAAGTACTGATGGAAGACTCTGTTCATCAAACTCATGAACACAGCTGGCACGTTGGTTAAACTAAATGGCATTACTAAGAACTCATAATGTCCATACTTGGTCCTGAAGGCTGTCTTCGGTATATCCTCCTTCCTTACTTTAATCTGGTGATAGCCGGATCTAAGGTCAATCTTCGAGAATACCCTAGCACCACTCAATTGATCGAATAGATCATCAATGCGTGGTAAGGGATACCTGTTCTTGATGGTCACAGCATTCAGTGCCCTGTAGTCAATGCACAACCGTACTGTTCCATCCTTCTTCAGTACAAATAATATGGGTGCTCCCCAAGGTGAAACACTGGGCCGAATAAAACCCTTCTCCAAAAGATCATCAACTTGTTCCTTCAACTCCACTAACTCCTTAGGTGCTAGCCGATATACTGATGAAGTGATAGGCTCTGCTCCTGGAGTTAAGTCTATTGTGAATTCTATTTCCCGATCAGGCGGTAAACCTGGAAGATCATCAGGAAATACATCCACAAACTGATATGACTCTTGGGTAACCTGTCTACCCTTCTACAGATAGTACCCTAAGAGTAGGCTGAACTCCTTGCTCTACAGCTCCCCGAAGAAACTCAAATTCTGGATGTCCAGGCTGTCTAAATATAACCCGTCCAAGTCAGCAATCCAGAGTCGCATGGTACTGGCATAACCAGTCCATACCAAGTACAACATCATAATCCGGCATGGAAATGATCAAAAATTGAGCTCGCATCTCTCTTCCACATACTACTACAGAACATGATCTACAGACGTCACTAACTGGGATAATTCCACTTCCCGTAAGAATTCTCTTTATCTTCGGAAGGGGTGCGGTAGCTACTCTATGGGTGGCTACAAAGCTAGCTGCTATAAATGAATGTGATGCTCCAGAATCAAATAAAGCTACAGCTGGTAATAAAGCTACTAAAATAGTACCTGCGATAACCTCTCCTGCAGTAGCTTCCTCCTCAACAGCCAATGCAAATGCCTGTCCTCGTCCCTGAGTTGGACCTCTCTACTGCTGAGCCTGCTGAAATAGTGCTGCCTGTGGTGCTAATGGTGGTCTCTGCTGATATCCCCCCTGGGGCTGGTGGTCTGGTTCCTCCAACTCCTGTCTGCGGTGCTCCCACTGCTGGATAAGCTGGCCTTGGTGCAGGTAAAGCTAGTCTCGGTGCTCCCTCTCTGCGCTCAGTGCAGTCTCTGGTTTGATGCCGGTTGGATCCGCAAGCCAGGCATAGTCCCAACTTGTGCCTGCATTCTCTCTCAATGTGACCTACCTTGCCGCAGTGGTGACAAGTAGAGAGAGATATGGCCCTGTGTGCTGCTCGCTCTGGTATACTCCTCTGGGATTATTTTACAGAATCCTCATGTGATGTCCTGGATGGTGCTGATGTGATTGGCCTCTTCAGATTTGACTCCCTTCTAGTGACACGCTCCATGCGTCGTGCTGCTGCAAGGACGTCGGTATATGATGTAGGTGCAACAGATCCAATCAACCTCTGGAGCTCGAACTTTAGTCCGTCAAAGAACTTCTCAGCTTTCTCTTCCTCTGTCGAAATCAAGGTTGGGGCGTAGCAACTCAGACGAATAAATTCTGCGTTGTATTCTTCCACTGACATATTGCCTTGGATAAGGTGGTTGAACTTGTCTCTGAGTTCCGACCGTGCTACTGCTGGGATATACATCTCTTGGAAGAGTCTGGAGAACTCTTCCCAAGTGACTCGGTCCTGTCCGAGCCTCCTCTCTTCTGATAACCACCAATGATGTGCATTTTTAGTCAACTGCATCCTGACAGCAGTCATCCATTTCTCTCTCGGAAGTTCAGCTGCTTCCAACTGGTGATGTATGTTCGTGAGCCATTCGTGAACTTCAGTTGGCCCCTCCTTGCCAGAAAAGGTACGAGACTTGAGCTGACAAAAATCGATGATAGATCCCGTCGCTGATTGCCTCGCTGGTGGGTTTGCATGCTCCAATGCGGATACCAGGCTGGTCCTCAAATATTCTGCCTCATGACGCTGAGCCTCTTGTTGAACCTGCTGTTGGGCTTGCATCATGGCATAAATCATCTGAAACATCTGTTGCCCGTACATGGCTTGCCCTAGCGGGAAAACAGGCATCTGTGGAGTGAACTGTGGTGGAGGTGGGATGTCATCACGCCGGAACCTTGGATTAGGCTGGCCGGCTTGATCGCCTTAAGAAGATTGTCCTCCATTCCCTGGTGTTACTCCGTCCACATAAGTAACCACAGCATCGTGTGGCGTATCCAAGAGATTCTCATCTCCGTTCCTTAGATCCATTACTCTGCATCCAAAAAGATAAATTATAAGAACGCACAGAGGAATCAACAAAGGATGCAATTCAAGTAATTAGTTCAAGTTCGATATAGAGTTCAAAAATGGTTCAAACAATGGATGAGATCCTATAACTTATCCTATCCTTAGGGCAGGCTTGCTCGGTCCCTAAGTTGAAACCGAACGATTTAGTCGTAGACCTGCATGGGCCACCACAAAAACTATGTCACGCCCCAGTCCCAAAATACCGAGGGACTAGACACGTGGCAATGGCCAGCAGCACACACTGATGGACAAACCCAATTTAACGGATCCATCAAGGTATACTTAAGCTGTAAAATAAGGTCTACGACAACATGCCACAACTATTCTCATCCATACAAGATAAAATATGATCCACAGAAATAAGAAATGTAAATTACCAACCAGTCTCAACAAAGTGCTTCGGGGAACAACCCGATAAAAAATCCGATACACTGGTTCAACAGACCAAAATATAAATGACTGAATAAAGTAAATACTGAGCATGAAACATAGGTCCTCAGGAAAAGTCTTCAGCTAACACCTCGTCCTCGGGTGTCGGTACAGCTCCTGTATCTGCTCCTGCTGCTGTCCTGTATACCTCGGGATAGATCTCGTCTGCAAATCCTGGGGACATAATCCGGATCCAGGTCCTCAGGGGACATAGCAAGGTACAAGATAAAACAAGCCAAAATAAATGCAGTACATATAGTAAATGAAATAAATAGGGTAAGTATGTAACCATCTATGTGAAATGCAAGTGAGAGCATCACTAGTACTCAGGCTGAGCCACTACAAGCTCTGTGTCGGGGAGCCGGTAGCAGTAATAATGAGTAATGGGCCAAGCTCGGGTTTAGAGTCTTGCGCCTCACAATAATAGGGGTTTTATATATATGATCAGCCTGTAGCATGTAGCCTGTGTGTCTCTTCCCACCCAATGTAACCACACATCTCATGTCCAAAACTTCTCATGTACATGTCACGCAAGATCATAGCTAATGCAGCAAGTCATATAATATCCATGAATATAATGTCTATGTCATAACCTGTATCCTATACAGAATCACCATGAATCTCTCAGGAAGATTCTGTCTCATGAATAGTGTCAAGTGTCCTGGGTTATAGTGTACTTGATAAGACAAGCACGAGAATGTAAAGGGTCACGAATGTCCATCTCTAGGTGACGTTACACAACTCTGCGTACAGTGTTGGCACCCGACTAATAATCGGACGCTAAGTAAGTCACACGGTCCTAGGTTAAGCATGCACAACAATATAAACAAGTCAAGGAAAATATGTAACAAGACTGCAAAGTTGGCAAGGTACACTTGCCTGGGGTTTGAATACCAACAGTTGTCCCTGTATCAGTGGTTCCTGCAAGTACTCCTCCAAAAGCTGTAATAAACATTACCAACAGTCTCAGAAAATATCAAATAGCTAAAAACGCCTGTCCTTAAGTCCAATTTGGACACAGGGACAGAAATGACAGTTTCTGGTCAAAGCGGGGTCCACATGTGGGCCACTTTGCACCAAAAAATGTGTCAGGATCAAAGGTCTCCAATTTTGTCAAACTTAGTGTCAACAAGTCAGGAACGATGATACGAACCCAACGGAACTTCCAGAATTGGATTTCGATGAGCCGATCACAAAATCGCCCGTCAAGTGGAGCATATGGGGCCCATGATACGTGATTTTGTCAACGTTCTCAGAATCGAACCAAACTTGGGTCACAGGACCAGCGTATTGCTACGAATCCAATGGCACAAGTTTTGTTTTGATCCGACATGCGTAGACAAAGTTACGACGTGTTCCCAAACAGACGGGTATGGGGCGTTTTCGGCGGATACGCGTTGATTCCGGTGTGCACGCACATCAAAATCAACTTCTGCGAAATCTCGCACGTCAGTATCAACGGCGCACACGTTTCGGTAAAGACCACGTACGACCAAGTCGTCCCGTTTGGCGGGGCGCACTCAGTTCCGGGGTAAAATAGGAAGTTGGTTTTCCTGTTTTTTGATCACGGTTTGCGATCACCACAGGACGCGACGCACCGAGCGGGTTGCATGGGCATCGAGAGGGTTACACAGTCTACGCGACACAACTGACGGAACGAAAAATGGAATAACGAGGAGAGAGAATGGGTTACCTGAACAGGGCTTCGTGGAACGAGAATTTCTCGTGTCCGGGTGTCTGTTTCGTGTCCTGGTTTGAATCTGCCGTATCCGGGGCTAAGGCGGCTGCTGTGTCCGTGTCCGCTGTGTCCGGGTCTCTGGGAGTGGCCGTTCGAGTCGGCGGAGCCCATCGACGGCTAGGGCAGGCGTGAGGGGGTTGCGAGTCGGCGGGGTGGTGGAGCTCGTCGGGGTCGAGCGGGGCTGGGCGGAGCGGGGAGGTTAGGGTTTTCTGGGTGGAGAGGTCGTGGGTGCTGCGGGTCGGGGTGAGGTGGTGATGGTCGAGCGGGTGCTCGATGCAGCGGCGGAGAGGGGAGTGGTGGCTGTGGAGTCTGGTCGTGGCGGAGGGACGGCCGAGGATGGCTGTGGAGTCTGGGTTCAGGCGAGGGGAGTTCGGGGCGGGCGGAGGAAGGTTGTGGAGTCGGTGATCGGCGGAGATGGGGGAGATCTGGTCGAAGAAGACAACGGGGAAGTTAGGGTTCCGGCTAGGGGAGTTCGTCGACGGCTAAGCTGCGGTGGCAGGGAGATGAGAGGGTTTGCGGCGGCGGCACCGAGGTATTTATAGGGCATGAACAGTGAATCCGGTGGGATTCAGGGTTAGGGTTTCGGGTCCGGGTCGGGTTCGATTCGGATCTGACCCGACCCGCTAAGGCTGGGTTGGTCCGGTTCGGTTTGAGTCGGCTTGGTTTGGTTTAATTCCAATTAAACCGGGTTCAGTCAGGGTTTAAATCGGTTTAGTTATACATTGGTTTTTAGGGCTTTAAAAATATTTTCGGACTCCAAAAATTCACAAAAAATTACCCTATGTCCAGTTTTTCATTTTACACCCAAAAATATTATTTTTATAATATTTGATTATTAATTAATACCATTTTAAAAAAACTTTTAATCACAAAATACCTTAGTTTTAATTCCCAAAAATTACAGAAAAAATTGGGAAAAATTGTTTTAAAAATTTAGAAAAAATAGGGTGTTTACAGTATCATATAAATTATTACAGACAGTGTGATTCTCTAAAGAAGAAGCTGACAATTAGTTGGATAGGTAATCTATATTTGAAGTCAAACTATTAGAGATGTCAAGATTCATGGAATGTGATTTTACCCGTGGGTGCAAAGTTGCCTAAAGATCCATTGAAGTCAAATCTATATTTGAAGTCAAACTATTAAATTGTAATAACAATATACTTCTATGATGTCTTCTATAAGGAAGAGCATCAACCATGTCAAACTATTAGACATGTCAAGATTCATGGAATATGATTTTGTCTAATCAGCATCTCACTCATGCTACCAACTAGGCGCAATAGAAGACTTGTGATGAGACATACAAAATAACTTCCATCTGAGGTTGCTACTGTAGAAACTTACTATACTGAAACAACAAAAGATTATTAAGATTAGTGTTCATATGCTTCTAAGAAATTGGATCTGTAATAGGTGTTCCCAACAGTTAATCATTTAATATTCTACGATAAAGAGCTAAAACATGCATAAATGACCAAACCATAACAAGAGGTTGCCAAATCTATTATAATACGGTTTAGAAATCCGGATCGAACCTAGTAGGGAACCCAGCCAGACCCGTAAGGAAAGGTGGGCCGGGTCCGGCCCATCTTGACTCAGGTTTGACCATGTCATACCCGGAGCAGGATTCGGATTGCCCAGCCCACTAGACGCCTTAAATAAATAGTTATCTTGTATACTGAATCAGGTGAAAATAACGAAAGGTGTTTTCAGAATTAGGACCAGTTATATTATTGTATTGAAGATGTCTGTAGAATTAAAATAGGAGAGTTGCAATGGAAGAGTGTCATGGTTTTGTGTGCTCTATGATTCGCATGATACAAAAATTCTATAACCACAGAGTATATATAAGCCGAATTGAAGTGTCGGATAACTAAGAGCATGGGATCATCCTCTTCTCAATTCCTAAAATGAATAGATACATCATACCATACTACAATGCACAATTTATTTGATACAAATCAGACTTGGCATGGATGTTGCTTGCTACAGATAAACATCACATTTAGCTTCAGTGCCGACCCCGACTTCCTCGAGAACAACATACGCGTGAAGCCCGATCTCGACGAGCTAGGCGCCCTCGGCGACCTGGGCTAGTACTGCGTTCGGGCGGTCCTCTGGGCCGCCGACTACGAGCTCCCCGGCCGGGCCATTGCCCTTCCGAACCCCGTGCTCAACCGAGCAGGGGTCAGTGTGTGTCAGGTATGTCGTATCATGTCGTGTCATGTTGTGTCGTGTCGTGTTAGAGAGAAAGAGAGAGACAGAGAAAGGAGACAGAGAGAGGAGCTCACCGAGGAGGGGATCCGGAGGAAGGACGCCGGAGGGAGAAGGGGAGCCGGAGGAAGGAGGAGCTGACGGCGGAGGGGGGAGGACGCGGCCGGAGGGGGGTCACCAGGAGGGATGAGGGGACGCCGGAGGGAGGAGGGAAGCCGGAGGGGGGGACGAGGCCGGAGGGGGGTCGCCGGAAGGAGTAAGGGAGCCGGAGGAAGGAGGAGCGCCGGGAGAGGTTTACAATTTGGGAGAGGGAGAGAGAGAGAGATCGAAGGAAATTGGTGAAACACCAGCCCTAAATAAAATATTTAGCGACGGCAATAATGACGTCGCTAACTAGCGATGTTAGCGACGTCTTTAGCGACGCCAATAATGATGTCGCTAAGTAGCGACGTCCGTAATGTCGCTAATGACGTCGCTAACAGTCTAATTATAAATATGTCGCTAAATTAGTCGCTACACGTCGCTAAATGAAACATATTAGCGACGTTTCGCGACCTTAATTGAACTTATGGCGACTAATCTTTTAAAAACTGAATAAAAGTCGCTAAACGTCGCTAAATAGCGACGTCTAGCGACGTTTTTACATGGAGTCGCTAATTTATATTATATTAGCGATATTTTTCGTTTTCGTCGCTAAAACACGTCGCTAATCCCGCTTATTCTAGTAGTGAACCAGACATGCATAGGGCCTTTAATGTGCAACCGGAAGCACAGCTGATGTTATTGTATGAGTGGAAAGAATTATAGCTATGGTGCAGAATTCAAGGCTTAGTCCATTCTTGTACTATACTGTTATTCGACCCATGCGAGAAATTTTAAGTCGAAGCGACATATATCCTAATGCATGATGGACATTCACTGTAGGGAACGCTCAACCCATATATATTGAGATATGTAGGGGATTATTGGTGTTGTTTCCTTTGGACTAGTAAGATAGTCCCATATTGGCTACACCACCAAGTGGGTATCTCAATATAATATTTTGTATGTGTTGAGGTGTGCACATGGGGTGTGGTGGGGCACATGGGTGCCATGTGGGAGTATTTTATTAGGAGAAAAAATGATTAACTCCTCAATGAAAGCTTTATGCTTTTTTGTCATGCTCTTGGAATTTATTACATAGGAGCTAAGCCCCAAAGGAGCTTAGCGACTCGGACTCAAGGGCAGATAGTGGCACTTTGTTGGCGCACTTTGCACTTTGCACTTAGCACGTGATACGCTAATGCGCTCATTTTATGCGTGAGTTGCATGAGCAGGTGCATGAGCGAGTACTGAGTGGGCGCATGAGCGGGTGTTGTGCGGGCGTTGGGCGGCCATGCGCGGCTATGCGCAGTTGCGCGTATAGGCACATGAGTCGTGGGTGCGTGGGCGCATGATCCCACTGATTGCAGGATTTGATGATTTTGGGAAGATATGATCAGTTATTCAGATCCGTTTTTTATGGGATTTGAATTTAAACCGTTCCTATCTTTTCGTAAATTTGATTGGAGATTAGGGTTTCCACCATTTCTCTATAAATACTTTCTTCGTAGCCTCTTTGAGAGTTTACTTCGAAAAAGAGAGACGAAGAGAGATTCTGCTACTGTCATCACTGGAATCCAGGGAGTTCGTGCGAGTCCAGAAAAGAGGTGACAAAGAGCGTTCCAGAAGTTATACGAGAACTTGCTGGTTCCTGGGAGCAGATCGTGTGGGACGAATCTTGCTTTGAGCAACGGTGATCTTCATCACCCCAGCAAGCAGAGATCAATCTCCTTCTTCTCCTTCCTCTTCTCTTCTGCTCGTTGTAATCTGTTATGTCCGTCTGCAACTGCGATTGCAAGGAAGAACAGAGATAGATTTATGATTGTTGTTTTTGTAGCAGTAAGTTGTAGTCAGAATATTATTATATAGTTGTTCGTTAGATGGAGATATATCAGTGAGAAATTTTTTGTGTGAACTCCTGATCTCGACTTCAACTTTTGGTTCTTTCATCTTAGATTAAGCCTCGGGAATAACAATATATTGTCCGTAACCATAATTGTTCTTTCATCTCTTCTCGAACCGGAGGCTCCGATACTACTTTGTTGGGATTAGAGACGTGCAGTGGACAGCGTCCACCACCGATCCCATAAAGAAAATATGAACCACACACATTTTCTAAAGACCAAGCAAAAACAAACATGTATATGATTGTGTCTTTGGCTACCAAGATAAGTCACAATCTTTTATATATATATAATAAAAAGATTGCCAATATAATTTACGTCAACTTCTTTGTCCCAAAGTCGACCCTTATAGTTGTCAAGAGAAAGAAACAAATACAGAGATCACAAAAAATCCAAACCCTTACACGATCTCTCACCTGCTAATGGTCGCCACGTTAACAATGGGGATGATCTTAACATGGCGGGACTGACGACTCTCCCTTCCTTTGTGACTCTCCCTTTCTTTGTCTTGAAATACATGTTAGGAACGTGATAGGACCCGAACCGGAGATGGCCCATAAGATACGATATTGGACTGACCCATATACCTTAAAAGATAATTTTCATGTAAGGGCTGAACCATTTTCAATTATCTACACATCGTGATCCCACTTCCTATTCGATGTGGGACTAAATTACTAACTCCATTGTCACCCTTCTTTGAATGTTTAACCGGAAACGAGATACAATCCAACAATCTCTATCTTACCTCATTTTCGCTAGCTGAACAATCTTAGCACACCCCGGCTACCTTTTGCTCTTTTTCGCTAGCCGAACACTCTTAGCACATCCCGGCAACCTTTGCTCGTTCCTGCTAACCGAACAACCTTAGCACACTCCGGCTACCTTTTTTCGTTCCCGCTAACCGAGCACCCAGGAGATCCAACATATTGTTATCTCGATCCGTTCGACCACAGAATCAAACCTGACACATTCATCCACACCACCATTGTGTGCCAATCACAACGTCTTGCTCCACCTTGGACTCGTCAGATCCACCTTTAAAGCCAATTCGTGTAGTTGATGCTCCTGCTCCACCTTAAAAAGAGCTCGTATAATCCATGAACATTCAGTACAATCTGTTTCGAACCAACTAGAGTCGCTCAAACCAATCCCGTAACTTGGGCTCTGATACCACTTGTTAGGAACGAGGTGTGATTCGAACCGGAGTTGGCCCATGAGGTACGATATTGGACTAGGCACATATACCTTAAAAGAAAATTCTCATGTAAGACTTGAACCAATCTCAATTATCTACACCTCATGGGCCAACTCCGCTTCGTGTCACACCGCATTCCTAACGATACAGGAACCTAAGAGTCACATCTCTCTTAGAAATGACAAAATCTTTTTAAGCCAACATTATCAACCAATTATCCTAAGAGTCAAATTTCGACGGATATACAATTGTTATACTAGTATATATGTACGTACTTTACACGTATTTTAACCGTTTTTAATTAAAAAAATTATGTACTTAAGCAGAGTAAATGTCACCAAAAGAGCAAACTATTTTTTTTTATTCTATACATAATTACCTAATTATTTCTATTAAATTTAATAAAAAAATTTAATTAATAAAATTAGGTAAATATATATTTGGAAAAAAAAAATTACCATAAAATCAACTTTTTATTATACAGTAGTATAGATTCCGGCCAATTCCCCGCCCACTTCAAACACTCCCCAAACCTCGTGTAGGCTGGAAACCCGACACCATCTGCCAAAAAATACGGGCATGCCGACGTGTTTCTTTCTTTCTTTCTCAAAATGAACTGTTGATTAAAGTATCGTACTTCTCTCACAATCTTGATACAATGTCACTTTCGTGATTTCATGTGATGCTCATGTTGTACAGTATAATTTTCATATATTCCACTTACAAGCTACATGTTGTTGCTTGAGACAATGCTATATGCAAGTAAGCATGACCTCCGTTCCACCAGAGAAGATGACTTGGTATCCATCAACATGTAGCTATAACCAACACTCCACTTTTGATTGGATGAGAGAGAAAAGCATCTAATTTGGTTAAGTTATAATATATATATATATATATATATATACATACAAAGTCGGCTCAGTGGATTGGGTTGTCATACAACTCTTGTTGTGGATCGGTCCTGGAAAGTCACCTGCGATTTCGATTTCTTGTAGGATCGCGCTGAATCAAGTGACGAGGACATCGCACCGCACGCACGAGATTTTCGACGCGTATACAAGCGCATGAAGCGTCTCGGAAAAGACTCATCATTGCTCATGTGGTTTTTGATTGCAAATATGATTGTGCTTCTACTTGAAAGCCATTAAAATTGTCCAAATCTAAAATTTTATCAGACTTATTCCTAGATCAGTCCTATATACATAGGAAAAAAGAGAGAGGAGAAGATCTCTTCTAATTAGTTATATAGTTAGATTAGGATCCCAAGGAAGCTGTACCCACATCAGTACACTAGTGACAGTAAAGCCTACCAACCAGTACCTAAACTAACTCCTCTCTCTCTCTCTCTCTCTCTCTCTCTCTCTCTAAGTTATTGAATTTTGGAGCAACTAAATATGGGTAGGGTTAGGGGGAGTTGGCTCCAATGATTAAGTAAGGGGGACGGATGGGATGAGATTTGCTGTCCACATGGCCAAGCACATGACAGAGAATATGCCTTCTCCTTCCTTCCTTCCTCCCTCCCTCCCTCCCTCCCTCTGCATGCTCTCCTCTCATGCATTTCAACCTGTCACGTTTATGTACAGCTAATAAACGCATCTGGTTCCTTTCCCTACTTTCCTTCCTCCAACTAGTTTAACTCCTCTTTAGTTTGGAACTGTGCTGAAATTTAAAGCTATGAAAATGTACAGTGGCCTTTCCTTTCCCATGTGGTACTACTGTCAGGGCCGGTCCAGGGATTAAATTATTTTTTTACGGAGTTAGTTTTGGTTGTCCCTTTATCCTTACTGCAGATCGATTCTCGATGGGAGCACCCGCGATCCCGATCTCTTACGGTCGTTGAGCTGGGTCTGAAATGTTGTCTAAGTCCGAAGTCTTGTCGGACTTAATTACCCCTGGACCGATCCTGAATACATGACGTAAAGTTTGTTACACCGCCACAAAAAATAAATTTGATTGAGAAGAACAAATTGATAACTAGAAGTTGCAATGTGACCCGATTTAACAATTAGACCTTCTATAACATGGAGGCTATGATGCCGCCGTAAGGAACGAACAAACGGGACCCTACCGGCTAACTCCATGAACATGAATAACTAAATAGTTAAAAATTAAAATGACTTTTGTTAAATTTTACATTTCCATTGTTATATATAGAGAACAAAGTATTCTAAATATAAAATAAAATAAATATATAACCTTCCAACCCTTACTCACTTTGTCTATTTCTAAATTTGAATATAGTGATAGAACTTTAGCATAGTATCAGAACAATTCAGCTATAATTTTTCTCTTGACATGCTTTGAAGCAGGTTAACTTCAGCATCCTATTAATTCGGCCATTTGTTCAAAATAATTTCTGACCTACATAATCTTGTTAGAATCTCTCCTACTCTCACTAAAGTTATAGATATTTGTGACCGAGTGTACATGTATACGTATTGTAAATAGATTTTAGGGTTATTTAGTTTCAGGATAACGTATAATATTCAAATTTTACATTTAGGTCTTCATATTATCCAGAAAATGATTTAGGTCTCGTCCTAACGGATGACTTGGAGATCTAAGTACAAATTTTGAATATTATACGAGACCTTAAAAGTAAACTTAAATTACGGATATTATAAGATCCAAACTAGATCTAACAGTCAATCCGAGTCAACTGTCAGGACGAAATCAAAACCATATATATATATATATATATATATATATATGGATATCGTACGAGATTCTAGAACTAAATAACCCTGAATTTGTGTAAATTTCTCCAAAAACAAAAGGAAAAAAAACATCCACATAGAATAAAATATACTTCATGTTCTTTTCTGAAGCTGTGATAGTGCTAGGTACAAGAGTATTGTGACAGACTGCAAACATATATATTAGTCTCCATTGCCTTGATGACAAATAACTTGATTTCCTGCTGTGAAATCTCATCCAATGCCCATCCCCTTTCCTTCTCAACCCCAACATTTGGATTGAGTGTGGATATGATTACAAGACCACTTTAATCTTCCACTGTCTGTCCAAAGTTAACATAAAGGAAAGGGGGTTGGTTAACCAAGTAAAACCATAACACAACCACCACTGCTTATTTACTTTACCAAATCACTACTTGACAATATGTTAAGATGAGAGTATTGCAGAATGTAACTCCTTTCCATTTCTTTTCCTTTTTTTTTTTTTTCATGTATTGGTTTGATTGGACCAACTGGTGATGGTTACTTTACAATTGGATACTGCATATTAATTTGACATTGTTGATGAGTGACTTTGGTGGGAAAGATGAAGATTAGCAGAGCAGTAAGGAAACCGGGCTTCAAGCCTAAAACATGATGGGAACACAAAAGTAGAGACGGATTTTAGACTTTGACATTGTTGTGAAACTTTCAAAAAGTTAAAAGATTGCATGACAGGAGCTATCCATTTCATTCCATAAGGACAAATCATTTATAACCTGTGACATAAATTTGGATATAGTAATTTAAAAAAATTATTAAAAAATCGTGGGAATTGTAGACCCCAAATATTATCTATATTATTTTCGAGGCGGATCTAAGATGGAAGAACACGGACCAATAGCAGAGCTATAAGCGAAATTCGAAAGTCCGCTCTCTACTAGAACCCAAGTTGTCGTCGAGACACAGAGCTTCCGACAAACAAGTTTGTCCTCTGAAGAACTCGATTCCAACGGATCACAAAGAACCAAAGGAAAAGTTGGCATACCAGAAACTCGCAAGAGTCTCTCTCCAAGTGATGCACAACTCCTAAGAAGAACACATCCAAGAATAGGTTACAAACTGACTACAAGAAAAAAGAAGTTATAATCGATTGTTCTTCTCTTTTCGTTCGCAGACGCTACAATGAGATAGAACAGAACAATGAGAAGAAGAAGAAGAAAGATCTAAACAGAACTCCTACTGGGATGATCAAAACCAGCGGCGCTCAAAGCAAGATTCGTCCTATCCGCGATCTGCTCCCAGGATCCAGCAAGCTCTCGAAGAACTTCTGGTACGCTCGTGTCACTTCCCTTCTGAACTCGCACGAACTCCTGGACTCCTTAGCGCAACAACCTCTCTTCAACTCTCTCTCTCTCTCTCTCTCTCTCTCTCTCTCTCTCAAAATTATGAATCACCCTTCAAAGAGCAACGAAGGAAAGTATTTATAGAGGAACCTGACCACATAGTCGGTTTCGAAGAGATTAGAACGAAATTAATTCAAATTCTACAAAATCTGATCTGAATTAAAGACACAATCTTTCTATAACCTAATCTGAACCATCGCATGGCTGCGTATCAGCTACGCCCTCCATGGCCCAGCTGCGCATGCGCGAATAGCCAAGCATGGCCGCGAATCGCCTGCACATGCGTCCGCGCAGCGCCCGCTCAGCACCCTGCAACAGCGCATGCAACTCGCACATAAACGAGTGCATGAGTGCATCAAATGCGCATAAGCGCCATGCGCCGATGCTGATGTGCTAAGTGCAAATTGCGCCAGCAAAGCGCCATTTTGCGCCCTTGAGTCCGAGTCCGAGTCGCTAAGTCCCTTTGGGGCTTAGCTCATATGGAATAAATTTCAAGAGCATGACAAAAAACATAAATGCTTTCATGAGGAGTTAATCCTTTTTTTTCTCTAGAAAAATACCCCCACATGGCATCCATGTGCCTCACCACACCCCATGTGCATACCTCAACACAAGCAAAGTATTATATTGAGATACTCACTTGGTGGTGTAGCATATGTGGGACTATTTTTCACTAGTCCAAAGGCAAAAATACCAACAATCCTCAACATATCTCAATATATGAGTTGAGCGTTCTCCACAGTGACTGTCCATCATGCATTAGGATATAAGTCGCTTCGACTTGAATCTTCCCACATGGGTTAAATAGCAGTATGATATAATAATGGACTAAGCCTTGATTTTTGCACCATAGTTGCAATTCTTTCCACTTACATAATGACATCAGTTGTGCTTCTGGTTGCACATTAAAGGTCCTGTGCACGCATGATTTCGATGTATGTATTTTGGGCGTCTACAAGTTTTCCCTTAAGAGACGGCATGTATCTATTTCTATACACTATAGGTGAGTTCTTTTAAAGAGTCATTGGCATGAAGCCTTGTGCTTCCTTGCGGTGCTACGCCGCTATGAAATGGCCTAAAGACAAGATTCACTACCTAATATGGTGTCATCCACTGTAGTATGAGGTCTCAGCCTCTTTATAGAACCAAACTATACAGCATGAAGCCTTGTGCTTCCTTGTGGTGTTACGCCGCTGTGACATGGCTCGCGTAGCCGAGAATTTATATCTTTTACCTCTTTGGTATCACACCACTGTAATATGAGGTCACCGGCCTCTTTGTAGTACTGTCTACCACTCTTCATTCTACATCATTAGGCTACCTGCATATGTGCGGCGCTACTGCCGCTGTGACATGGCTCGTAAAACTGAGATATTACCCTATCGAGGAAACTCACGGTGGTGTCACCCATTGTAGCATGGAGACCTTACGCTCCTTTATAGAGCTGCGCTACCGTGCTTCCTGCAAAGCGCACCAGACATTCAAAATGCCTGAGAACTCATTAAGGCATCTAAGTCATCCTCCCGCGGGACTTGTTCTACACAAAGAATAAATAGTAGACAACAGTGGTTCTAGGTCCATAACCCCTCAAAGTCTCAAAGGACTACCCACTATTCCTGATATTCTCCTAATCAATGGACCTTCTTTGAACCAAAAGTTAGATGCCTAGTAGATTTCTCTTTGAACTCATAGCATAAAACTTTATGGTAGAATTATAAAGTCACAATATCAGAATGTCTTCAAGCCCATTTTGATTATTGTGTCCTCGACAGGCTAGCGCTTGAGACCCTTGGTGAATGGATCTGTCAGGTTTTTCTGACTCCGAACATCAATCACGGCAATGACTCTAGTCTTTATCATATCATTTATTGCTATGTGCCTCAACCGTATAGTCATCTTCTTACCATTGAAGAGGTCATTTGATGCCACCGCTACGGTCGTCTGGTTGTTGCAGTATATCGGTACTGCCTGAATCTGCACACCAACCAATAGAAGATCATACATGAGCTTCCGAAGCCATTCTTCTTCATCCGCTGCAACCGCCAATGCATAGAACTCATATTCCATCGAGGAATTAGAGAGCATAGTTTGCTTCTTTGACTTCCACGATATAGCAGTTCCACCCATAGAAAATGCATATTCTTCTGTAAATATTTTGCTCTCTACTTTTGAACACTAGCTTGCAGCACTGAAGCATTCCACTACTGTCGGATATTCACTGTAGTGCAGTGCATATTTCTGAGTCCTTCTGAGATATCTGATCACTTTCTTCACAACCTTCCAATGCTCCCCACCTAGGTTGCTCGTGAATCGACTCAGCATCCCCACGGCAAAATCTTTGTTAGGCCTTGTGGCAGTTGTTGCATACACACTACTAGAAAAAGCGGGATTAGCGACGTATTTTAGCGACGTCAAAAGAAACGTCGCTAATAATACATAAATTAGCGACTCATTATAAACACGTCGCTAGACGTCGCTAAATGGCGACAGTTAGCGACTTTTAATACGATTTTAAAAGATAAGTCGCTATAAGTTTAATTAAGGTCGCTAAACGTCGCTAATATGTCTAATTTAGCGACGTTTAGCGACGTATATAGCGACATTTAAACTCAAAATATTTAGCAACGTATTTAGCGACGTCCTTTACGTCGCAAATATTTAATTTAGCGACATTTTTATTGGACGTCGCTAAACGTCGCTAAAATTTGGTTAATTAGGGGTCGGTTTCCTTTTTTCCCGTCAGTTGAAATTTTGATTCGAAAACATATTCCCCCCCCCCCCCTCCCCAGCTCCGTCGACCGCGACTACTCCGGCAAGGCAAGGTATACTCTCTCTCTCTCTCTCTCTCTCTCTCTCTCTCTCTCTCACAGGACACATGTGACATTGACACAAACACGACACACACACTGACACTGACACAGACACAGACACGACACACACACACACTGACACAGACACTGATCTGGACCTAGGGTTAGGGTTAGGGTTAGGTTTTTTGACATGGGGTTAGGGTTAGGGTTAGGTTTTTTGACATGGGGTTAGGGTTAGGGTTAGGGTTAGGGTTAGGTTTTTTGACAATGTTCATGCATGTGCGATCATGTAGAGATCAGATTTTAATTTCTTCTTTCAAGTATAAAATAAATAAATAATATGGATCGATGAATAAGAAAGAAAGAACATAAGTGTATTTATTTGCACTTTTGCAATATATATATATATATATATATATATATATATATATATATATATATATATATATATATATACATACATACATACATACTAATTGTTTGATTTTGTGGTTACTATTCATTGGTCCAATGGAGGAGGGGAAAAAATGATGGCTATTATTGAATCCATGTTCATATGTCATGACTACGTACATTGGGTGAACAAATTAGAACTAATTCCTGAATATTCGTACAACAACTGATCATGTGATCAAATTAATTAGAACGCCAATTATTCGACCAGGAAGTGTATGATCTAAGCAACCGTCCTTAATTGTGCCCCAAGAATTTTGAGCTCTAGCTACTTCCTCGTTCCACTCCCAATATATATAGGGGTTAATTGCCGAAAGCAAAGTACTGCGGAGTTATGTATCTCAGTTCCTCACCCTACTGCCAGTTTCAAGAAGTGCCTAATGGTCTAAATAATATGACTATAACAGTTGAATTAGCTAAACGAAACTTACAAATCAGCTTAAATAAATAAAGGATTAATTTCAACACTTACTGAAATCACTAGCTAGCAGTATGAAGAGCCTCTAATGGAGCAAAGATATCATCGCAGCATGCATCATTAAGGACATGCATCTCAAGAAACTTATTGGCTTCGGCTGGAGCCTACTACACTAAAATCCGGACACTGACACAGAAGTGGGTTAAGGTATAGTAGTAAAGTGGTATTCAGATATTATTTGGGTAATGTTATATATATATATATATATATATATATATATATATATATATATATATATATATATATATATATATATATACTGCTTTTCCAATAACGGACACTGACACAGACACAGAAGTTAATTTTGCATGTAATGATTTATATGATACATACTGTCAATTTTGCAGAAGTATCTAGAAATGGATATGAATTACTATCTGCGTCATCGTTCGTGGATGTACAACCGTCATCCTGATGACATGTGCGGTGTGCGGGATGAATTCATTGAGGGTGTACAGCAGTTCCTGCAGTTCGCCAAGGCGTTCCCTCAGTACATGGACGGTACCAAAATTAAGTGTCCATGTGTGAGATGTCGCAACAGGAAATATCATCCAGAAGTGGAAGTTACATATCATTTATACTCGAAGGGCTTTACGCCGAATTACTATCAGTGGACCGCGCACGGAGAACTTGTATCTCTAGCATCAGAGTCGGAGCCCTATGTGGAGCCGTATATGGATGTCCAAGACCACGATGCTTACGACGACGGGTTGGTGAACATGGTTTATGATGCGGCGGAGCCTAGTTTCAATCCTGACAATTATGATGCGGCGGGGCCTAGTTTCAATCCTGACAATTATGATGCGCAGGACCTAGTTTCAATCCAGACAATTATGATGCAGCTGAGGAGGCACCGAATGCCGATGCTGCAAAGTTTATGGAGTTGCTTGAGAATGCAAGGACTCCACTATATCCTGGTTGTGAGGACCATTCACCGTTGGAGGTGGTTACAAGATTATTGAGCATCAAGTCCGATTTTAACATGTCGCAAGAATGCTATAATCGACTGCTCGATTTGATTATAGAGATCTTGCCCGAGGGTGCAAAGTTGCCTAAAGACTTCTATCGATCTAAGAGGATGGTGAGATCGCTTTGGATGGGATACGAGAAAATCGATGCATGTCGCAATGGGTGCATGTTGTACTACAAAGACGACAAGGATGAAGATGCGTGTAGATTCTGTGGTGCTGATCGCTACAAGGCCACTGTTAGAGGAAAGTCTGTCGGTGCAAGGAAGCCTACCGATTCGATGCACTACTTGCCTTTGACGCCGCGGTTGCAGCGGTTGTTTATGGTTAAGGAGACTGCAGAAAACATGAGTTGGCACAGGCGAAAACAGATCGAAGGAGTATTGGATCATCCATCCGATGGAGAAGCATGGAAGCACTTTGATCGAGAGTATCCACATTTTGCCGAGGAAGCGCGTAATGTCAGATTGGGGCTCTGCTCTGACGATTTTACCCCATTCGGACTTTCGGGCTCCCAGTATTCGTGTTGGCCTGTTCACTCCGTACAATCTACCGCCTTGGATGTGCATGAAGACTCCGTATATGTTCCTAACCGTTATTATCCCGGGTCCGAACAATCCGAAGAGGAACATCGATGTGTACTTACAGCCTTTGATAGATGAGTTGAATCAGCTGTGGGAAGTAGGTGCCAACACGTACGATGTTTCTAGAAAGCAGAATTTTCAGATGAGGGCAGCACTTATGTGGACCATCAACGACTTTCCGGCCTATGGAATATTATCGGGATGGAGCACCCATGGTCGTCTCTCATGTCCGTATTGCATGGACCGTTCTCAGGCTTTCCGTTTGAAACACGGAGGCAAACCGTGCTTCTTCGATTGTCATCGACAATTTTTGCCGAAGGATCATCCGTACCGGAGGAATCGGAATACTTTTCGTGCGGGAGTTGTGGAGAAGGCCAATCCACCTCCAAGGTGGCCCGGATGCACGATATGGGAAGAGGTAAAATATTTACCAAGTGCTATCGAAGAGCCTGCTAAGGGGTACAAGTGTGACGGATTTGGTCGCACCCATAACTGGACGAAGAGGAGTATATTCTGGGATCTGCCATATTGGAGCACCAATCTGATCAGACATAACCTTGATGTCATGCATATCGAGAAGAATGTGTTTGATAACATAATTAATACTGTAATAGATGTAAAGGGGAAGACGAAAGATAATCCGAAGGCCAGGTTGGACTTAGAAGACATATGTAGACGTCCTGCATTGCATCTGATAGAGGAGGGGAATGGAAAGTTAAAGCAACCTAAGTCAGTTTTCTCACTGGATAAAGAGGATAAAGGTAGACTTTGTAGGTGGATTCAGGGTCTAAAGTTTCCAGACGGGTACGTGTCAAACTTGAGAAGATGCGTCGACCTCAAGGAGAATAAACTAGTAGGTATGAAGAGCCACGATTGTCATGTATTCATGGAGAGGTTAATTCCGATTGCATTTCGGAAATTCTTACCGCAGGTCGTTTGGGACCCATTGACAGAGCTGAGCATATTCTTCAGAGATCTTTGTTGTACTAAGTTGCTCGTCGATCGTCTAGAAAAGCAAGAGAGGGACATTGCGGTAACACTATGTAAGCTCGAGAAGGTGTTTCCTCCAGGATTCTTCGACTCTATGGAGCATTTGCCAATTCATCTTTCCTATGAGGCACGTGTTGGTGGTCCTGTCGGTTATCGGTGGATGTACCCCTTCGAGCGTCATCTGAATCACCTAAAGAGAAAGGTGAAAAATAAGGCACGGGTTGAAGGATCTATTTGTGAAGCTTATGTTCTCGAGGAGATTACAAACTTTTGCTCGACGTATTTCAAACCGCATGTTGCTACTAATAGGAATAAAGCTCCCAGAAATGACGACGCATATAAGGAATCTAATGATGCAATACTCAAAGTATTCAATGCATCCGGAAAGCCTTCGGGAAAAATGAAGAAGAGATATTTGAATGACGATGAGCTAAGGGCTGCTCAATTGTATATATTACTCAATTGCGACGAGGATGAAGTGGAGAAGCTAGAGGGGTAAGTAATTAATACGTCCACGTTTACATCATCTCAATGTAATAGTATAAGATACTATTATGCTGCTAATTAGCAGTTGCATCATTGTTTTTCAGCACATATAATGATGAGTTAAGGTCGGTTAGACCCTACATAACAGACGAATAAGTAGAACAAGAAATGAGATGCCATTTTCCTTCTTGGTTGAGCGCATATGTAAGATACTTGGTAATTACTTTTTATTTCTGCACTTGTAAAACAAATAACTTACCATCGCTACTTTGGTATTTAGGTCGATCGTCTAATATCATCCGAGACTGAATCTATTAGGACTCTAGCCAAGGGACCAATTACTGCCGTAAAAATATGGCCAAGTTTCTGTGTGAATGGGTTCAGGTTCAAGTCAACAAATGCTCCTATCAGAGACAGCTTTCTGGATCTTGATTCCACGAAAAACAGTGGTTTGTGTATCAAATCTACAAACTACAAAGACGTCAATCCGGGCAATGATTTTTTTGGCATCTTACGAGAGATTGTGGAGTTGACATATAATTATGGCCCAGAACCTGCTAATATCGTGCTATTCAGGTGTGAATGGTTCGATCCGATTCAAGATCAAGGTTGGAAAATTGACAAGCATGGCCTTGTGGATATAAACTACAAGCGTAGATATCAAGGCTACGAACCATTTGTCCTATCAAGTCAGGCTCAGCTCGTGTACTTCACAACTTATCCTAGACGGGGGTCAGCGAGGTCGGATTGGTGGGCAGTATGCAAGACTAAAGCTAGAAATACCTTTGACATTGATGAAATAGCTTATCAGGAGGACGATCTACCTTTTGTAACAAATATTGTAGATGTGGACTCAACGGAAGTTACTCATTACACGAGTAATAATGTAGAAGATGTAGAATTATCCGAAGAGGACGAAGTAGATGAAAGTGAAGACGAGGAAGAGGAAGAGCAGGACGAGGAAGGCGAACAAGATGAATTTTCTGAAGATGATTAAAAATATAAAATATTCCATGTAGAATGTAACTATATTTGGACTGTAAAATGCTTTGAGATATGTATCACATTTTGATATTAACGAATATATGTATTATATTTTGACTGTATAATGCTTTGAGATATGTATCATATTTTGACATTAACGAATATATGTATTATATTTTGACTGTATAATGCTTTGAGATATGTATCACATTTTGACTGTAGAATGTAGTATATATTTGTGTTTCTCTATATTCATCATATGTTGTTATCAGATATGACAGGACGACGCGGAGGATTCGGCAGGTCCCGAGGTAGACAGAGTGCCACTCCGGTACTGCCTACTGTTGGTTCCGGATCATCGTCGCCCAGTACTCCAGTATATCGAGCAGCCACATCTCCGACTGCGACGACGTTGCGTGGCATCACTCCTGGGACGAGTAGTTCCAGGCGTGATAGTACTCGTGATAGTACTCCCTCGTCCAGCGTTCCTCCTGCTGACAGAACCATGGAGACTGATGAGCATGTAGAGGAGGTCGTGCCGACGTTGTCCCAGCATCAGCAAGATCCTCCATGCGCACCACCGGAGGAGACGAGGACAGAGATTTGGGCCGACGGTACAAAGTAAGTCAATT
The DNA here is from genome assembly GCA_036927795.1 of Iris macrosiphon. Lineage (NCBI taxonomy): Eukaryota > Viridiplantae > Streptophyta > Magnoliopsida > Asparagales > Iridaceae > Iris > Iris macrosiphon. The sequence goes on along the minus strand of JAYESA010000007.1, from coordinate 33,746,812 downwards.
AGATGGTTTAGTATATATTTGTGTTTCTCTTTATTCATCGTATATTGACTTTTTCAGTAATCTAAATGATTATTTCTGTATAGATATCGTCCATCGTCGGTTCAGAGACGCCTGGGCCAATTTCTGAGGAACAACTACGGTGGCCCTTGGATCAACTACTCTGAGGCTCCGGAGGAGAGGAAGGCGTTCTGGTTTGCTCACTTCCAGGTAAAAGTATATTAAATAAATCCTCTAATTTATGCATATTCGTGATGCTAACTTAATGAATTATTTATTGTAGCAAACGTATTTTTATCCTCCGCACCGGGCCGAGTTGATCGAGCGGCTCTTTCCTACCGTTGCCGCCAAGCTTATCCGAGATGCTCTGGATGACCAGAAGGCTCGTGATCGTGCTGGAAAACCGATCCAAGGTTGGATCACGCCTGAGCAGTGGACTGCGATGAGGGCTAGATTCGACGATCCGAGCTACAAGGAAAGGTCTAAGAAGGCCAAAGCGGCTAGGCAGAATGCTGCCAAGTGGTGTGGTGGCTCGATTTCGATGACGGAATATTTTCGTCGTTTGGTATGTTTTTTCTTTTAAAATATATTATTTTAATATAAGTACCATAAAATGGTACTTGGAAAAAATATTTAAGTTTAGTAATAAAAAATATATTTTTAACAGGTACAGAGGGGTGAGGATGCAAACATGGTGACCGTCTTCTTGGCCACCCATCGCAAGGACGGAAATCTCATTGATGAGAGGGCCTCACAGACCTATGTAAGTATTACTTTACTTTATGTTTATTTTAATATAACTTAGGCAATTATTGAGTTTCCAAACCTTTTCTAGGCCGAGTATCTTAGGCTTCGTGAGCGGGCGACTGCTAGTGCACCTACACCTGGAGAGGCTGGTACTTCGTCGCAGCCCGGTCCATCTCCGTCGGCGGACGACCTGTGGGTGACCGCAGCTGGTGGTCTCCAGAGGGGTACGTACTACGGTACGGGCTCCTATGGCGCCCTGGTTGCGACGCAGTCATCTAGGGCCTCCCCGACAGCTGTGCATTCCACACACCCCTCGCAGTCGCAGCCCTCGCAGTCGTCGGCCAGAGTCCAGGAGGCCGTCCAGGAGGCCGTTGACCGTCAGATTGCGTCTCTTCGTGACGACTTGCTGCGAAGTATGGAGGACCAGTCCCGGTCCCAGCCGCAGGCGGACGATCCGATGCTTATCGCACGATTGGATATGCTCGACCGCAGCATGACGGAGCTACGAGAATTGACAAATGATATTAGAGCCTCCAATGATCGCAACATCATGGAGCTGCAGGCGTCACAGCTATCGATGGGCGAGAAGCTGACGAGGATGCATGCGTCACAGCTATCGATGGGCGAGAACCTGACGAGGATGCAGGATTCAATGGGTGATAGCAGTACGAGGCTGTTAAATACCCTGGATTCTTACAACCAGCGACTCGCAGACTTGGAGCGGGCACGGCCGCCACCGACGTCACTGTCTTCTCCATCGACATCGGTGTCGATTCCACGGGACGAGTATGAGGAGTTGTTATCCTTGAAGCGCGCCGCTGGTCAGCCTCCTGCAGATCCGTAGTAGTCTAGTTATTTTTATTATTATTTATGAATTATTGGTACTTCAACAATAGACATGATGTATGATGCTTCTTGTGGTCTTGAATTTTTTAGTTAATTTAATTGGATTATATAGTTATCTACATTTAATTGGATTGATACTTCTTGTGGTTTTTAATTTAATTGGATTATATAGTTAACTAGATTGAATCATGTTGGTGTGTATGATGAAGATGCTGTAAAACTGCAGGGAATCACCAATATTTGATTCTGGAAATTTTTTTTTTATTTTTTTTTTAAATTAGCGACGTTATTAGCGACGTGTAGCGACGCTTAGCGACGTTAATTTACGTCGCTAATTACGTCGCTAATCAGCGACTCTGTAAAACGTCGCTAAGTTCGTCGCTAATGACGTCGCTAAAGTCGTCGCTAAGCGTCGCCAATTGCTGACATGGCAAGTATAGCCAGGTCATTAAAGACGTCGGTGTAACGTCGCGATTGACGTCGCTAATCAGCGACGTTTAGCGACTTTAATGAACGTCGCTTTTTAGTGACTTGGCGTCGCAAAACATCGCTAAATTCAGCGACACATTGAAGTCGCTAAAAAACGTCGGTATAGCGACGTTTAGCGACATTTTTTGTTTTAGCGACTTGGTGTTTTCCGACTGCTTCAGAACGTCGCTAATTACGTCGCTAAACCTAATTAGCGACGATTTATTGTTATTTAGCGACGTTTTTAGACGTCGCTAATTTGACTTTTTCTGGTAGTGACATCAAACTTTCGATGACGCATGAATACTTCAGCTGCCTGATGCTTTTTTAGGATTTGGCTTCATCTTCTTGTCACACCTGTATGGAGTATCGATTCTTGGAAGATCCTGATATCCATAGCGTGTGAGCATCTTCTTAATATAATGAGACTGTGACAGCACCACTCCAGTATCCGTCCGGATGATCTTTATCCCGAGGATAACATCAGCTTCCCCCAAGTCCTTCATACTGAACTTGGATGCGAGAAACTTCTTTGTCTTAGTGACTTGTGCTAGATCCGTGCCTAGGATCAGCATGTCATCCACGTACAGACAAACGATAACTTCTCTCCCGTCAGCGAACTTTGTGTAAACACACTTGTCCATCTCGCTGGCCCTGTAGCCGTTTGATCTTATAACTTTATCAAACTTTTCGTGCCACATCTTGGGAGCTTGCTTTAGACCGTATAATAATTTCACCAACTTGCAGAATTTGTCTTCAAGGCTCTGGACGATGAATCCTTCTGGTTGTTGCATGTAAATCTTTTCGGTCAACTCTCCATTCAGGAATATTATTTTAACATCCATCTGATGTATAACTAGATTATAAATTGCACTCAGAGTAATCAATATCATAATGGTCTTCATCCGCGCTACTGGAACATATGTGTCAAAGTAGTCGATCCCCTGCTTCTAAGAAAATACATTGGCAACCAACCTTGCCTTGAACTTGTCAACAGTTTCATCAGCCTTCATCTTCTTCTTGAAGATCCATTTACATCTGATTGGTTTAGCTTCATCTGGCAGATCGACCAACATCCAAGTGTTATTGGAGGTTATTGAGTCATACTCATCATTTATAGCCTTCCTCCAGAAGATAGCGTCTCGGGTCTTCATCACCTCATCATAGGTAGGCGGATCTGCTTCCACGTGATAGGTGACGAAGTAATCTCCGAAGTCCTTCTTTCTTCTCACTCACTTAGTTCTCATTTCTACGAGTTCTGGTTCAAACATTGTCTCTGACAACTTCTTCTTGGACTACGTCTTCATTGAAAGTGTTAGCCTCCGGTGCACTCATATTATTTTCCATAATGTCCGTGATAACAACGTTCTTGTGCCTTATAAATTTATCTTCGAAGAATTCTACGTTGCGAGATTCAATGATATAGTTAGACTCGATATCAAGGACCTCCGAGCATCACTCTTTTCAGCATATCCCTAGAATATAGCTTTTGTAGTCCTCGTCCCCAACTTTTGAATCTTCAAGTCTGGAAGCTTCATATATGCCAAACACCCCTACACTTGAATGACATTCAATTTGGGAGTTTATGAGGAGTGACATCGGATATTTCGTACGACACTCTGTTCAGTATGAACGTAGCCGTCAATGCAATTTCTCCCCAGAAGCAGATAGGAAGACCCGCAGTCAACAACATTGAGTTTATCATCTTTGTCAATGTTATTTTCTTCCTCTCATCTACTCCATTTTATTGAGAAAAATACGGAGCAGTCGTCTCATTGACAATTATATGTTCTTTACAGAACGATACAAATTTAATAGACATATACTCTCTGCCTCGATCACTTCTGCGTCTCTTGAGTTATTTTCCTGTTTGACATTCAGCCTCAGCCTTGAACTCATTGAACTTCTCAAATTCTTCGTCTTTTGTCTTGAGCAGATAAACGAACGCATACTTCGAGTAGTCGTCGATGAAGGTAATAAAATACTTTATCCTAGCCTTTGTGGAGAACTGTTTGAAGTCACAGATATCTGAGTGCACCAAATCCAGAAGATATGTGCTTCGGTTAACCACCTGCTTGAATGATTTTCTTGTAATCTGTGCCTGCGCACAGACCTCACACTTCTCTACCACCTTACCCCCATATTTGGAGATAATCCTTATACTAGACATTTTGTTTATTCTTTTACAATGAACATGTCCTAGCCTATCATGCCATAACTCAAGAAAATATCCAGAAGAAGAGACTGCATTTATAATTCCATGTGGAGTTACAAGTTGAAGTTTAAACATCCCTTCGGTACAAAATATTCTTTCAAAGTATGTTCCTTTGTAGGATATTACCATCTGACCAGCATTGATGTCCATCCTCAAGCCTGCATTACAGAGCAGACATCCCGAGACCAGGTTCTTGGCAATCATTGATACATGCTTCACATCCTGAAGCGTCAGCAACTTCCCCGAAGTCAGGTTTAGTACCATCGTTCCGGTCCAAGTATTTCAGCTTGTTCCTGGTTCGCCACCAACATGATCAGTTTTCTTAAGCATCACGTCATCTAACACTTCGACTTACCCCGCAGGATCATTCATGACAATAGTTCACAGTTCTTAAGCTACACTTTCTTTCGGTTTTGCGATAAAAATCGAATCCAAAACATAGCTTTAACTGCCTATAATCCAACAATGAATGGATTAGCTGAAGCATTCAACAAGACGATCATGAAGCTACTCAAAAAATTTATTTCAACTAACAAACATGACAGGAATGAGAAGCTGGGTGAATGTCTATAGGCTATCGCACGACTATCCAAACTTCGACTGGCAGTACATCATTCTCCTTGGTCTATGGAAGCGAAGTTGTACTTCCTTTGGAGACCCAAATTCTTTTCCTTCAAGTGGCACTTTCCAATCAGCTGACCTATAAAGACAACCATCGGTGACGCCTACAGGAATTATAGGCACTCGATAAAAAATGCCTCTTGGCTCAACAATTAATTGAGCAATATCAAGCTCGGCTTTCCGGCGCCTTCAATAAGAAAGTGAAGGAAAGGACTTTCCAAGTCGGCGATCTTGTTCTAGCAGTGAGAAGACCAATGATCATGACCCACAAAAAAGTGAGAAAATTCCAACCCAAGTGGGAAGGTCCCTTTGTGGTATAGACGGTCTACTCCAGTAATACATATAGGCTAGCTAAGCCTAACGATGACTTGCTCATGATGTCAATCAACGAAAAATTCCTAACGAAATACTATTCCTAAAGCTTGGCATGAAAAAAAACCTAGCAAAGGGACATGAAAGTGTACTACTTACAACCAATATGTAGCATACAGATAAATCTGTTATCCGTACCCGGGAGTCCCGAGTGCGCAATGCATAACGGATCCACGAAACTCCTCCAAGGCAAAATGGTTTACATCCACATTACCTCTGAACTATAAGCTGTTCTTTTCGTCAAAGAAGACAGTCACGTCCATATTACCTCTGACTCATCCCTTTTGATTGATATCTCCACCAAATATCTACAAAGCAAATAGTTCACCTCTGAGCTATAAATTGTTCATGTTCCCCAATAAAAGAAGGCAGTTACATCCACACTACGTCTAACTCGTTGCCTGAGCTATTGGTCATATACTACAGTATCCCTACCATCGCAGATGGTGTCCCCACTAAACATTCTTAATGGAACTAATCTAACCTATCATGTCCATATTACCTCTGAGACATTATCGCCTTTATGACGTCGAACCACCTCCATAATACCTCGAGTATAGTACTCATAAACCATGATATCTATAGCAACTAGAAAAGTTCTAAACAAGAAGGGAGGCAAAATTTTCATTCAAGATCATGAGTACAGATGGAAGTTCATTACATTTAAGAATTTTTTATTAATATTCAAGATAATGAGTATATTTGAAAAGAAGGGGACCCCTGCTATGCTGTTTCTGGTACCAACGTGTGTAAAACTGGCAGCTCAATGCATTTTGGGTCATCACTTCAGCAAACTCATTAGTACGAGAAAAGAATCCATACTGATGGATAGCAAATGAGCTCGCAACACAGAGCTGAGCCGCTGTAGGCCCAATTCTGTCATGTGAAAGGATGCGACTAGAAATTCCTGTTGGGATAACTAGTCCCGCCGCTGCCACTAAGATAGTCCATTAGGACTCGACCCGAGATCCAGCCAACACATCATGGCCGCATACGGAGAGAAGCTACAGTGAGCTAGGTTGGAAGATTGTGAACAACCCTCCAGATAATGTACATATTCACCATGAACAACGGTGACTATGATATTCTTTCATGCTCCATCACATTCAGAGCAGTCCTACACAGTTCATGCATAAACAAACATACCATGATTGCAAGACCGTACAAAAGCGTGCATCAGTGTCATGCACCAAGCAGCAGATAAGCCAGAGAAGCTGTGCACATGCATCATCAGTGTCACGCGTATCAGTGTTAAGGCATACTACCACCACAGTGCCAAGGTGGTTGCCGCAATGCAGAGGCCAATATGCCCTGCTGCGGGATCACGCATCAAATTTTGGTGCATGCCTCAGGTGCGTGCCCAAGGACAACTTCATCCATGCTGCCAAAAAATAATCCTCGCCGTCAGCGCATCCTCAAGACGAAGCCCTTCGGCTATGATCATGCGCGTCAGGCCGAGAGATTTATACAGTGCCCGAGTAACCGAGAAAATAGTGCTCCATACCTTCGCCGACGGCCAACAGGTAATCGACCATCAAAGGGAGAGGGTCGACGAACCTTTCGATGGACCTCCCCACGTTCAATTGCAATAGAGACATGAGGAGAAGAGAGAAACACACTATTCTCTTCGTCCCTAAAGCCCTCTATTTATAGCATGTAAGCCATTAATAACTAGGCACTAAAATCGCGGAATGAACCTAAGGTTCAAAGAATGAATTTCTCCCCAATCCACTTTACCCAACAGTCCAATGCACCTAGAAGTCCGTTGAGCTTAGCCAGGCTACTCCATGAGCCCAATAACTAGATGCGCCAAACAATGCGCTAAAAAATACTCAGCGGATGCACCAAACTTAAGGAGGCTTGTACATGTGTGCCAACGTAGTTCTTACACCTATATCATACATTCTTCTGTTCAAAGTATTCTGAACTTTAAACTTACAAACTTTTAAAGTTCAGAAACTTTGAAGGGGTTCTTGTGGAAGCATAAAAAATCAGCTCCATGAGGCATACTGATGCGCCTTAGTAGTCTAACTCCTCGTGCCTCAAGGATTCTGACCAATGCGCCAACAGTCTAAGTGGAGTCTCATCTGCCCGCAGTGCCATGCGCCATCCTACATCTAGGTGTCTCATGTGCCTACAGTGTCATGCGCCCTCCTACATCTAGGTATCTCATGTGCCAGAAGTGCCATGTGTCCCTATGTATCTAAGTGTGTCATGCGCCCATAGTGCCATGCGTCATTATGATCCTGCCAACTCTCATGTGTCTGCAGTATCATGCGCCATGTAATTCACGTACATGCGCCTACGTGATGCCTTGTTGAAGGCTATAAATAGTGGGTATTTTTCTCACATACAGAGCATCGAGAGATCCATACACCCACACGTAAAAGAAAGAGGAAGCAGAGCTAGCCGCCTATATAAGAGAAGGAGATAGAGCGTCGTCGAAGCCTCATCGACCCCCTCTTGGTCCCGGATCGTCAACAGAGTAAAGGAGTCGGCTGTAGTGCTCGATCTCCACCGTCACACTTATCCCAGATCTTTTGTACTTAGATCCTCTTGTATATAGTTTCTCTTGTACTCTTTGTCAATTTCAATAAATAAGAATTGTACACCTTCATCGAAAATACTACAATACACAATATTATCTTTTGCGATGTCGACAAATGGTATAACACGGGCCAATAGCAGAGCTACAAGCGAAACCTGAAAGTCCGCTCTCTACTAGAACCCAAGTTATCGTCGAGACACAGAGCTTTCGGCCAACAAGTTTGCCCTCTGAAGAACTCAATTTCAACGGATCACAAAAAACCAAGGGAGAAGTTGGCACACCAGAAACTCGCAAGAGTCTCTCTCCAAGTGATGCACAACTCCTAAGAAGCACACCTCCAAGAACATGTTACAAACTGACTACAAGGAAAAAGAAGCTATAATCGATTGTTCTTCTCTTTACGTTCGTAGACGCTACAATGAGATAGAATAGAACAAAGAGAAGAAGAAGAAGAAGAAGAAGAAGAAATATCTAAACAGAACTCCTACTGGGGTGATCAAAACCATCGGCGCTCAAAGCAAGATTCTTCCTATCCGCGATATGCTCCCAGGATCCAGCAAGCTCTCGAAGAACTTCTGGAACGCTCTTGTCACATCCCTCATGGACTCACACGAACTCTCGGACTCCTTGGCGCTGCAACCTCTCTTCAACTCTCTCTCTCTCTCTCTCTCTCTCTCTCTCTATATATATATATATATATATATATATATATATATATATATATATATATATATATATATATATATCTCAAAATTATGAATAACCCTTCAAAGAGCAATGAAGGAGAGTATTTATAGAGGAACCTGACCACATAGTCGGTTACAAAGAGATTAGAAAGAAATTAATTCAAATCCCACAAAATCTGATCTGAATTAAAGACGCAATCTTTCTATAACCGACTCTGAACCGCCTTCAGCGCAGTAGCGCATCAGGACGGCGACCCAGCTGCGCACATCAAATGAGCACAAGCGACATGCGCCGATGCGAAGTACAAATACGCCAACAAAGTGCCACTTTGCTTCTGAATTCGAGTCTGAGTCGCTAGCTCCTATGGAATAAATTTCAATAGCATGACAAAAAGTACAAATGCTTTCATGAGGAGTTAATCATTTTTTCTCCTAGAAAAATACTCTAATATGGCACACATGTGGCTCACCACACCCCATGTGCATAACTCAACACAAACAAAATATTATATTGAGATACTCACTTGGTGGTGTAGCCGATGTGGGACTATCTTTCACTAGTCCAAAGGCAAAACACCAACAATCTATGTAGCTTCGTCCATGATTGTAACTATTTATCTTTTCGTTGCCACTGTAGCAGAACTCTTAAAGTTTTGGTAAGGGACGAGAACTATATATCTATATTGTTTATTGTTTAACATATCTCATTTTCATGGGTTAAAAACTGGATTTACATAACAGTATAATTATTTGTAAAATCTTCATAATATACGTGTCGGAGAGATTGAACATAAATTATTTTGATACTATGTTAAAGTTCATATTTGTCACTACATCAAAACTTTGATTTCGTGAGGGAAGATGATTATATATTTATATAACTCAGCATTTACTTTTTGCATTTCTAATCTATATTGATTTTGATTTAGGATAGTTGTCCATACCCTAGTCTCCGATCAAAACTCATGACCCACATCCGTCCGAAATTTGTTAATAATTAAATTTCGTTCCCTTTTTTTTTTTTTTTTTTTGCCAAAATTGGACCCAAGCCACGGGCCTAGTAATACCAGGTATCATCGTATATGAAAGCCAATATTAAGGGGTGGTTTGATTGAAAAGGCATTGCGCTAATTACAACAAGGTGCATAAAAAATAAAAAAAAAAATCATTAATAACATTTTTGTCACACAGACATTTAAACTTGTATCCAATTAAAAAGTCCATATATTTTAAGCGCTAATCCTCTTTACAAATTAGTACATGTCAATCATAAACTAATTAGGAGTAGTTTGGTTGGCATTTGAAAGTGCAAATGTTCGTTTTTTCATTGTAAATGCCAACGTCTAAGGGTAGTTTGATACCCTTCCATGGGTGTGGTGTTTATCGTTTTTCTATGAAAAAAAATGTAAAAAAAATGCTTAAAATCAAAAGGGCTTGGTTTCCATTTGAGTCAAAATGTAGACATAAACGACCAACCCACCATTTCAAACAGAAATATTGCGCATGTTGTACAAAATGTCATGAACACAATATGATATATTCACATATAATTTTGTATTTCATTCGTCGCAAACTGTTGTAGAGTACAAAAATTTTACTACCAATTGCGGATAGCTGACATGTATCTAAATAATAACTAATCTCACGTGATACGAGGAGAACAAAAGTTCAAAAAATCACATCCATCAACGACCGTCGATACAGTTCTATTACTAAAAATCATATTCATGTTACTAATCATTTTTAGCATTTTACTAGAAATAAACAAAGCAAAAAATGATATTCGTCACCCACAAAATTTGGGTGATGTCTTATTCCATTATGTGACATCTGGCATATGGCAGCTGACATAACAAATTAAACATTAACAATAAATTAAAATTAAAATTTATGGGATGATTAATTTTTTGGATTTAAAATTTGTCACATCGGTTATCATATCAACTGTTATATTAGATGTCATATAATAGAAGATGTCATCGTCCAGACCTTTCAGATGACGAATAGCAGAAGTGTAAACAAAGTTTATAGCCAATAATTGCCTCCCTAATCTTACAAGAATAAATAGCACTTTCTTAAAAGCATTGCATTACATGTCCACCACATTCATCCCTCCCTCCTCTCTCTCTCTTTTTTTTTTTTTTTTTTTTTTTTTTTTTTTTTTAACCTTTTAGAAATCTCATCCCCAAGTAACACTTAAAACACTCCCTCCCTCCCTCCCTCTCTCTCTCTATATATATTCCCTGACCTCTCTGTTTCTCCACACCAAAATCCCACTGTTCCTCCTCTTCTTGAATTAGCCACCAATTCTTCGTTCCACCAGCACTGACCGCCGACCGATGGCCGAGCTGGTGGGAGACCCCCACGCCACCCCGAGGGTGGTCTCCATCCTGTCGTCGCTCCTCGAGAGGGTCGCGGAGCACAACGACCGCTGCGGGACCACGCCGACGCCGACGCCGACACCGACACGGAAGAAGGGCGGTGCCGCGAGCGCCGTGTCGGCGGCGTTCCAGGGGGTGTCGAAGCCGGGGATATCGGTGCGCAGCTACCTGGAGCGGATCTTCCGGTACGCGAACTGCAGCCCTTCCTGCTACGTCGTCGCCTACATCTACCTCGACCGCTTCGTGCACCGCCACCCCGCGCTCCTCATCGACTCCTTCAACGTCCACCGCCTCCTCATCACCAGCGTCCTCACCGCCGTCAAGTTCATGGACGACATGTGAGTAGTATTACTTCCCCACATCGATCATACTCGATCCTTCAATGCATTCATGCTCCCTCTCCCTCTCCCTCTCCCTTCTCGACTTTCTTGAAATTGCCAAGAAGACTTTTATAATGTTTCAGGATTTTCATGACAAGAGTTATCAGAACTATTCCCAATCTGGTAACCCGTTGTGAAAATTCGTATAAACTGTAAAAAATAATAATAATTTCGGCATTTACAATTTTTTCCTTAATTCAGAAAAAGTTGGTCTCGGCTTTGGTTTTCTCGAATTGCGCTCTCCGTGATCAGAATAATGAACACGGTGGGCAGAAAATGTAGAATTGATGAGCTTTTGGTTATTGAGGAGAAAAATAGACTTCACATGGGTTCCATCAATCGGAATTTGGATGGTTTCCTTTCTTTTTCCTTTTCTTTGGTTAGAGAGTTGGATCCCTTCAAGGCGTGCCTAAGCTGTTTCCTTGCAGTCTTCAGAATTCCTCCAATTCTATGTTTGTGCATAATGTGTTGGCAAGCGTTGAGAACCCACCCGCCAACTAAGAATGAGGTAGGGGTGTCTTCACAGAAAATTCTCCTGAATCATTCTTTGATTTGAATCAAGGATACTCCAAAAATTATTGTCAAATCTGTGTCGCCGTGTCGTGTCCGTACTTGTACCCGTGGAACATAAGGGGAATGTCAAACGGTTATAGATAAAGAATTCTTCGGGGCCCTACCGCCACAAAATCGAATATAGGACAGTAGAGTGGTTTCCATCAAACCACAGTGGTTGGGCACTCCTCTTTCTGAATTTAAGACATGAAATTGATTAGAGACATGGACATGGTACGCAACTTGTTGAACAAGTGGTAATGGTGAATAGCCCCTTTTAACAGCAAAGAAAAGGAAAAGCCATCGTATTCTAAGTATAAGACATCTTGAACTTAGGAGTGGATCAGCAAATTGTTATAGTCTCTTTGTTATTTTACTGCAAAATTGTTTTTCTTGGAGTTTTATATATAATTTTACTTTGTTAGCTGTAGATTTGTTCAAAGTGTAGCTATAATTCCAGTTAACCAATTTATTTCAGGGTCACCATTTAATTAAAAAATATATATATCTATGTTGCACGAATACGTTAAACACCCACAAAGGAATTTGGTTAGTTAGACACAAACATTTTCAAATAGTACAATAAGTATGCCACCTACGTGGATACGGATACGGATACGGACACCATTTACCCGCGTATTAGCAACATAGCAAAACACTACCAAATATGTCAAACCTTTCACAATTTGACAAGATATATGTGAAAAAGTTGATAGGATTATCCATAATGTGGTTGTAATGACATTGTTTGTTAGAACATCTATACTCTTAACATTCTTGGAAACGGTTCAAAATAAGCCGTCTAAATCGTATGTATATCCTCACGTAATTAAAAAAAAAAAAAACTAATTAACTATCTAATATTATCAAACTATACCCAAATATCTGTTACTCGTGTGATTAAAGTGTAAGTATGCACGTGCACATTATTAGTATATACATATATAGTTGTTTGAGTTAGCTTTGATGCGATGTTTTCTTTTTCCGACAGATACTACAACAACGCCTACTTCGCAAAGGTGGGGGGCGTGAGCTTGATGGAGATGAATTACTTGGAAGTGGACTTCTTGTTCGGCGTGGGGTTCGAGCTCAACGTGACTCCGATGGTGTTCACTTCCTACTGCTCCATTCTCCAGAGCGAGATGTACTCGGAGTGCCCCCCTCCTCCTCCCCCAAGGATCCTCCTCTGCTCCTTGTCAGAGGAAGACTCCACCACCACCTGCCAACAGAAGAAGCAGCAGCAGCAGCAGCAACTTGCTGCTGTCAGAGAAGTCTTTGGTACTTAAATGAATGATTGATTGGTAGAACAAGTTATTAGGCTCTGATGATAGATTGACTAGTTCTACTTCTCCTCCTCTTTTCTCTTTTGCTTTGAACCTAGTTCTTCTTCTTCTTCTTTTTTGGGTGTTTATGGTGTGTACAGATTTTGAGACTGGTTTTTCTTGTTCTTGACAAGCAAGAGAGCAATTCAAGTCTATAGGGGTTTTTATTCTTGAAAACCCTGAATTTAAAGCTGTATTGTGAAACTTGGTATGGAAGAACTTCTAATGAAGCTTGTTCATGATTTGATCTCATTGCAATGAAAACTATGTTGAATTTATCATAAGCTGATGAATGCCAATCTAATATTAGAATTGATTTCATCGATCAATTCGACTTCGACCGATTTTAAATTTAATTTGTACTCCCCTCCCCCCATTCCCTAATGCAAACTCTATTATCCTCTCATTTTAAATGCAAACTCTATTACCCTTCCATTTTAAAATTATTTAGTACTACCATCATTTCTCAAAACTTAGGTAAATTTTTTTGGGTAACTCTAATTACAAATAAGACATCATGAAGGAATGAGATACCACTAATTAAAATAAAAATTGAGGGTAATAATAGAGTTTGCATTAAGAAATGGGGAGATAAATACAAATAAGTCCTTATCCTTATGTTTCCATGTCTGCTCTTCAACGAAGTTCAAAAATGGTTGCATGTGAAAGAACGTAGACAGTTGTTTCAGGACTCAAATCTTCACCTGGAGATTCTATTACTATCTACTTGGTATTTTAGTCCTCCAATCAGTTTAGTAGTCTAAATAGTTCTAGCTTGATCTAGTTTGAGACGGGATGTGTAGCCTCAGACAACTATGTATCAATTTGTTGAACAAATTTTTGACACCCTTCCTTGTGGATTGAAGAAGCATTCAGTGGATTCCAACTGGAATTGAGTGCTTGCAACGCAATATCTCTGCCCAATATACCAAGATACTCAACCACTGTGTCGCAGTGTAGATCAAGATTTAGCAATGATCAACGTTCTCTTACCTAAATCCGAAACAGTACTAATTACTCTCAAGCACTGACACTAAATATTATTATTAATTAAGGGTGTCCTGAAGTATATATAGTGAGCGCCTAATCAAAAATTTATAGGAAACAAAAGAAGAATATAATTCTAATATATATATAACATTTGAAAGTATTTAAACATCAGTCAGTGCTCACATAAAAGAATATTTCAATAAAACATAAGATTGGAGATCTGCTGCTGCTGCTTCTTCTTCTTCTTGTTTTGAAATAATGCAATCGCTCCACTCCTCCACCGAAAAGAATCTCCGGATGTAGCGAGGTCCCTCCCTCCACATGAGAATGGCGATGTTTGCGGAGGATCCAGATACGAAGAAGTGCAAATGGCGTATATGTTTTGCGTAACATGATCATTAAGTACAAGAATCAACTAGTAATGTATATACCAATTCCTTCATTAGCATCATGTTCAAGTACATTTAATAGTTGTGCGAAGACATGTGTGCCAACTTTATATTTAGCGGTGGGCTATTTGAAGAGGGATAGGGAGTTTGGAGCTCAATTGTTCATAAACTAAAGGGAAGAAGGCAGCAGCAGCAGCAGCAGCAGCTGTCCATTGGTCAGCCATGTGAGCCTCGTCCCCTTTCATTAAGCCCCACATGTTCCCTCTCTCTCTCTCTCTCCCCCCCGAAGAAGTAATTACTTGAGAGGTGCCTACTCAAAATTGAGGTGTGGTTATGTCCTCCGCTCACATTTTCCTTGGTGATTCTATTCTTTTCTGTGGTTAGAACGTGATTTGTGCATTTGAACGCACATAGTAAGGGTGCATGCGGGCCGGGGGTTAGTGTCAACCTAATCCAATCATTGCACCTTGAAATATAAATATAAAGCTTAAAAATAACTCAAAATTGAACCGTCTAAGTTATATATAAATACTTCACTAATTTTTTTTAAAATAATTAATTATTTAACTATCTAATATTATTTATTTACAACTAAATAATCATAATTCAAGTGGTTAAGGTGAAGATATTTTTCTTGGTTGTTTGAATTCAATTCTTAGGAACGATAGTATTTATAAAAACTTCATATTAAATTTTTTTTTTAAATTAATGCACGTGCACTGCACATGTGCGTTACTAGTATAGGTTTTAAGTTGCACTTGATTTGGGTTTGTCAAATCTGAAGTCTTAGACCAGCTTTTTATGGACATTATTCCTTGTCTCTAATTGTTTCAAATTTTGGAAGGTTGAAAATGGATTTTAGATTCCTTATCCTTCTTTGATATGTCTAGGATTGAAAATTCGGCCCTCACCTAACATAACTAAGCATGTGTATAGAAATGTTGAATTCAAAAAATGTTGTTTGGATGTTTTGTTTGGACAATAGTTTAAAAATTGTTGTTTGAAAATAGTTTTATTTTTCTAAGAATGTTGTTTTGATGTTTTGTTTGGACAATAAACTATTTTTACTTTCAAAATTTTATCTTCTCTCGCAAACATATAAATTTTGGTACGAGAAACATTATAAAATTAATAAAACAATTTTTATAAAAAAAAATAAAAAAATAAAAAAAATGTAAACATATTTTCAACCTAACATGGATATAAAAATATTAAATTCAAAAAAAAAAATTACTATGACTAGAAAACCTTTATCCAAGGCTTTTGATAAGGGCACTGCACATTTTACTCGAGGCTAGCCTAGGATTGGGGCTAGCCCACTAAAGAGGAACTTTTACTTATACTAACCCAACATTTTACTCATACTAGTCCACTACTTCCAAACCCTCCCAAACCCTCCCTACCCGACCGGAGCCCTCCCCCCTCCCGCCGTCCTCCTCCGCCTCCTCCCCCGTCCTCCACCGCAACTGTCACGACCCGCACCCGGAAATTCGGGCACGAGTACGTGGGTACGTCCAGCCTACGCCGCAGTGTCGGCGGTAGTACGCTGTCTAGGGCATAATCACAGGTAATAAATCTAGCTCATTCACAATAATTAAATAGGCAAGGAAAAATAGCAGAAAAAAGAACGCTAAGATTTTATAACCAGAATATGATAATCAGATCCAGAGTTTATTACAGAACCATAGATTATATCGGGGACAAACCCGATTACTAAGATGAAAGGAAATAAACAATTAATGCTAACTACTCTGCAGGAGTAGTCTCCTGGGTGGGAACCGGCTCTGCAACTGTATCACCTGCTGGCTCATAGGGTCCATAATAGGTAGGGGCAAGGTTCTCATCATCGCCTAAACAACGGATCCAGTCAGGAAAGGAGCAAAGTACACAATGCACAACAAGATTTAAGCTAAATATTTGTGACAGGTAGAAAATAACTAACTAAGCATCATGTTGAGAATATGCGTAAGTAAATAGTGAAATTAACTGGGAAATAATGCTATAAAACAAGACTAGAAGTAAAGTATGATTAATTGCTATAAATCAGAAATACGAGTAAAACAGGAAAAATGTGACAGGAAATGTAACTGTAACAAGACAACAAGAACTGCAACAAGACAGGAACTATGTGCGTGAACTTGTGTATTTAGAATACATAGTTGGCATGTAGGGGTTTATAAGGCTAATAAGGTCGTCATAGACGACTAGCAGTCAGGAACAATCAGGAATAAGGCTGATGGTACAGTCGCGTACCAACAGCTAGCAGTCACGACAAGGGGAAAGGTAAACTACATGCCTCCTAGTATTCTCCCACCCGACATGAAAAGCAAGACATGAAATACTTTATTCAAGACATGAAATCCAGTGTTCTACTCTACATATAATCATCAATGGTACTAATAAAGCAGGGAATTTATTTATCACAACATAAAGGTTAAACTTGAAGTGCAGGTACTTGCCTGTTGTTTGGATCTGATTAATTTAGTTCTTGGGGGGAAAAGTCCAGGGATGTGTCCAAAAGCTGAAATAGACATTACCATCATGCTCAGAAGGTGTCAAATAGCTAGAAACGCCTGTCCTTGGGTCCAATTTGGAGACAAGGGCAAAAACGGCAGTTTCGGGTCAAAACGGGATCCGCCGGTGGGCCCGCTTTGCACCGAAAAACGTGTTCGGGTCAACGGTCTCCAAATTCACCAAACTTAGTGTCAACAGGTCAGGAACGCTGATGCGAACCCAACGGAACTTCCAAATTTGGATTCCGATGAGCCGATCACGAAATCGCCCATCGAGCGGGGCCTGTGAGGCCCACGACACGCGATTTCGTCAACGTTCTCAGAATCGAACCAAACATGACCCACAAGACCAGCGTATCGCTATGAGTCCGATGGCGCAAGTTTTGTCTCGATCCGACGTGTGTGCACGAAGTTAGGGTGAATTGCAGAAAAGGCGGATACGGGGCGATGTCCGCGGATACACGTTGATTCCGGTGTGCACGCACACCCGAATCAGCTTCCATGAAATCTCACACATCCGTATCGACGATGCGCACGTATCTGTGAAGACCGCACGCAACCAAGTCGTCCCGTTTGGCGGGGCGCACTCAGTTCCGGGGTGAAACAGGGTCTGGTTTTTCCTATTTTTGGATCGCGGTGTGCGATCACCACAGGACGCGATGCCCCGAACAGTTTGTCCGGACACCGAGAGGGTCATACAGGCTTCACAACGCAATTTACGGAATTGAAAAAGGAGCTACGAGGCGAAAGTTATGAGTACCTGAACAGGGCTCGAAACCGGGGCTGAAATCGTGTCCGTGTCGTGTCCGACACGACACAGGCTGTGTCCGACACGAAGAATTAGGGTTTTGGGAATCCGGCGCTAGCGGCGGCTCTGCGGCGGCTCAGGGCGGGGAGGCCGGTCGGGGGTGCTGCGGCGGAGGGCGGCGCGGCGATCGGGCGGAGGCGGCGGCGCGGGGGTGGCCGGAGGCGTTCTCGACAGCTGCTGTTCTGTTCGTCGGGGGCCGGCGTGCGGCGGAGCTCGAGGAGAGGGGGAGGAGGAGGAGACGGCCAGGGCAGTCGGGGACGAAGGTGGCGCGGGGCGTGGCGAGGCTGCAGCGGGCGGTGGAGCTAGGGGGTGAGTGGCGGAGCAGAGGGGTGAGCCGGCGGGGGTTTATAGGGCAGGGGAGGCGGTGGCGTGGGCCGAGGGAGGCGGCGGCCAGCGCGGAGGCGAGGGCGCGTGGCCGCGGGCAGCGCGGAGGCGGGCGGCGGGTCCGGCGGGAGACGCGGGGCGGGGCGAGGGACGCGGGGGAGTGGGTCGACCGGGTTGCGGTGCGGGTCGGGCGGGTCGGGTTCAGGCGGACCCGACCCGACCCGTTAGGGCGACGGGCCGTGGGCTGGGCCGGGGGTAGTGGGCCGGGCTGAAAATAATATTTAAATAATATTAATAATAATAATAATAATAATAATAAATAAATAAATAATTAATAAATAAATAAATAAATAGTTTTTTGGTGTTTTAAAATAGGTCCGGGGTCCAATAAATTCTAGAAAAATTGTCCTAAGTCCAGTTTTCCATTTTACACCCAAAAATATTATTTTCATAATATTTTAATGTTATTTATTATCAATTAGAAATTATGTAATAATTTAAAACCCTGATTTTAATTTCAGAAAATTCCCAGAAAATTCCAGAAAATTGTGAAAAATCCCAATTTTAATATTTTTTGGAAAATCAGGGGCTTACAATCTACCCAACTTATAAAAATTTTGTCCTCGAAATTTAAATTATGGCAGGGTTCTCTCTGTCCAAACTCACTTGGTCACAGTATAACGGGTTTCTCTTAGGTGAACATTGCGGTCGCTACCCAACTTAGAATTTTACCCATATCCTTTAAGGCTGTACAACTAGTAAAGCTAGGTCCCAACTTAATAAATCATGGTTTTGAATCTTTAAGTCTGCAACACAAAACACATCACTTAGGGTATTGCCTTAGTCATAAAGGGTTAACATCAATTTGACCGGTCTGAGGGTATGTCTAACACTACAATTCAACTTATATCAAACACAGGATTTTGTCTTTCCGAAGTAAGGGAAGACGAGGATCAATAATAAGAGTTTAAGGGCGAGGTGGTAGAACAGAGGTATAGGGATCAAGGCGTTTAAAGAATTCTAATGGGGATTGTCAGGCGGTTATGGATTGAGATTCTATTCTGGTAATCATTTATTCGCATGCTCGTATTAGTACGGTTATGTAACTGATACGATATGCTCGGACACTTTTAGGGGCAAGTATACTAGTCACTATATCTCTCAATTCACGTAAGGTAGTCGTGCGAAGTGCGAATCAAAATGCACTAAGGTTGATCAGACCGTAGTACACTGATTCTGAGTAGACACTTGTATTAGTGGGGTTGATCAGGCCTCAGTAATACATGTGTCCTGAACAAGCCCGATAAAGGTAAGCTTGCAAAACTAAGCTATACAATAGCAGCATATGTCAAGTTCAGCAAAATTTAAGTGCGCTAGATAATGATGAAAGGAGGTACAAATTATTGAAGTTCACGAAATAACACAAAATAAGCACAATAGCAAAAAGTCTCTAAAACAGTTATCAAATTTTAAAAGCATACCAGGTTATTTAGCAAGTTCAAAATTACTAGGTTGGGGCTGAGGTCACGAACCAATAGGCATGAGCTAAACAATACTAGGAAAGGTATCTACGAATCACTTACGCGCATTAGCTGCTTCCAGAGTTTGCGCGTTCTCCACGGTCATCACGTAAGCTTGTCCGCGTCCTGGAGCAGTGGGGCAGTCCCTCACTTGGTGTTCTGTTGATCCACAATATAGACAGGCACCCAGTCTCTTCCTACAAACTTGCCAGGTGTGACCTTGTTTTTGACAAAAGCCACAAGTGGGAACTCGTTGATTCTGTCCTTGAGCTTGGTGTTGGGGTGCTGTGGCTCGAGAGAGAGGACGCTGGGTTTGCTGCGGGGACCTCTGCTGTTGTTGTTGTTGAAAAGGGTGTTTGTTGGGTCCCGCATTTCCGGTATCTCTTTCTCGCTTTAGCTTATGCCCCATGTCTCTCTCAACGCCTTGTGCCACGTTTAAGATTTCCTCGTAGGTGCGGGCTCGGCTGGTGGTGACAGCAAGGCGAATATCCGGAGACAGCCCCTTCTTGAATCTACGGGCTCTGTCCTCCGGGGTACGAACCATGTACTCCGCAAAGTGGCTTAACCTGCTAAATTCAGCAGTATATTCATCAACAGACATGTTACCTTGTTCCAGTCTCTCGAATTGGCTTTCGAGAGCTTCCCGAGCCACTTCGGGATAAAATTTCTCCTTGAATAGCCTTTTGAAGTCCTCCCAGGTGAGGTCAGGAGCAGAAAGTTGGGGTTCATCTCTGAACCAGGTTCGAGCAATGTCGAACAGTTGCAGGCTTGCGGACTCCACTTTGAGATCATCAGGGACCCGAGCAGTCTTCAGGAGTCGCTCTACGTTCTCTATCCATTCATCGGCGTAGAGAATGCCCTCAGTTCCATAGAATTCTAGGGGTTTAAGGTTCTTGAAGTCTTTGGCACTCCCTGGCCTCTTGTGTGGCGACTCCTGGGACCTAAGAGCTTCTGAGAGGCTGGTCCGCAGAAGTGCAGTCTATTCCTTCTGGGATTCCACTAGTCCCTGGAACACTCCGAGTAGCTGTGCCCCATCTAGAGTAACTGCAGGAACAGATGGAGGCGACGGGAGTGCAAGAGTCTCGGGCACATTCAGCTCAGCTGGTTCTGATGTGCCTCCTACTGTGTTTCTCGTCTGAACCATTCTGAAAGATTAAGGGATAGGAGAATCAGAATAGAATACTTGGAAATCAAAAGCGATAGGAAAATTAAGCAGAAATGATATCAAGACTTGAAATAAGGACCCTATACTGTGAATGAGCTTTATCCTAAAATCCTCAATCTTGTTGCAGGCCTGTTCGGTCCCTAAGTTGGAACCGAACAATTTAGTCGTTTGACCTGCATGGGCCACCACAAAAACGTGTCACGACCCGCACCCAGAAATTCGGGCACGAGTACGTGGGTACGTCCAGCCTACGCCGCAGTGTCGGCGGTAGTACGCTGTCTAGGGCATAATCACAGGTAATAAATCTAGCTCATTCACAATAATTAAATAGGCAAGAAAAAATAGCAGGAAAAAGAACGCTAAGATTTTATAACCAGAATATGATAATCAGATCCAGAGTTTATTACAGAACCATAGATTATATCGGAGACAAACCCGATTACTAAGATGAAAGGAAATAAACAACTAATGCTAACTACTCTGCAGGAGTAGTCTCCTGGGTGGGAACCGGCTCTGCAACTGTATCACCTGCTGGCTCATAGGGTCCATAATAGGTAGGGGCAAGGTTCTCATTATCGCCTAAACAACGAATCCAGTCAGGAAAGGAGCAAAGTACACAATGCACAACAAGATTTAAGCTAAATATTTGTGACAGGTAGAAAATAACTAACTAAGCATCATGTTGAGAATATGCGTAAGTAAATAGTGAAATTAACTGGGAAATAATGCTATAAAACAAGACTAGAAGTAAAGTATGATTAATTGCTATAAACCAGAAATACGAGTAAAACAGGAAAAATGTGACAGGAAATGTAACTGTAACAAGACAACAAGAACTGCAACAAGACAGGAACTATGTGCGTGAACTTGTGTATTTAGAATACATAGTTGGCATGTAGGGGTTTATAAGGCTAATAAGGCCATCATAGACGACTAGCAGTCAGGAACAATCAGGAATAAGGCTGATGGTACAGTCGCGTACCAACAGCTAGCAGTCACGACAAGGGGAAAGGTAAACTACATGCCTCCTAGTATTCTCCCACCCGACATGAAAAGCAAGACATGAAATACTTTATTCAAGACATGAAATCCAGTGTTCTACTCTACATATAATCATCAATGGTACTAATAAAGCAGGAAATTTATTTATCACAACATAAAGGTTAAACTTGAAGTGCAGGTACTTGCCTGTTGTTTGGATCTGATTAATTTAGTTCTTGGAGGGAAAAGTCCAGGGATGAGTCCAAAAGCTGAAATAGACATTACCATCATGCTCAGAAGGTGTCAAATAGCTAGAAACGCCTGTCCTTGGGTCCAATTTGGAGACAAGGGCAAAAACGACAGTTTCGGGTCAAAACGGGGTCCGCCGGTGGGCCCGCTTTGCACCGAAAAACGTGTCCGGGTCAACGGTCTCCAAATTCACCAAACTTAGTGTCAATAGGTCAGGAACGCTGATGCGAACCCAACGAAACTTCCAGATTTGGATTCCGATGAGCCGATCACGAAATCGCCCGTCGAGCGGGGCCTGTGAGGCCCACGACACACGATTTCGTCAACGTTCTCAGAATCGAACCAAACTTGACCCACAGGACCAGCGTATCGCTACGAGTCCGATGGCGCAAGTTTTGTCTCGATCCGACGTGTGTGCACGAAGTTAGGGTAAATTGTAGAAAAGGCGGATACGGGGCGATGTCCGCGGATACGCGTTGATTCCGGTATGCACGCACACCCGAATCAGCTTCCACGAAATCTCACACATCCGTATCGACGACGCGCACGTATCTGTGAAGACCGCACGCGACCAAGTCGTCCCGTTTGGCGGGGCGCACTCAGTTCCGGGGTAAAACAGGGTCTGGTTTTTCCTATTTTTGGATCGCGGTGTGCGATCACCACAGGACGCGATGCCCCGAACAGTTTGTCCGGACACCGAGAGGGTCATACAGGCTTCACAACGCAATTTACGGAATTGAAAAAGGAGCTACGAGGCGAAAGTTATGAGTACTTGAACAGGGCTCGAAACCGGGGCTGAAATCGTGTCCGTGTCGTGTCTGACACGACACAGGCTGTGTCCGACACGAAGAATTAGGGTTTTGGGAATCCGGCGCTAGCGGCGGCTCTGCGGCGGCTCAGGGCGGGGAGGCCGGTCGGGGATGCTGCGGCGGAGGGCGGCGCGGCGATCGGGCGGAGGCGGCGGCGCGGGGGTGGCCGGAGGCGTTCTCGACAGCGGCGGAGCTCGAGGAGAGGGGGAGGAGGAGGAGACGGCCAGGGCAGTCGGGGACGAAGGTGGCGCGGGGCGTGGCGAGGCTGCAGCGGGCGGTGGAGCTAGGGGGGTGAGTGGCGGAGCAGAGGGGTGAGCCGGCGGGGGTTTATAGGGCAGGGGAGGCGGTGGCGTGGGCCGAGGGAGGCGGCGGCCAGCGCGGAGGCGAGGGCGCGTGGCCGCGGGCAGCGCGGAGGCGGGCGGCGGGTCCGGCGGGAGATGAGGGGCGGGGCGAGGGACGCGGGGGAGTGGGTCGACCGGGTTGCGGTGCGGGTCGGGCGGGTCGGGTTCAGGCGGACCCGACCCGACCCGTTAGGGCGACGGGCCGTGGGCTGGGCCGGGGGTAGTGGGCCGGGCTAAAAATAATATTTAAATAATAATAATAATAATAATAATAAATAATTAATTAATTAATAATTAAATAAATAAATAAATAGTTTTTTGGTGTTTTAAAATAGGTCCGGGGTCCAATAAATTCCAGAAAAATTGCCCTAAGTCCAGTTTTCTATTTTACACCCAAAAATATTATTTTCATAATATTTTAATGTTATTTATTATCAATTAGAAATTATGTAATAATTCAAAACCCTGATTTTAATTTCAGAAAATTCCCAGAAAATTCTAAAAAATTGTGAAAAATCCCAATTTTACTATTTTTTGAAAAATCAGGGGCTTACAGCAACCTCCCGTCACCGCGCCTCCCGTCGTCGTCGCCGTCAAAACCAAAAAAGAAAATGAAAAAATAGAAGAACTGTCAAAATGTTGATTTTTAGGACTGTCAAAATTTTGACAGTCCTACAAATTGGAAGGACTGTCAAAATTTTGACAGTCCTAAAAATGTATGTTGAATTTTTAGGACTGTCAAAATTTTGACAGTCCTTCCCATTGGTAGGACTGTCAAAATTTTGAGAGTCCTAATTTTTTTTTCTGTTAATTGTTGGGGGGGCCAATTTCAAAATATCCTTAAAATTTTTATCCTTAAAATTTGTTAAAGTATTTTGTTATTTAAAATAGTAAATTTATTATTGGTACATTAAATATTTTATAAAAAAAAAATTTACCAAAAGTAAAATTTGGAGGTCAAAACATCGTTTTTTTTGCGATTCTAAAAATTTGGTAAGTCCGTCAAACGGTGAAACTATTTATCCCGGAGTACTTTTTCATACGGTCATTTTGGCTCAAACTGGAGCTTGTTTCGATCTCCCAGTCAAAAGTTATGATACTTTAAAGTTTTATATTTTATATTTTTGCCTGTAATATGTACGTCTTACTTCGGATGAAAATTCTCTCTACACGAATTGTGTTACTCTCGTCGAAAACATACAAATAGACCTATTGTGTGACGAAAAACGATTTGAAAACAAATAGTTATGGCCGTTTGAAGTCTGATCGACGGCAGACGTAATATTCGTACGATAGATTTTTTTTTTTTTTTTTGTTCAATGATAACATATTCTATTTTGGATGTTAAACTAAATAAAAAAAATCAAAATCCAAAACTAACTAAATAGAAATAAACTTAAAAAAAAATGCTGACAATTAAAATGAGGACTGTCAAAATTTTGACAGTCCTCATTGTTTGTGGGACTGTCAAAATTCTGACAGACCTAGTTTTATATAAAATTTTCAGTGGGTTAAAATTAGGACTGTCAAAATTTTGACAGTCCACATAGCTTGTGGGACTGTCAAAATTATGACAGTCCTAACAATTTGTAGGACTGTCAAAATTTTGACAGTCCTTCCAAGTGGTAGGACTGTCCAAATTTTGACAGTCCTGATTATAACAATTTGGGCTAGCCCCAAATGAGGACTGTCAAAATTTTGACAGTCCTCATTGTTTGTAGGACTGTCAAAATTTTGACAGTCCTGATTATAACAATTTGGGCTAGCCCCAAGTAACTTTTAGGATGGCAAACTTGTAATTTTTTGTAAATTTCTAATGGACTAGTCCCGAGTAAAATGTGCAGTGCCCTTATCAAAAGCCTTATCCAAAGGCCCCTAAGAAAAAAACGTGATAAAAAGGACCAATATTTTTAGTCAAAATAATATTACAGATAGTGACTAAAGAAACTATTTATTTTTATTTTTCACTCTTTTTTCTTTCACATTGGAAAGAATTTTTTTTTTCAAACTTGACTTTAAGAATTCCTTAAGGATGAGATCAGCTCTCCCCCTTGATTTAAGGTTACAGAGATTTAAGGTTAGGAAAGTCAACCTGTAAATGAAGAAGTATGCTAAGCTACTCACTTATCTCCGACCTTTGATAAAGGCACTACAAAAAATATTTGGGACTAGTCCACTATTGATGGTAACTCATTAATAAAAAAAATTTACTTATAATAGTCCAAATTTTATTCATACTAGTCCAACCCCAACTCAAAATCCCCCAAACCTCTACAACCACTGCACTTGGCCGGAGTCCTTCCCCTCCACTTCTTCCATTTGAAGATCTAAAATTTTACAATCTCCATCTCCTCTAATTCTAACCATTAATCGATGGCTCCCAAACCCTCGAAAAAATCAAGGTACAATTCTTCTTCCTCCTTCTCCCTCTCTAATTTTTTTTTATTTTTCATTGCATTTCGAAAAAATTCAAATAATTTCTTTCCAATCTTCGTTAGTGACTTAAAATTATAGGGTAATAAGCTAAAATAGGTTTTGGATGTAGTATCGACGTATTTCTGGAGTCTCGAACCCTATTTTAGGGTATGAAAGTTCGAATTTCGTCGAACGGTCGGGACAGAAACAGGCCGGACTGTAGAAATTTCTACAGTCCTATATATATTCTGGACTGTTGAAGTATCTGTAGTCCTTTATGTATAGAGGACTATAGAAATTTCAACAGTCCTATATATATATATAGGACTGTAGAAATTTTTACAGTCCTGATTGTTCAATTACTTTTGGACTGTTAAAATATATATCTTGTTTGTCTTATACCCACGACCCCCGGAAGGGCCTTGAGGATGAAGGTATCAAAAGAAGACGTCCTACTGTGTCGATGTGTAAGGGACGCAATATTGAGCGTGATGTTGAGACAGCCCTAACTATCGTCGACCCCGAGGCACCCCCTCAAGTTAGAAAACGTCGACTGAAGAAGATTGTAACTCGTTCGAAGAGACGTGCTCCTAGTACTTTTTGTTCTTCTTCCTCCTCCGATGAAGACATATCAACCGTCCAAAATCGGCTAACTGATGCACTACCAAAATTTGATGAAATAGCGTAGTTTTTAGCGACGTTCCTCACTGACATCGCTATAATTTATGAATTTAGCGACGCCAGAAAGGAACGTCGCATAACGTAGCTGTTAGCGACTATCCGCGACCCTTAGCGACTAAAAAAAATACTACGAAAACACATGTCACCAAATATCGTAAAACGTCGCTATTATTTTATTATAGTAACATTTAGCGACGTAATTTTCTATACGTCGCTAAATATTATGAAATCAGCGACGTTTAGCGACGTCTTTTAAAGATGTCGCTAAAGTTTTAAAAATAGGGTTTGAGTTTTCATTTCCCCCTCAGTCGTTTCGTTCCCCCCAAATCCACCGAGACACCCCTCGCCCCCGAGACCCCCTCGTCCCTGCGACCCTCCTCACCCGTCCGTCCCGGCGTCGCCCTCGCCGACAGTGCCCTCATCCCCCTCGCCGACCGTCGTTCCACCTCGTCGACCGTCGCTCCTCCTCCCCACCAGCGCTCCTCCTCCCCTCCGGTGGTCGCGGTCTCCACATCGACGCTCCTCCTCCCCACCACCGGTCCTCTTCCCCTTCGGTCGACCCCTCCTCAGTTAACCCCTAGCCATCTCGGTAAACCCTAACCCTAACCTTATCTCTCTCTCTCTCTCTCTCTCTCTCTCTCTCTAGTAGCACAAACACGTCACAACACACACACTGACATGACAATGACACAGACACAAAAACTAACACTGACCCTGACACGACACACACACGCACACACTTTCACAGACACGTACATGACACAAACACACACACACACACACTAACACGAACATGTTTAAGTTGGATATGGACATGGACACACACACTGACACACACACTGACACAAACACACACACACACAAGCCCTATTTTAATTATATATATATATTTCTTTGAAAATTTCTAATATAATGTGATTTAAATTCCTAGAATTATATGTTCATTTGTAAAAGAAACATAGAGATATGAAATTCATATGTGTATGTGTATGTGTATGTAAAGAAAAATTTATAGTATAGTGTGATTTAACCCCTATTTCTCATGAGATAATGTTGAGATAATGTTGATAATCATGCGACTACAATTTATCTTTTTGCATTTGCATCAAAGGTCAAATAGATTTGGTTTGGAATTATAACACGTATTTAGCGACTGTAGGAGATATATATATATATATATATATATATATATATATATATATATATATATATATATATATATATATATATATATATATAATTGGTGGGGTTATGAAGAGGTAGTAGATATATAAAATGTGAGTGTCAAGTGTAAACCCCCAAAATTTTGAATATTTTATTTTGAATATTTTTGTTCTAATTTTAAGAATTTTTGTTATTTTAGAGATAAAAATATAATACCTTAATTTATTTAACATATATAAATATTGGTTAAATTTAGTAATTTAAAACTGTGACAAAAATATGTTTTGTAATATTAATTGTTATAAAGCGTTATAAACTTATTCTAGAATTTATTTTATGAATAAATTTATTTTCTGATTCTTATATAATTTTTAGGATTTCTTATGGGTGCATATCTATATAGTTATATATAATATTTACTTATATATATAAAAAGAGAAAAGAAAAGAAAAGAATCAAAACCCTTACACCTATAATTCTATTCCTACCCGAAAATGCGACCCCTGCAAACGACCGACCCCTCCCCCAAACTCTCAGTATATATTTGCATATGTGTAACCCAAACCTAAACCCTAAACTCTTTCATCGAGCCACAGCCTACCCCTGCCATCGACTCCCGGCGCACCCCCACTGGCCCCCGCAGCGTCGCGTGCGAGGGTGCAGCAGTAACGGCGACAGCAGCAGCCCCCCTGTTCACGTCGATGTTTCTCCCCTTTTCTTCAATCCTTTTTCGATCTTCTTTCTCTGGTACGTTCACAACATAACCATCTTCAAACCCTATCAATTAGAATATATTTTTCTATTTTAAATCATGCGTAAATTGGACTAAAATTTAGACAAAAACTGATCGAAATAGTACATAAAAATAGTCCAAGTACCATTGTTCACGTCCAATTTTATTTCAAACTACGTACAATTTTTAGAATCTATTTAAAGGCATATATTGATAACATATAGGACAACAACAAAAAATATTTAGTTTTAATTAAATCGATGTATCCATCGAATAAAACTTGTTAGAAATTGACTAAAAATTATGTTTTTAGAAACTAAAAAATTGCGATACGGAGTGCGTTCCGCCAAACCGGACTACTTTATCGCGTACCAGTTGCACCAAAAGGCGCGTATGGTATATTCGGACGTGTGAACTTTCGCAAAAGTTTATTTGGACGTGTGTGCACGCCGGAATCAACCTGTATCCGTAAAAGTTCTCTCGTATCGATATTTTGTAATATTCCCCATTAGTCAGTGTATGCTTATCGAAATGCGAAAAAACTTGCGCCAATGGGTCTGTGGTATCACGTTGGTCCTGCGATCCAAGTTTTACGCAATTCCGAGACAGTTGACCAAACTGCCTATTCGCGGGCCCCACGGTTTGACTTGACGGGTGAATTTGTGATCGGCTCATCGGAATCCAAAATTGGACATACCGTTGAGTTTGTATAGTTTAGAATTTGTTTGACCTATAATTTGTCCCTTTTAGAGACCTTTACCCCTGACATATTTTTTTGTGCAAAGTGGCCAACATATGAACAATATTTTGACTCGAAATGACCGTTTTGGCCCATGTGTTCAAATTGGACGAAAGGATAGTATTTTTTGACTATCTCGCTTATTTTGGGAACGTTAGTGATATTTATTTCAGCATCCGAAGATGTTCGAACATCTTTCTCTCTTTGTGCTACTATTGACTTGACGTGTACACTGCTAGGACATTGTCCAAACTCTGTTCGGACACCAGGTAAGATACTTTGCTATATCAACTGTCAGTTTATTTTTATTTTATCATTTTATTTTATTATTGCATAATTTATTTTCATATATAAACTATGCGTCTAAGCTTGACTTGGGTGCAAAAGATGGGGTTCATCGTCTTTCGTAGCTTTTATTGTTTATATGCATGTTGACTTAGTTTTAGCAGATTACCTCCTAATTATGGAATATTTTTATATCTCATTGGACCATGACGCACACATGACACGATATTTCATTATAGGACACAAACTGGCGTATTCGACGGGCCTTCGATACGTTTGGAACGTGCAACAGTTAGAACGTAACTATTATGATTAGTGTATTAGAGACTCATACAGTTACAACACTGGACATATTGTGTATGCGACTTGGTCAGTGCGAGAATATGGGGGAAGACAATTATTATGTGTATGAGATAGCCAAATTGGTAGCCTTAGTATCCAGATGGAACTTTGATGATTATTATATCAGATACCCTCTGACATCCAAAAGACCATTATTATATTTAATGGATCATGAAGAATCCAAAAGACGTCCGGTGTTTGTGCCTCGTTCGACTTATTCTGTTATATAGCCTAGTTTTGCAAGCTTTATTCTTGTCATGAGCTTGTTCGGACAGTTGTTTTAAGGTCTGGCCAACTTTATTATATATTATCTTTCTTGGTATTTGTATTCATGTGGCATCAGTGTATTATTGTCTGATCAGCATTAATGCACTTGGTTCCCATGAGAGATTATACTATGTGGATTGAGAAATAGTTGACTTAGCTTACTAGACAAATATAATTGTCCTCTAGAGAGGTCTGAGCATATCATATCGGTTACGTAATTGTACTAACACGAGCCTTCGAATAGGAATTTACCAAAATATAACTTCAATCCACAACTGCATTGACAAGATCTCTTTTGAATTCTTTAATCACCTCTGAACCCCGTACTTGTATCCTATCATGTCTTCCTTGAACTCTTTATTGTTGTTTTTCGTCTTTTCCTATTTCGGAAAGACGAACGCTCGTGCATGATGGAAGATTGGCACACTGATCATACTATATATACCCCATGGGCTAATAGCATTACTAGGTGATTATCTTTTGTAATTAAGAGCATATCATATTAGATATGTTTGTGTTAAGATTTTGAGGATTAGTAAGCATTATTGAATGATTGAGGTATAGCCTTGTGGTTATGAAAGATTGGTAAATTCTAAGATTGGATAAAAGTTGCATTGTCAACTTAAGGTGAAATGTTACATTAAGGCAAAAAACTTATATCGTGATCAAGTAAGATAAGATGGAGAGATTTCAGTCATTTTAATTTCAAGAATTTTTAAAAGAAAGATTATGATGATAAGGATTTAACACTAAAGAGAAGAATGCATTATAGAACAAATTTTGAAATTTGAATATGTTGGACCAAATATTTATTATTTAAGCATATAAGTTAATTTTGAATAATGAAGGTTGAATCATCGTTTTAAATTTTGACGATAAATATATAATTTTAAACTTGAACATTGGTGGATTGAATTTAAAATTTTACAATTTGAGAATTTAAATTAAATGTTAAATTTTGAATGTTGAATCAACCCGTTGAAATTTTGAGGTTGGAGATCAAATTTAAAATTTGATGACTACGAAACCCTTAAATTTGAAACTCAGAATAAGATAGGATTGAAGAGATTTTTGGTTATTTAAATTCTAGAGGAGATTATGATGGCTTGGATCTTTATTTGGAATTTGATTTGGTTATCTAAACATTGAGGAGGTTGTAATAGATTTGGCTAAAATTTAAATTTTGAAATTAAGACGAGATTATGATCGATTGAATTCAAATTTAAACAAGGATTATTTTAATTTTAAGGAGATTACGATGGATTTGATTAAATTTTGTTATTTAAATTTTGAGAGATTATGATTGAGATATTATGATACAAATTATGAGAATTAAAAATTTGACGATTTCGAGGAGTACAAATGTAGGCAATAATGACTATGGAAAATTTATAGAATGGAGGAACACCATTTTTGATCATTAGATTATAGAGAGCTCAAGGTCAATCATGTATCCAAGAGGTGACAGTTCATTTTTCATTTCATCAACAACTACTTCTCTTGGGTTACTCATCTCCTATATCGTATTCATCGCATCCTAGGTCTCATGTGCAAGTCTTTGTACTGAAACATATTTGTGCCATATTATCTTACTTAAAGTAGACCAAACTGACCCTTAGAATTTAATGCATGATTTACATTTTTTTTTCTTCCCGAGTTTGAGGTACGACAATGCGTACTTGACCCTTCTCTACCGCATTGCCTTCCCTTATTCTTAAACCGTACCTTACATTTAATTTCGAGGACGAAATTCTTGTAAGTATGGTAGATTGTAAACCGCCAAAATTTTAAATATTTTTATTCTAATTTTACGAATTTTTGTTATTTTAGAGAAAAATATAATACCTTAATTAATTTAACGTATATAAATATTGATTATATTTAGTAATTTAAAACTATGTGACAAAAATACGTTTTTTAATATTAATTGTTATAAAGTGTTATAAACTTATTCTAGAATTTATTTTATGAACAAATTTATTTTCTGATCCTTATATAATTTTTACGATTTCTTATGGGTGCATATTTATATATTTATATATAATATTTACTTATATATATAAAAAGAGAAAAGAAAAGAAAAGAATCAAAACCCTTATACCAACAATCATATTCCTACCCGAAATCGCGACCCCTGCAAACGACCGACCCCTCCCCCAAACTCTTAGTATATATTTCCATGTATAACCCTAAACTCTCATCTCGATCCACAGCCTACCCCTTCCCCCGACTCCCGGCGCACCCCCACTGGCCGCCTCCGCCGCCGGCGCAGCGTCGCGCGCGCGGGTGCTGCAGCAGCAGCGACAGCAGCAGCCCCCTTTTCACGTCGATGTTTCTCCCTCGTTATTTGATCATTTTTTGATCCGCTTTCTCTGGTACGTTCACAACATAACCATCTTCAAACCCAGTCAATTAGAATATTTTTTATATTTTAAATCATGCGTAAATCGGATCAAAAGTTGGACGAAAACTAGTAAAAATAGTACATAAAAATAGTCCAAGTACCCTTCTTCACGTCCAATTTTCTTTCAAACTACGTAAAAAAATTAGAATCTATTTGAAGACGTTTATTGACAATAAATAGGTCAACAAAAATTTTCTTTTAGTTTTAATTAAATCGATGATTTTATCGAATAAAACCTGTTAGAAGTTGACTAAAAATCATATTTTCAGAAACTACAAACTTGCGATACGGAGTGCGTCCCGCCAAATCGGACCACTTTATCGCATACCAGTTGCACCGAAAGTCGCGTATGGTATATCCAGACGTGTTGACTTTCGTGGAAGTTGATTTGGACGTGTGTGCAGGAATCAACCTGTTTCAGTAAAAGTTCCTCTGTATCGATGTTTTATAATATTCCCCATTAGTTAGTGCACGATCATCAAAATGCGGCAAAACTTGCTCCATTGGGTCCGTGATATCACGTTGGTCCTGTGACCCAAGTTTCACGTAATTCCGAGACAGTTGAACAAACCGCCTATTTATCGGCCCCACGGTTTGACTTGACGGATGAATTTGTGATCGGCTCACCGGAACCCAAAAATTAGACATATCGTTGAGTTTGTATCATCGTTTAGGATTTGTTTGACCTATAATTTGTCCATTTTAGAGACCTATACCCCTGACATATTTTTTTGTTGCAAAGTGGCCCACATATGAATACTATTTTGACCCAAAATGACCGTTTTAGTCACTCTGTTCAAATTGGACGAAAATGTAGTATTTTTTGACTATCTCACTTATTCCGAGAATGTTAGTGATGTTTATTTCAGCATTCGGAGACGTTCGTACATCTTTCTCTATTTGTGCTACTATTGACTTAACGTGTACATTGTCAGGACATTGTCTAAACTCTGCTCGGACACCAGGCAAGATACCTTGTTATATCTACTGTCGGTTTCTTTTATTTTATTATTGCATAATTTATTTTCATATATAAACTGTGCGTCTAAGCTTGACTTGGGTGCAAACGACGGTGTTCGTCATCTTTCGTAGCTTTTATTATTTATATGCATGTTGACTTAGTTTTAGCGAACTACCTCCTAATTGTGGGATATTTTTATATCTCATTGGACCATGACGCACACATGACACGATATTTTACTATAGGGCACGAACTGGCATATTCGACTGGCCTTCGATACGTTTGGAATGTGCAACGGTTAGAACGTAATGTTATGATTACTGTATTAGAGACTTATACAGTTACAACACTAGACATGTTGTGTATACGACTTGGTCAGTGCAGGGATGTGGGGGAAGACAATTATTATGCGTATGAGATAGCCAAATTGGTAACCTTAATATCCGGATGAAACTTTGATGATTATTATATCAAATACCCTCTGACGTCGTTGGACGTTACGGATGTTTAGAGCATACGACTGTGTTGTAGTATATGTACAAGATATGATGAGAAGCCAATAATCCCACTCATACGCATGAAGGTTGTCTTCTAAATTGCACATTAGATGGTTAGAACACCATTTGCATATTTATTTACTTACTACAGTTTATATGGCTTGCTTTTATGTATCTTGTTACGTCCCTCTGAGGACCTGGTCCATTTTCAGGTGTAGACGATCTTGACTATCCGCAGGAGTACTGGCCGGGACCTGACGTATCATTTTTTGTCGAGGAGGTCTTACCTTCCTAGCATCCATGATCATCTCTTAGTTCATGGACTTATTAGTTGTTATTCTATTTACTTTACGTTTTATTTTATATTGGAGTTCTGTCCTCCTCTCTCATTTTAGTTTTATTATAGTCATTGGTAGTAGATTTGTCTCCACCCAACTATCATTTTGGATTACTCAGACTTGATCACTTTTATCTATTTGGTTTAGTTTATTTATTGACTTGCGTCTGTGGATGAGATTTAGTTATGCCATGTGACTTGTGACAATTATATATACCACTAGTGAATTATTATTCATATACAGTGTACGTATGTATTATAGTTTCCAAATATTGGAGTTGCGATATACTTACGGCTGACATGCTCATGTATTCCTAGTCCTCCATATTTTGGGATAGGGGCGTGACACCAGGGTCTGTGTATGAGAGTACTAATAGAGTATTAGTGTGTGCCCCCATATCAAAAATAACCAAGGATAATATTATAGTTTACACGGACACGAGAATGACTCTTCAAATTTGAGACACGACACGGTATTGGCTTCTTCTAGAACGCGTATCCAACTTGGATTAGAGCAGTGTTAAACCTATCATTGACACAAGAGTTCGTATTCGGGTGGTTATGGCACGGCATTGGTATATGTATCGCGTAACTATATTTATGTTACAAGCTAGATAAATATAAGTTAAGTGGTAAATAGTTTCACACAGATAATACTTATTATAAAATTAGAATAAATAGGATCTTAAGGAAGACAATGAACACATGATGACACCTATTTAATAGGGTTTGAAACTAAAGTTGTTCACATGTCTACTAGTTTTCGGATAGTCGCGAATTATAAAACGGATACTCATGAACCATTAAATGGATATTCACGCATCACAACTCGAATACTCACGCATCAATAGGAGTTGTTAATTACTTTTATGAACATGTGTATCCATCTTTGCATCCATTTGGATAATATACTTGAACGATATTTATTCATCTTTTCAGAAATATCTAAAAATTGATCTGAATTACTACCTGCGTCATTGTTCGTGGATGTACAACCGTCATCATGATGACAAATGTGGTATGCGGGATAACTTCATACAGGGGGTGGAACAGATCCTGTTGTTCGCCAAGGCGTTCCTGTCACGCCCCAGTCCCAAAATGCCGAGGGACTGGAAAAGCGTGGCAATGGCCAGCAGCACGCACCGATGGACAACCCAATTAAATGGATCCATCGGGGCATGCTTAAGCTGTAGTCTAGCAGGACTAAGTACAAGTCTCAGGTATTACTAATCTCATCCACAGAATAACACAGATTAATTGCCAGAAATAATGCAATAGAAATAAATATGCAATAACAAATAAGGTTGTCTCGGGAATAAATCCGAGAAATATTCTGTTATATTTAAGGAAAAGACAGGAAATGAAATGCTGAAAATGGAAATACTGTGAAGTTGAAGCCGGTGCTCAGGAGAAATCTTCGGCCACTACTTCGTCCTCTGTTCCTTGTTCTGCTCCAAGGAGCGCTCCGGTACCGTACACCTCTGGGTAGTTCTCTTCAGCTGTACCTGGGGACATAATCCGGATCCAGGTCCTCAGGGGACAGCAAGGTACAGAAAATACAAGCCAAATAAATACAGTGCAGCAGTTAATTAAACAAGAGGGTAAGCTATGTAACCAGCTAAGTGATATGCAATATGAGAGCAGCACTAGAACTCAGGCTGAAACCACTACAAGCTCTGTGTCGGGGAGCCGGTAGCGGCAATAACTATGAACTACACTATGTTATATACTATGTTTTATATATAATATCAGCCTGTAGTCTGTGTGTCTCTCCCCACCCAATGTAATCCCACGTCTCATGTCCACGATGCCACATGTCCATGTCACGCACGATTATAACTAATGCAGCAAGTCTGATAGCTATGAATCAAATGTCTAAGAATGTAAAGTCTATGTCATAAAACATGCATCCTATACAGAATCACCTTGAATGTCTCAGGAAGACTCTGTCTCATGAA
Source organism: Iris macrosiphon (assembly GCA_036927795.1). Classification (NCBI taxonomy): domain Eukaryota; kingdom Viridiplantae; phylum Streptophyta; class Magnoliopsida; order Asparagales; family Iridaceae; genus Iris; species Iris macrosiphon. The sequence continues at coordinate 33,710,805 of JAYESA010000007.1, read as the reverse complement.
ATAGTGTCAAGTGTCCTGGGTTCTGAAGTACTTGATAAGACAAGTACGAGAATTATCGGGTCTCGATATCCATGTCTATGTGACGTTACACAACCCCGCGTACGGAGTTGGCACCCGACTATGATCGGACACTAAGTAAAGCCACTCGGTCCTGGGTTTAACAGTTTAACAAGTTTATTTGTATTTAAATTCAGGCAAGTTCTATAACAATAATCACTGCAATTGGCAAGCTTTAATTGCCCACTAATGTATAATTAAGTCCAGAAAATAAAGAGCAAGCTGCAGGGTTTGGCAAGGTACACTTGCCTGTGGTCCCGGCTATGTTTGCAGTTCTGACTTCGGCGGGAATTGCAGACGGTACTCCGGTTGCTGAAACAAACATCACCATCAGATTCAGAAAATATCAATCATCTAGAAACGCCTGTCCTTGGGTCCAATTTGAAGACCAGGGCAGAAACGGCAGTTTCGGGTCAAAACGGGGTCCACCGGTGGGCCCGCTTTGCACCGAAAAATGCGTCAGGGTCAACGGTCTCCAAATTCACCAAACTTAGTGTCAACAGGTCAGAAACGCTGATACGAACCCAATGGAACTTTCAGAATTGGATTCCGATGAGCCGTTCACAAAATCGCCCGTCGAGCGGGGCCTGTGGGGCCCACGACACGCGATTTCGTCAATGTTCTCAGAATCGAACCAAACTTGACCCACAGGACCAGCGTATCGCTACGAGTCCGATGGCGCAAGTTTTGTCTCGATCCGACGTGTGTACACAAAGTTAGGATGAATTGCAGAAAAGGAGGATACGGGACGATGTCCGCGGATATGCGTTGATTTCGGTGTGCACGCACACCCGAATCAGCTTCCGCGAAATCCCACACTTCCGTATCGATGAGGCGCTCGTGTCTGTGAAGACCGCGCACGACCAAGTCGTCCCGTTTGGCGGGGCAGACTCGGTTCCGGGGTAAAACAGGGTCTGGGTTTTTCCTATTTTTGGATCGCGGTGTGCGATCACCACAGGATGCGATGCCCCGAACAGTTTGTCCGGACACCGAGAGGGTCATACAGGCTTCGCAACGCAATTTGCGGAATCAAAAACGGAGCTACGAGCAAAAAGTTACACGCACCTGAAGGGACCCGAGAAACCGGGGTCAAAATCGTGTCCGACACGTGTCCGACACGGTCGGACACAGGAATTCAGTTTAGGGTTAGGGTTTGGGGAGTCGGCCGGAGATCCGGCGGCGCTGCGGCGGAGGAGGCCGGCCGGAGGAGGCTGGGCGGCGCCGGCGTTGTTGGCGGAGGCGGCGGCGCGGGCACGGCGGCAGGAGGGCGTCGGGGACTGCTCGAGCTGCTGCTGTGCTCGCTGCGGCTGCCGGCGGTGGGGGAAGCCGCCGGAGATGGGGGAAACGGAGGAGGGAGCTGCGGCGGGCGGCGCGTCATCGGCGAGGCGGCGCTGGCGGTGTAGTGGCGGTGGCGGCGTGGTGGGTTGAGGCGGTGGGGGCTCGACGGTGGCGGGTTTCTTATAGGGGAGGGAGAGGGAGGAGCGGCCGGGGAAGGCGGCGACGTGGCGGGCAGCGCGGCGCTGGCGGAGGCGTGGCCGCGGGCGGGGCAGCGGAGGAAGCGGGCCGCCGCGGGTCGTGGGGGAGAGGGTGGAGACGCGGGTTCGGGTCTGCCGATCGGGCGGCGGATCCGATCCGACCCGACCCGCTGGGCAGGGTTCGGGTTGGGCTGGGCTCGTGGGCCGGGCCGGCCCAATGGGCTGGGTATATTTAAAAATAAAATAATAGTAATAATAAATAATTTAATAAATAATTTAATAAATAATTAAATAATTAAATAAATAGTTTTTAGGCATTTAAAAATAGGTCCGGGGTCCGATAAATTCCAGAAAAATTGCCCTAAGTCCAGTTTTTCATTTTACATCCAAAAATATTATTTTCATAATATTTTAATATCATTTATTATCATTTAAAAATCATTGAATAATTAAAACCCTATTTTTAATTTACAGAAAATCCCAGAAAATTGTGAAAAATCCAGTTTTTTTAAAATTTTGAAAATTCAGGGGGTTTACAATCTACCCCCATAAGAGAATTGCGTCCTCGCAATCAAAAGAATAACCGATCAACAGAGATGACGCGGTCGCAAGCATCGTTTGAAAACACATCACAAGATACTTAGGGAAATACCGTTTCTCTAAAAATGAAAGTTATGCACTTCCAGAAAATCTAGTTAAAACAAAAGATCTACAACTTTTATGAAAACCAGGTTATTATTAACAAGTTACAAATTACTAGGTTGGGGCTGAGTTCACGAACCAAATAGGCACGAGGTACAACAAGACTATAAACGGATAACTACGAATCACTTACTCGCATCAGCGTCCTGCACAGTCAGCGCATAAGCTTGCCCTCGTCCTTGAGGTAGATTCCTCTGCTGCTGCTGAGCTTGCTGGAAGAGTGTCGCCTGAGGTGCCAGAGGTGGCCTCGGTGCTGGCAAAGCTGGTTGGTTTTCCCTCGGTGCTCCATCTCGATGCTGGGGACAGTCCTTGGCTATGTGCTGATTGGCCCCGCAAATCAGGCACAATCCCAACTTACGTCTGCAGTCCTTCTCGACATGACCTAGCTTGCCGCAGTAGTGACAGGTAGGAAGGGTCTGCGAAGCTGCCCTGGGTGGCGGGTTTGTGTGAGATCTCTTTGCAGATTCTCCCGGTGATGATCTGTCTGGTACCGAGGTGATTGGCCGCTTGAGGCGAGACTCTCTCCTGGTGACGCGTTCCATGCGTCGGGCTGCAGCGAGAACGTCCGAGTATGATGTTGGTGTGACGGACCCAATTAGTTTCTGCAGCTCAATGTTTAGTCCGTCGAAGAATTTCTCGGCCTTCTCTTCCTCAGTCGGGATCAGGGTGGGGGCGAAGCGGCTCAGACGAATGAATTCTGCGTTGTACTCTTCCACCGTCATAGAGTCCTGAGTGAGGCGATTGAATCTGTCCCGAAGTTCTGATCGTGCGATAGCCGGAATGTACATCTCCTGGAAGAGCCTGGAAAACTCTTCCCAAGTGACTCGGTCTGGTCCGAGTCGCGTCTCCTCGGACAACCACCAGTGGTGAGCATTGCTTGTCAACTGCATTCGGACAGCAGTCATCCAGCGTTCCCGGGGAAGCTCGGCTGCTTCAAGTTGATGTCGTATGTTGGTGAGCCACTCATGAACTTCTGTGGGCTCCTCTTTTCCAGAAAAAGTGCGGGGCTTCAGTTGGCGGAAGTCAGTGATAGAGCCTGTAGATGGCCGTCGAGCTGGTAGGTTGGCCTGCTCCAGTACAGTTACGATGCTGTCCCTCCAGAAGTTAGCTTCGCGACGCTGAGCCTCGTGTTGGACTTGTTGCTGAGCTTGCATCATCGCGTAGATCATTTGAAGTATCTGCTGCCCGTCAATTGGCTGTCCTGGTGGGAGTACGGGCGTTGGTGGAACGAACTGCGGCGGAGGTGGAATATCATCGCGTCGGAATCGGGAGGTAGGTTGACCTGCCTGCTGGCTCTGTTGAGTTGTGGGAATTCCTCCGACTGGTGTCACTTCGTCGTCGTAGGTGACACCTGTAGCTTGTGGGGTTCCGACGGGAGTCTCATTGCATTCTTGTGGGTCCATTTTCCTGCATCCAAAATACCCAATAAGAGGCGTACAGGAATCAAGGCAAGATGCAAGTCAAATGAATTTATTCGAATGCGATACTGATTATCAAAAATGATTCAAGCAAGTGGATGAGATCCTAAAACTTATCCTAGTTTTATTGCAGGCCTGTTCGGTCCCTAAGTTGAAACCGAACAATTTAGTCGTAGACCTGCATGGGCCACCACAAAAACCATGTCACGCCCCAGTCCCAAAATGCCGAGGGACTGGAGAAGCGTGGCAATGGCCAGCAGCACGCACCGATGGACAACTCAATTAAATGGATCCATCGGGGCATGCTTAAGCTGTAGTCTAGCAGGACTAAGTACAAGTCTCAGGTATTACTAATCTCATCCACAGAGTAACACAGATTAATTGCCAGAAATAATGCAATAGAAATAAATATGCAATAACAAATAAGGTTGTCTCGGGAACAAATCCGAGAAATATTCTGTTACATTTAAGGAAAAGACAGGAAATGAAATGCTGAAAATGGAAATACTGTGAAGTTGAAGCCGGTGCTCAGGAGAAATCTTCGGCCACTACTTCGTCCTCTGTTCCTTGTTCTGCTCCAAGGAGCGCTCCGGTACCGTACACCTCTGGGTAGTTCTCTTCAGCTGTACCTGGGGACATAATCCGGATCCAGGTCCTCAGGGGACAGCAAGGTACAGAAAATACAAGCCAAATAAATACAGTGCAGCAGTTAATTAAACAAGAGGGTAAGCTATGTAACCAGCTAAGTGATATGCAATATGAGAGCAGCACTAGAACTCAGGCTGAAACCACTACAAGCTCTGTGTCGGGGAGCCGGGTAGCGGCAATAACTATGAACTACACTATGTTATATACTATGTTTTTATATATAATATCAGCCTGTAGTCTGTGTGTCTCTCCCCATCCAATATAATCCCACGTCTCATGTCCACGATGCCTCATGTCCATGTCACACACGATTATAACTAATGCAGCAAGTCTGATAGCTATGAATCAAATGTCTAAGAATGTAAAGTCTATGTCATAAAACATGCATCCTATACAGAATCACCTTGAATGTCTCAGGAAGACTCTGTCTCATGAAATAGTGTCAAGTGTCCTGGGTTCTGAAGTACTTGATAAGACAAGTACGAGAATTATCGGGTCTCGATATCCATGTCTATGTGACGTTACACAACCTCGCGTACGGAGTTGGCACCCGACTATGATCGGACACTAAGTAAAGCCACTCGGTCCTGGGTTTAACAGTTTAACAAGTTTATTTGCATTTAAATTCAGGCAAGTTCTATAACAATAATCACTGCAATTGGCAAGCTTTACTTGCCCACTAATGTATAATTAAGTCCAGAAAATAAAGAGCAAGCTGCAGGGTTTGGCAAGGTACACTTGCCTGTGGTCCCGGCTATGTTTGCAGTTCTGACTTCGGCGGGAATTGCAGGCGGTACTCCGGTTGCTGAAACAAACATCACCATCAGATCCAGAAAATATCAATCAGCTAGAAACGCCTGTCCTTGGGTCCAATTTGGAGACCAGGGCAGAAACGGCAGTTTCGGGTCAAAACGGGGTCCACCGGTGGGCCCGCTTTGCACCGAAAAATGTGTCAGGGTCAACGGTCTCCAAATTCACCAAACTTAGTGTCAACAGGTCAGAAACGCTGATACAAATCCAACGGAACTTCCAGAATTGGATTCCGATGAGCCGTTCACAAAATCGCCCGTCGAGCGGGGCCTGTGGGGCCCACGACACGCAATTTCGTCAACGTTCTCAGAATCGAACCAAACTTGACCCACAGGACCAGCGTATCGCTACGAGTCCGATGGCGCAAGTTTCGTCTCGATCCGACGTGTGTACACAAAGTTAGGGTGAATTGCAGAAAAGGCGGATACGGGGCGATGTCCGCGGATACGCGTTAATTTCGGTGTGCACGCACACCCGAATCAGCTTTCGTGAAATCCCACACGTCCGTATCGACAAGGCGCTCGTGTCTGTGAAGACCGCGCGCGACCAAGTCGTCCCGTTTGGCGGGGCGGACTCGGTTCCGGGGTGAAACAGGGTCTGGGTTTTTCCTGTTTTTGGATCGCGGTGTGCGATCACCACAGGACGCGATGCCCCGAACAGTTTGTCCGGACACCGAGAGGGTCATACAGGCTTCGCAACGCAATTTGCGGAATCGAAAACGGAGCTACGAGCAAAAAGTTACACGCACCTGAAGGGACCCGAGAAACCGGGGTCAAAATCGTGTCCGACACGTGTCCGACACGGTCGGACACAGGAATTCAGTTTAGGGTTAGGGTTTGGGGAGTCGGCCGGAGATCCGGCGGCGCTGCGGCGGAGGAGGCTGGCCGGAGGAGGCTGGGCGGCGCCGGCGTTGCTGGCGGAGGCGGCGGCGCGGGCACGGCGGCCGGAGGGCGTCGGGGACTGCTCGAGCTGCTGCTGTGCTCGCTGTGGCTGCCGGCGATGGGGGAAGCCGCCGGAGATGGGGGAAACGGAGGAGGGAGCTGCGGCGGGCGGCGCGTCGTCGGTGAGGCGGCGCTGGCGGTGTAGTGGCGGTGGCGGCGTGGTGGGTTGAGGCGGTGGGGGCTCGACGGTGGCGGGTTTCTTATAGGGGAGGGAGAGGGAGGAGCGGCCGGGGAAGGCGGCGACGTGGCGGGCAGCGCGGCGCTGGCGGAGGCGTGGCCGCGGGCGGGGCGGCGGAGGAAGCGGGCCGCCGCGGGTCGTGGGGGAGAGGGTGGAGACGCGGGTTCGGGTCTGCGGGTCGGGCGGCGGATCCGATCCGACCCGACCCGCTGGGCCGGGTTCGGGTTGGGCTGGGCTCGTGGGCCGGGCCGGCCCAATGGGCTGGGTATATTTAAAAATAAAATAATAGTAATAATAAATAATATTAATAAATAATTTAATTAAATAATTAAATAATTAAATAAATAGTTTTTAGGCATTTAAAAATAGGTTCGGGGTCCGATAAATTCCAGAAAAATTGCCCTAAGTCCAGTTTTTTATTTTACATCCAAAAATATTATTTTCATAATATTTTAATATCATTTATTATTATTTAAAAATCATTGAATAATTAAAACCCTATTTTTAATTTACAGAAAATTCCAGAAAATTGTGAAAAATCCAGATTTTTTAAAATTTTAAAAATTCAGGGGGTTTACAGTTCCCTCAGTACATGGGCGACACCAAAATTAAGTGTCTGTGTGTGAGATATCGTAACTTAAAATATCACTCAGAAGTGGATGTAACATATCATTTATACTCGAGAAATTTTAGGACGAATTACTATCAGTGGACCTCACACGGAGAACTTGTGTCTTTAGCATCGGAGCCGGAGCCTTATGTGGAGCTGTATATGGATGTCCATGACAACGTTGATTACGACGACGGGTGCGTGAACATGGTTTTCAACGCTGTCGGGCCTATTTTTGATTCGGATAATTATGATGCAGCTGAGGAGGCACCGAATGCCGATGCGGTAAACTTTATAGAGTTATTGGATAATTAAAGGACTCCATTATATCCTGGTTGTGAGGATCATTCACCGTTGTAGGTAGTTACAAGACTGTTGAGCATCAAGTCCAATTTTAACATGTAGCAAGAATGCTACAACCGACTAATGGAGTTGATTATAGAGATCTTGACGGCGGGTGCTAAGTTACCTAAAGACTTCTACCGGTCTAAGAGGATGGTGAGATCGCTCTGGATGGGATACAAGAAAATCGATGCATATCGCAATGGGTGCATGTTGTACTACAAAGACGACAAGGATGAAGACGTGTGCCAATTTTGTGGTGTTGATCTCTACAAGGCAACTAGTATAGGAAGGTATGTCGGTGCAAGAAAGACGACCGATTCGATGCACTGCTTGCCTTTGACGCCGCGGTTGCAGAGATTGTTTATGGTGAAGGAGACTGCCGAAAATATGAGTTGGCACAAGCGAGAACAGATTGAAGGAGTGTTGGATCACTCATCCGATTGAGAAGCATGGAGGCATTTTGATCGAGAGTATCATGATTTTGCTTCGAATTTGCCTAATGTAAGATTAGGGCTCTCGTCCAACGGTTTCACCCTATTCGGACTTTCGGGCTCACAGTATTCGTGTTGGCCTATGATCGTCACCCCGTATAACCTACCGCCTTGGATGTGCATAAAGACTCCGGTTATGTTCTTAACCGTCATTATTTCGGGTCCGAACAATCCGAAGAGGAACATCGATGTGTACTTGAAACGTTGATAGATGAGGGCAGCACTTATGTTTACCATCAACAACTTTTTGGCTTATGGCATGTTATCAGGATGGAGCACACATGGTCGTCTCTCATGTCCGTATTGCATGGACCATACTAAGGATTTATGTTTAAAACACGGAGGAAAACCGTGGTTCTTCGATTGTCATCGACAATTTCTGCCGTCGGATCATCCGTTACGGAGGAACAGGAAGTCGTGCCGGCGTTACAGAGAAGGCAAATTCACCTCCAAGGTGGCCCGGAGACACAATATGGGAAGAGGTTAAAGACTTACCAAGTGATATCAAAAAGCCTACTAAAGGGTACAAGTGCAATGGATTTGGTCATACTCATAACTGGACGAAGAGAAGCATATTCTATGTCACGACCCAATTCCGTAGAATCAAATGAGGCATCCCCCGAATCGTGACCGCCGTGCGAGCCTGGAGTTGCGCCCGCACAAAGCTTTAATGATTTGCATAGCAAGCACATATTCAGAGTACGCAGATAAATTGAAACACAGATTTGAAACATAGAAAAGTTCTCTTTATTGATAATAAACATCTATTACAAACTCTTGAACGAGTTAGCTAATATGCCGAACGGCTTACAAAAGAGATAACTCAAAATGAGATAGCAGTCCTGTACATTACATCCCTTTATAAACTCAAAATGATAAGGACATCCAGGCTGGAGGACGGCTTTGCCACGAAGCTGCATTTGTGTATGAAGAGTTGCAGCTTCGGACTTCAGAAGGCTACAGGGGCGCGGTGAAGATGCGCCAACAGTTGGACTGGATCGGGTAGACGACTTCGGCTCTTCGCTCGGTTCGCCTTGGTGCGGAGAACCTGTTTCTGTCACTACCACAATTCCAAATTAGGGCATTTGTGTAATTTCACTATTTTTGAATAATTATGTGTTTAATTTATCTGCTGAGTTTTAAAACTATTCATATGTGTTAGTGATATTTGGTTTTAGGTCAAACCCTAGAACCCATTAGGACAAACCCTAATGGCTGAACCTAATTTGAAAACCCAGTTCTAGAGAAACCCTAGAATTCAAACTTTAGGTTTGGACCTCAAACCCTAGACTGACTAAACCTGAGTTATTTGGGCTCTACATGACCTGACCTGGGGGTTTAACCTAAAATTGTGCATTAGAAACCCTAACCTAGTTTTATTATAAAAGGGAACCCTCTTTTCTTCATGTAGAAAGAAGAAACCCTAGCCTCCATCAAGAGAGCCACCCCCCTCACCCCAAATTCGGAATTTAAGCCCTAGGATTCCATCTTCCTTCTCCAAAGCAAGGGAAGCAAGGAGCTTGGGTCGAGGAACCTTGGGAAAGAAGAACTTCATAGGGAAACCATCTCCCTATAGGTAAATCCGAATTTTTAATTCTTTAATCCTGTTTTTCTGATGTTAATGCCCATAGGGAACCCACCCTTGCTGTAGATTTCGGTTTTAGGATTTTGGTTAGGTTTTGTGTTCATACATTGGTTTCCCCCCAATTTTCATGAACCCTAACCTAGGGGTTTACATATAGGCAGGTTTCATCTCATATGTGTAGGGTTGATCTCGATTTTTTGGGTTTTCGAGTTGAGGATTCATGGGTACTTGTGTGGATCCGATTTCAGCCCCCTAGGTGTTTGTAGAAATGCCCTTAGGGATTACCTATCTATTTCTTTCTGATATTGCAAGTTTTAATATATATAAATATATATATATACACATATATTGCACATGTATTGAATATGTTGTGTGATTTGGTGAAGTATTGGACTGTGGGGGATCTTCCCTGTGCACAGTCGGGTTTGGTCCAGATCTGTGCAGTGGATACTGTGGGCTCGTGTATGGTTATGGCATTTGGTTTTAGTATCAGTGTCAGGAATTATGCATCAGTGGATACATGTGTATGTGAGGACTTAAGAAAGCAGAGTGCCAGTGTGAGTTTGTGTGTAGTGTGTTTGTGTATCAGTTAACTGTGTGTATCCTAGAACCTAGTGATTAGTGTATCAGTAAGTGTAGTGTGGGATGACTGAAAACCTGTGTCACAGTGTAGTAATACCTGTATGTGTAGCTGTAGGTAAATTTCAGTGTGTGAATACTGATAGTTTTAGTGATGTATTTGGGGAAGAGAGTGTGTGACTGTGTGTGTGTCCTAGGTATTTTAGATTTCAGTTACCTGTGTGTACAAACATGTATATTAATGCCTGTGAACCTATAAGTGAATTAGGTGAGTATCCCAGATTTCAGTTGCATTTGAGAGTGTGAGTAAACAGTAAGGGGGGGTATTAGATGACTGTGTCAGTGAGCAGTGAGAACCAGTGTGTATCAGTGAATACATGAGTGTATACTATGTGTTGTGTATCAGTGTATTCAGTAAGTTATGTGTAGTTCAGTAGCTAGTTAAGTCTGCTTGTGTGTGTGTGCAGTAGCAGTGATTTCTGTGGGTGCCAATGTAGCTGTATGGGTATGGTAGTGTAGGGACTTATGGTATCAGTGACAATATCAGTGAGTCTATCATTAGTATTTGGTATTGGTCAATTGGTATCATGTATAGTTGGTAAGGTTAGATATCAAATAAGTATTAGGTATTAAGTTATCAACTAGTATAAACTAGGTATCCTTAGTATGGTCAAATGAATAGGAATAAGACTAAGGTTGACTAGTAGACCTAGTATAGACCTAGAAATAGGTTAGAAACATCATCCTAGTTATTATTTATAATTATCTTTCCACACCACCATTTAACACTTATATTTCATTTATATAGGTCATTGTGATCCCACTTTGGACATCGATCCTCACATTTTGCTCAGGACCACAGGCGAGTACATTCTCTGACAGTTTTTATTGTTGATTACTTCTATAAATTATAGTGTATTACATACTTGATTCCGACACTATGGATACACGGGTTAGCACCCTAGATCCCCATCATGAGGAGTCGTGATTGGAATCCATCGTGCTAGCTGGGGGATGGGGAACTATTAGTAGATTATGTGATCATATCCAAATCCTTTACATGCAACATAGCTCACCCCACTTCTCACGTTGGGTGTGGCCTGACCATCTTACATGCATCATAGCTGTTATATATGATTAACCTGACCACTACATGCATCATAGCTAACCATATGGTCAGCCTGACCTACAAGAATCATAGTTAATCATATATAACCAGCCTGATCAAGTCCCAAGCCGATCACATGATAAACTGATAATTCAAACACTTAGCTAGATGTCTATTTTATTCAGATTCACCTGTTCCAGCATTCACTACTTATTGTCTAGCATTCACTATTTATTGTTCATTGCTAGATGCTCTATTGCCTATTTTCATTTTCTCCAGTACTTTATATTTCCAGCATTTATTTTCCATCTTGTATTTCTTACACTGTTTATAGATTTTGTCAATTTAATGAAACTGCTGTTAGTGCTTGTGCTTCGCTCTAATCCTGACTGGATAACATTTTTCAGAGGACCTGGAGAGCTTGTGCCCCACTCATTACGGCCCAGGATTAGAGGGTGATTTCACTCCAGAAACCCCAGAGGAGTTGCCTAGTCTAGAGGAAAATTTACCTGGCTGTTCTTAGATTATTTTTCTGCATTTATTGTTTTAGACTGAGACTGAGTTGTACTTATTATTTTGTGACTTTGTGAGGTCATTTAGACCCAGGATTTGAGTTGGACTTATTGTGATTGGTTTTTATTAGAACTCTTTTCTATTCTCATCGTGCTATTATTTCTATTAGCTTGTGATTGAGTATATTATAGAAATGTGGATTTTAATCATTTTCCTCCGTACGGAGTTAAGATTATTGACAGGATATATTATATGTTGAGACCTAGACAGCGTTCTACCGCCGATGCTGCGGCGTAGGCTGGACGTACCCACGACTCATGCCCAAATTTTGGGTGCGGGTCATGACAGTTTCAACGAGGGTCAGCATATCGAAACATGCTGGTGAAGGCGAGCTAGCCTGACTATACCAATCAACACGTTGTTTAGTGAAACATGCATATTTTGTGGGTTTCTATCTTGCCTTAGTTCATTTACAAGTAAGCAGCATATAGAATTTACTGAAATAAACGTGCCACCGTTCGGTAGATTTTACCTGACCGTCTGAATTACCTGCACAATACTTACCATGCCTTTCCTGCCACGAAGACACAAGTTAGTATGCAACAGGTTTAAATATACAGGATGATCACTGGCTTGATAGCCATAATGGACTAGTCTATGACGAAGATGGTTTGCTACGTGCTAGTACGTGATGCGCCGCATACCACCTTGTCCAAGTATGTGAGACTAAACGTGAGTTCCGTCCGGAGCCGGAACGGTGCCAGTGCCCCAGCAGCCGCCCGCAGGAACTATACCTTGTGCACAAGTTGTCCGTGATCGAACGTTAACAATCATTCGCCCGGAGGCTACGTGAACAATCATTCGCCCGAAGGCTACGTGAGCATAAGACAAGCAGTATTGCATGATTCGTTTGTACATTGCATCTACGTTTCATTCATGCATCGGGATAATAAAAGAGAAGCATACATTCAAACTTGTATCTATGCATATAATGATGAACATTTCCGAACGAACAAGCATGCAAAGATATAACCGTTCACAAGTTTCATTGACAAGCATAAGTACCAAGTCTATTCTCTTTTTATCTTGGTTTCTTTTAGTTATTACTTGGTATCGTTTGATCGGGGCGAAGAGAATGCAAGTGTTTTAGCTGTGAAGCTTGGAAGCAGGGCTAGCTAATCGGGTTGGTAGCCACTCACTTAGATTATTGGAAGGAGAAGGAAAGAGGCGCTTCACGACTCCGCTCGCAAGCCGCCTACTGCTCGTTCACCTGCACACGAACAGCTCGATTAATACTTCTTCCTCTCTCTCCATTCTCGGAATAGAAGTGCAGTTCAATGAACGAAAATAATGAAACCATCGAAACCGTTCAAGGAAAACAAGCAAATCCCAAAACCAACTCAAAGCACGAAAGCAACAAGCGACATCGAAAACTGAGGCAATAAAAGATAGCAGCGGAGAGGTCCCTCCTGACTCTGCCGCTAAGCCGATCCTTGGGACGCAGTCCACTGAATATGAAAATCGATTCCGAAGAAACAAATCCATAACGAGGACGAGTTCTTAATTCAATCTATCCCGATCGAAGGATATCGTCTTGTGTTTCTTAGCCGCGATCTCCGCACCGGGAGAACGGGGCGCTACATCCTACCCAACCAATTGGAAGTTTCGTCCCGAAACTTAAGAACAGGACCTACCATCAGGGAACGTTACGTTGGGGATGCTTAGCAGAGTAATTGGGGCAGTCACGCATTTTATGGCTTGCAGCACCACAGATGAGGCATAATCCTTGTCTCAGACGACATTCGTTGGCCAGGTGCCCTGGCTTCTTGCAGAAGTGACAAAGCTGCCCTCTCTGCGGACCACCATTGTTGCGGCGCTTTGCAGCAGTGTTTCCTCCTTCGTTGCTTTAGCGTTTGTGACTGGATGTATGCACAGCGCCGGCAGCAACATGAGGATACTGTGGTTCTAACGATAAGGCGTGATTCATGACTTCACGCATGGTCCCGTACTGATTATTGACCACGTGCAAATGGATGGCAGGGCGTAGTCCACCTTCAAACCTTCTAGCTCGACTCGCTGCATCAGGTAAATAGGCCCTAGCGAATTTGGAGAGTCGGTTGAATTCGGCGGAATACTCTTTAACTGTCATCCTACCTTGCCTCAGTTGCACGAAGTCATTTTCTATTTGACGTTGTACTGGAGGGGGTATAAACTCCTCTTCAAACGCGGCATGAAAAGTCGTCCACGAGATCGCCTCCTCTCCGTGATCAAATTGGAGAGATCGTCGATGCACGTCCCACCAATCGTGCGCGTTGAGGCAGAGCTGTAGTTGCGCGCAGTCGACGCACTTCTCTTCGGGAACTTCTAGCAGAGCGAAGTGATCTTCAAGCTCGGCTAGCCAATCTAGAGCTACCACTGGGTCCTCAGTCCCGTTGAATGGGGTATTGCAGACTTTCTTGAAGAGTCCCAAGTTGAAGGCAGTCACGTCCCTCGGCCTTGGAATTTGCGGCGTCTCTACTTCAAGCACGGGCTGTTCCAACGGAGTCGTTGCTGTTGCGGCAGAATGGTTGGCAGCCAAAGTCTGAACAATCTGTTGCAGGGCATCCACCTACTTTTGTTGGACTGAGAATCGGGTCTCTAGATTGCTCTCGAACTTGGCTTGGCGAGCATCATCTCCTTGTCGTTCTGATTCTAACATTTGCATTACCCGCTCAAGCGGGTCGACTTGAGATATGCCTCGTTGGCTCCGAGAGCTTCCCGAAGTGCCCGAACTGCTTTCTTGTGTTTCGTTCGGTGCTTGTGCTGCAGATTGCGCTGGTACCATTCCTTCAAAAGAAGGTAAATTACATTAGGATCATAATGTATTATGGACTTATTGCATGAACGTATCTCATTTTGGCCTAGCGAGTTCAAGAGTTCGTACAGGAATTTGATCGTTAAAGGAACTTTTCCAGCACGAAGTCTAAGGAACTTGAATCTGTGCTCTGATACCACTATGTCACGACCCAATTCCGTAGAATCAAATGAGGCGTCCCCCGAATCGTGACCGTCGTGCGAGCCTGGAGTTGCGCCCGCACAAGGCTTTAATGATTTGCATAGCAAGCACATATTCAGAGTACGCAGATAAATTGAAACACAGATTTGAAACATAGAAAAGTTCTCTTTATTGATAATGAACATCTATTACAAACTCTTGAACGAGTTAGCTAATATGCCGAACGGCTTACAAAAGAGATGACTCAAAATGAGATAGCAGTCCTGTATATTATATTCTTTTATAAACTCAAAATGATAAGGACCTCCAGGCTGGAGGACGGCTTTGTCACGGAGCTGCATTTGTGTATAAAGAGTTGCAGCTTCGGACTTCAAAAGGCTACAGGGGCGCGGTGAAGATGCGCCAACAGTTGGACTGGATCGGGTAGACGACTTCGGCTCCTCGCTCGGTTCGCCTTGGTGCGGAGAACCTGTTTCAACGAGGGTCAGCATATCGAAACATGCTGGTGAAGGCGAGCTAGCCTGACTATACCAATCAACACGTTGTTTAGTGAAACATGCATATTTTGTGGGTTTCTATCTTGCCTTAGTTTATTTACAAGTAAGCAGCATATAGAATTTACTGAAATGAATGTGCCACCGTTCGGTGGATTTTACCTGACCGTCTGAATTACCTGCACAATACTTACCATGCCTTCCCTGCCACGAAGACACAAGTTAGTATGCAACAGGTTTAAATATACAGGATGATCACTGGCTTGATAGCCATAATGGACTAGTCTATGACGAAGATGGTTTGCTACGTGCTAGTACGTGATACGCCGCATACCACCTTGTCCTAGTACGTGAGACTAAACGTGAGTTCCGTCCGAAGCCGGAACGGTGCCAGTGCCCCAGCAGCCGCCCGCAGGAACTATACCTTGTGCACAAGTTGTCCGTGATCGAACGTTAACAATCATTCGCCCGGAGGCTACGTGAACAATCATTCGCCCGAAGGCTATGTGAGCACAAGACAAGCAGTATTGCATGATTCGTTTGTACATTGCATCTATGTTTCATTCATGCATCGGGACAATAAAAGAGAAGCATACATTCAAACTTGTATCTATGCATATAATGATGAACATTTCTGAACGAACAAGCATGCAAAGATATAACCGTTCACAAGTTTCATTGACAAGCATAAGTACCAAGTCTATTCTCTTTTTATCTTGGTTTCTTTTAGTTATTACTTGGTATCGTTTGATCGGGGCAAAGAGAATGCAAGTGTTTTAGCTGTGAAGCTTGGAAGCAGGGCTAGCTAATCGGTTTGGTAGCCACTCACTTAGATTATTGGAAGGAGAAGGAAAGAGGCGCTTCACGACTCCGCTCGCAAGCCGCCTACTGCTCGTTCACCTGCACACGAACAGCTCGATTAATACTTCTTCCTCTCTCTCCATTCTCGGAATAGAAGTGCAGTTCAATGAACGAAAACAATGAAACCATCAAAACCGTTCAAGAAAAATAAGCAAATCCCAAAACCAACTCAAAGCACGAAAGCAACAAGCGACATCGAAAACCGAGGCAATAAAAGATAGCAGCGGAGAGGTCCCTCCTGACTCTGCCGCTAAGCCGATCCTTGGGGCGCAGTCCACTGAATATGGAAATCGATTTCGAAGAAACAAATCCATAACGAGAACGAGTTCTTAATTCAATCTATCCCGATCGAACGATACCGTCTTGTGTTTCTTAGCCGCGATCTCCGCACCGGGAGAACGGGGCGCTACATTCTAGGACCTGCCAAATTAGAGCACCAATCTAATCAGACATAACCTTGATGTCATGCATATCGAGAAGAATATATTTGAAAATATAATTAATGTTGTGATGGACGTAAAGGGGAAGACGAAAGACAATCCCAAGGCCAGGTTGGACTTGGAAGAAATATGCAGACGCCCTGCGTTGCATTTGATTGAGGAATAGAATGGGAAGTATAAGCAGCCTAAGGCAATTTTTTTACTGGACAAGGAGGATAAAGCGAGACTATGTAGGTGGATTCAGGAGCTAAAAATTCTAGACGGGTACGTGTCAAATCTGAGAAGATGCGTCGACCCGAAAGAGAACAAACTAACGGGTATGAAGAGTCATGACTGTCACGTATTCATGGAGAGGTTAATTCTGATTGCATTTCGAGAATTCTTATCGCATGTAGTTTGGGATCCTTTAACGGAGCTTAGCATATTCTTCAGAGATCTTTGTTCTACCAAGTTGATCGTCGATCGTCTAGAAAAATAAGAGAAGGACATTGCAGTAACATTATGCAAGCTTGAAAGAGTGCTCCCTCCTGGATTCTTCGACTCTATGGAGCATTTACCAATTCATCTTTTCTACGAGGCACATGTCGATGGCCCTGTCGGGTATCAGTGGATGTACCTGTTTGAACGTCAACTGAACCACCTAAAGAGAAAGGTGAAAACAAGGCAAGGGTCGAGGGCTCTATTTGTGAAGCCTATGTTCTTGAGGAGATTACAAACTTTTGTTCGATGTATTTCAAGCCGCATATTGCTACTAATAGAACAAGAGCTCCGAGAAACGATGACGAATATCAGGAATCTAATGATGCAATATTGAAAGTATTCAATACTTTCGGTAAGCCTTCGGGCAAAATGATGAAGAGATATCTGAATGACGACGAGTTAAGGCCTGCTCAGTTGTATATATTACTTAACTGCGATGAGAATAAAGTGGAGAAGATAGAGGGGTAAGTAATTAATACGTCAACGTTTAAGTCATCTTAATGTAATATTATAAGCTAATATTGTTACACTAATCGGACGATATTTTGTTATTTTTCAGCACATTTAAATAAGAGGTGAGGTCGATGAGACCAAACATAATAGATGAAGAAGTAGAACAAAAAATGAGACTTTATTTCCCTTCTTAGTTGAGTGCATATGTAAAGATCTTTTTGTGTATGCACTTCCACAATATTTACCAGAATGTTGAACTTAATATCATTTTCTTGGTATTTAGGTCGATCGTCCCCACACAACACTCGAGAATGAGTCTATTAGAACTCTAGCCAAGGGACCAATTAATTTATGCCGTCAAAATCTGGCCAAGCTACTGTGTGAATGGGTTTAGGTTCAAGTCAACAAAATCTTCGATAAGAGACAGCTTCTTGAATCTCGATTCTACGAAAAATAGTTGTTTGTGTATCAGATCTTTGAGCTACAAAAATATCGATCGGAGGTAACCTTCCGTGTACGAAAAATAGTTGTTTGTGTATCAGGTATAGTCGGAGACGCCGATCATTCGGAGGTCGATCCTTTAGACGAAGTGCTCCTCCGGTACAGGCTACCTATTCCGTATTCTCCTCGTAGAGTACTCCACTATACCGATCTTTATCATCTCCGACTCCGTCGACGATACGACATGGCAGTACTCCTGGGACGAGTAGTTCTAGGCCTGAGACTACTCCCTCTTCCAGCGTTCCTCCAGCTGACTGAACCATGGAGGCAGATGGAGGAGGTCAAGCCGACTCCGTTTGCACATGTTCAGAGCGATCCTCCATGCGCGCCTCCGGACGAGAGGAGGATGGAGATTTGGACCGACGGGCCTCAAAAGTAAGTTAATTAGTTAACATTTTGGACCGACAGGCTAAATGATTATATCTTTATATTCATGAATTTAATTATTGTTGTATAGATATCGTCCGTCGGCGGTACAGAGAGCACCAGGGGTATTTCTGAGGCAGAACTATGGTGGACCTTGGATCAACTACTCAGATGCTCCTAAAGATAGGAAGACATTCCGGTTTGCCCACTTAAAGGTAAAAATATATTTACTTTTAATATCAATAATCATTTATGCATATTATATAACTCTCTACCTTATTTTTTGTAGAAAACATATTTCTATCGATCACACCGGGCTAAGAAGATCGAGGAGCAGTTTTCTTCCATCGTCACCAAGCTGATCCGTGATGCGATCAATGATCAAAAGGCTCGTGATCGAGACAGAGCCCCGATCCACGGTTGGATCATGCCTGAGCAGTGGACTGCGATGAACGGGAGTTTCAGTGAACCCAGGTACATGGAGAGGTCGGAGAAGGCAAAGGCGGCTAGGTCGAAGGCAAAAAAGTGGATCTTAATGTAATATTATAAGCTAATATTGTTACACTAATCGGACGATATTTTGTTATTTTTCAGCACATTTAAATAAGAGGTGATGTCGATGAGACCAAACATAATAGATGAAGAAGTAGAACAGGAAATGAGACTTTATTTCCCTTCTTAGTTGAGTGCATATGTAACGATCTTTTTGTGTATGCACTTCCACAATATTTAACAGAATGTTGAACTTAATATCATTTTCTTGGTATTTAGGTCGATCGTCCCCACACAACACTCGAGAATGAGTCTATTAGAACTCTAGCCAAGGGACCAATTAATTTATGCCGTCAAAATCTGGCCAAGCTACTGTGTGAATGGGTTTAGGTTCAAGTCAACAAAATCTCCGATAAGAGACAGCTTCTTGGATCTCGATTCTACGAAAAATAGTTGTTTGTGTATCAGATCTTTGAGCTACAAAAATATCGATCGGAGGTAACCTTCCGTCTATGAAAAATAGTTGTTTGTGTATCAGGTATGGTCGGAGACGCGGATCATTCGGAGGTCGATCCTTTAGACGAAGTGCTCCTCCAGTACAGGCTACATATTCCGTATCCTCCTCGTAGAGTACTCCACTATACCGATCTTTATCATCTCCGACTCCGTCGACGATACGACATGGCAGTACTCCTAGGACGAGTAGTTCTAGGCCTGAGACTACTCCCTCTTCCAGCGTTCCTCCAGCTGACGGCACCATGGAGGCAGATGGAGGAGGTCAAGCCGACTCCGTTTGCACATGTTCAGAGCGATCCTCCATGCGCGCCTCCGGACGAGAGGAGGATGGAGATTTGGACCGACGGGCCTCAAAAGTAAGTTAATTAGTTAACATTTTGGACCGACGGGCCAAATGATTATATCTTTATATTCATGAATTTAATTATTGTTGTATAGATATCGTCCGTCGGCGGTACAGAGAGCACCAGGGGTATTTCTGAGGCAGAACTATGGTGGACCTTGGATCAACTACTCAGATGCTCCTAAAGATAGGAAGACATTCTGGTTTGCCCACTTAAAGGTAAAAATATATTTACTTTTAATATCAATAATTATTTATGCATATTATATAACTCTCTACCATATTTTTTGTAGAAAATATATTTCTATCGATCACACCGGGCTAAGAAGATCGAGGAGCAGTTTTCTTCCATCGTCACCAAGCTGATCCGTGATGCAATCAACGATCAAAAGGCTCGTGATCGCGACGGAGCCCCGATCCACGGTTGGATCATGCCTGAGCAGTAGACTGCGATGAACGGGAGTTTCAGTGAACCCAGGTACATGGAGAGGTCGGAGAAGGCAAAGGCGGCTAGGTCGAAGGCAAAAAAATGTGTGGTGGCTCAATTCCCATGACATAATATTTTTATCGTATGGTATGTATTCTATTGAATATATATTATTTTAATGAAAGCAGGATAAGATGTTTAATTTTAATAACAAATAATATAATTTTTGATAGGTACAGAGGGGTAAGAACGCCAACATGGTGACTGTCTTCCTGGCCACCCATCGGAAGAGCAAAAAACTCGTCGATGAGAAGGCCACGCAGACCTATGTACGTTACTTTATGTTGTGTTAATTTTAATATAACTTTAAAAATATGCAAATAGATATCTATATAGTTAGTAATAACTACCTTAGACGTTAGCAACCATTTTTCTAGGACGAGTATCTTAGACTACGTGAGAGGACGACTGCTAGTGCACCTGCAGAGGGAGGGGCTGGTACTTCCTCGAAGACCTCTACAGCTCTGTCCGCGTACGATCTCTGGATGACTACAGTTGGTGGTCTTCAGAGGGGTATGTACTACGCTACGGGATCCTACGGCGTCTTTATTGCGACACAGTCATCCCGGGCCCCCTCTGGCAGTATGCATTCCTCGCAGCCTTCGCAGGCGTCGACACAAGCCCAAGAGAGCGTTGACCGTCAGATTGCTGACCTGTGTGGCAATTTGCTACGGAGGATTACGGAGCAGCCCCAGTCTTAGTCGCAGACCGACGATGCGACAATCACCGCACGTTTTGATGCGCTCGAGCGTAGCCTATTGGAGCTTGGGACTTTGAGCCAGACGACGAAGCACAGCCTTACAGAGCTCAGGACTATGAGCCAGACGATAGAGCACAGCTTGGCGACTCTGGCCGCGTCTACGGAGCACAGACATGCGGAGCTGAGGGGTCATATATGGCCATGAGCGACTCACTTGCGAGGATACATGTACATGCGAAACAGGATTTGTTGAGTCGAACGGTAGAGACGAACACTTCGAGGATGGTATCTGCTATGGATTTATATAATGCTCGACTGCTAGCATTGGAGCAGATACGTCCTCCTGGTCTGCCGACATCGATACCGACACCGACTCCATCGATTCCATTGCCTCCTCTATCGAGACCGGTGATGCTTTCTCAGGAGCAGTATGGCTTTCTCTTATCCCAGATACTCGAAAGTGTTCCTCCTCCTCCTCCTCCTGATCCGCAGTGGTTCTTATTGGGACTTTTTTAGTATGTTTGTGTGTATTGGTCCATTCTTGGGTCTTTGATGTACTTATTTCATACTTTTTACTATATTATTTGGATGAGACGGATGTGACATTATTTTAAATTTATTTAATTATTTGTTGGGACATTCCTGCGTGTTTTGTTATTCTTGACATTTTTGTGTATGTACCGGTGTTGAGTGTTCCACCGAAGGGATCGGCGAACGCAAAAAATTCAACGGATGGTTGCTCCGGGTCTATTTATATAAACTGTGAATTTATAACTGCAGGCAGACTTTTGTTGGAAAATAATTTTAGAAATTTCATACTTTTTTTTGGTTTTTTTAAAATTTAGCGATGTTCTGCGACGTTTACCGACGTGACAGTGTGTCGCTAAATTGTGTTAAAACATCGCTAACTAGTATCAGGGACGTCGGTAATCTGTGTTAAAATGTCGCTACACGTCGCTAAAAAGCTGACATGACAATTTCTGCCAAGTCAACATTGGTGTAGCAAAACGTCGATGATAATGTCGATGATTTGGCGACGTTATGCAACAATATACAACTTCGTTGATATACCGACGCCGCGTAGCTGAGCGTCGCTAATAACAAAATATTTGGCGACGTGTACCCGTCGCAAATATGCGTTGCTATAGTGACAAATATCGACAAATTTCTTGTCAGCGACCATGGATTATGCGACAACACCAAAACGCCTCTAATTACGTTTCTAATATATTTTAGCGGCATTTTTATACCAATTAACGACGTTTTTTAATGTCGCTAATATGTATTATTTTGGTAGTGATGATTTAGGACATTCTCAGCAGGCAGATAGTCCAGTCGAGACTCGTCCAACAACCCTCTGAAATCCAACTGATGGTTCATGACCTTCTCAGCAGCCAGATAGTCCAGTCGAGACTCGTCCAAACGGTTGCTCTATGTTGCCGTCGATCGAGTACCATATTGCATACCAAATATGAAATAATCCGGTAAGTACATTACGTTATGATAATTTTAATTATTTATAGATAACTAGATTTAATATATAGTTCTAAGTTCATCCAATTATTTACTTTTCATGAGTTCTCGTATGTTAACGATGATCAACCACGGCAAACAGTGCAATACATGGGGGTTTAAATTTTTTGGAGACGACGTCAAGGCTAAAATCAATCACACTGATTTATAAAATTTGGGCAACTACTCATATACGACGGTGGACAATGCACTAATATCAGCATTTGTAGAACGATGGTATCCAGAAACCAACACTTTCCATCTCCCAAAAGGGGAGTTGACGATTACCCTGGATGACGTCCATCATATATTGGGACTAGGGTTGATGGTTGAGTCATGATGAATCACACTTTTGACGAATCGAGCATTAACTTTTACGATCATATCGTGGATTATGTATCAAACTGTCTCGGAGTTGATGCGACGAGTTGTACAAATCCATCAAGAATTCTAGAGGTCTTACGGACTTTCTTTGAAATATTTGGAAGAGACATTCGATGATCCGGACACCGAAGGTGATAATGTCGATATGGTGGTCCGTGGATATATGCAGTTCATCTTAGGGGTTGTCGGCATTCCGGATAAGTCCGTAAAGTCGATACATGCTAAATATCTCTTGAATTTTGATGACATAGACACGGTGGGAGAAATCTCTTGGGAAAGCGGTATACTATAATATCTTTACCGCGAGCTTGGTGCGGTATCCCGCGTCGGTTCCAAGACAATATCTGGATGTCAGACTCTACTCCATGCAAAGATGTATCTTTGTCAACTTGTATACATAATACAAAAATTTGTGGTAAAATTTTTGACTATTGTAATGTACGTGCAGGCATGGATATACGAGCACTTTCTAACCCTGAAGCGGGCTAAACTTAACTGAGGGTATGACGAGCACCTTCATAGAATGTGCAGATAGAATGGACTTGAAGATATGACGGTAGATGGGGTGAATGTTAAAATTATTTTTATTTTTTAGTTTGGTAATAATTTACTAAATTACGTTATGCTCAATTTTATGCATTGGAGATAGTTTGGAATTCATATCAAGATTTGCGACAGAGTAGTCGTCCATTGCAACCAGTCAACCAGTCGCTTTATATCATGGTCTGATAAGTTGCCATAAAATCGAGGAGTCTTATATGTCTGATAGAGTGCTCCGTCAATTTAGTTACGTACAAACAGTACTGAAGCGCACATTAAAAATGATAAGTGCTCTGAGAGGTACAAAACCCATAAACTATATTCATGTGACGTTCAACTAGGTCTCGAACTTCTTCACTGAATGGCAACGTCACGTTATTAGAAAATCTGAACGAGAAGTGGCAATTAATATGACGGACCAGCATATCTTCCAACCAAATCAGTCATATATACTGCATTGGTCAAGATAGTGAGGGATAAATTGTTCACTTTGAATATTTGTAAATGTTTATAACCTAACAAATTTTATATATTATCATCAATAGACTAGAAAAGCGAAGAAGTTGGAAAGAAGTCTCGTCAGTTGCCAGGGTCAGAATTATATGAAAATTAATAAGAAGCTACAGCACATCGACAACACTGATAATTTTTCTTCCTTGGATTATGCGAAATAAAAACTAGAACTATCAATATTTTGACAGTCCTAATAGTATTTAGGACTGTTAATATTTTGACAATCCTAATAATCATATTTTTATTACATTTCTTTCAACATACATATAAAAGTTCAAAAGACAAGACTCGTTACACAACATACAGGTAAAAATACATAATACTTTATTTCATTTCATTTCTTTGATAGTCACTATCTATACTATCATGATACAAATATATTATGTCATATCTATTGCATACAAAAGTACAAAATGATACAAAAGTGTAAGATGTATCAGTCGATTACAATATCATAGTAGTCATTCGCTACAATTTTGGGATCATTCATCTTCATCGTCTTCTTATAGACAAATATTGCATCCATGTAAGATGTCGTCCAGACGATCGCTTCGACTAATGCGTGTTTATACCAAAACATAGCAGGTATCAAAATATGGTTGTCATTTCGCGTACCAAATGTGCTTCGAAACATCCGGGATGTTCTTCGAAATGAGCGAAGTGCAAATTTAATGGAATCCATGATCCAATTTCTTCATCGAAAATAATTGCATGCATGACTCCTACAATGGTAGAATGAATAAGAAAAATAAAGTGATAATAGAAAGCTTAAGAAACATCACATTTTATCGAAAACATACCAAATTTAAGAAAGAACGATAAAAACATACCAAATTTAAGGGGGAAAAAAAATTAGGTTTAGGTTTTGGAACTTAGATTTAGGTTTTAGGTTTGGAATTTGAAAGAATGATGAAACCAAATTTAAGATTTTTATCATATTTTGGGACTTGAGCAAATTGTTGTAACTTATATATATTTGTATGAACAGCCGTATACAACTTTTAGGAGTGACAAACTTGTAATTTTCAAGGGTGAACCTTTGTACTAACCTGAGTCTTTTGTAGTTATCAAAGGCCCTTATCTCGCTTGATCATTCTTGTGGTATATTGACAATTGACAAAATACAAGGTTGGAGTCTAGAGAAGAGGAATTGCCAAATAAATGATAATTTGGGCTGCATTGAGAATAAACATATTTCAAATATACCGATGAAGAAATATTTATAGTTCTCGAAGACTCTAAATGAAACAAAACAAGAAAAAGATCTTCATAATTCTCGGAGGAGCAAGCAAAGAAAAAGAGATCATAGAATTAGAAAATTGTGATTCGATCCGCAGGTCTTCTGTTTTACGAACAGAGCCGATGGGGGAGAAAATTGTAGAACAAAAAAAATAATGCAATTAGTTCAAAAGAATTGAACAAGGGACAAGATAGAAATCTGTCTTTCGTAAATAAAAGCCTATCAATGTTCTTGTGCTTTTTTATGGGCTGGCCTGTGGAATTCCTGGCTAGAAGTTTGGGTAGGTAGAAATAAGAGCATAGAAATATTTCAATAGTTCACAAGCTAGATCATTTTTATTTATAAAATTAATTAAAATAAATATCCTACTGATCATAAACATTAAAAAATGATAAAAGTGAAACATATATTTCAGAGGAGGAACTAATTGAATTTTATAGCTAACATAATTGATTTACTATATATAATAAAGAGGGATTGATACACAATTTGGGCATTCCTGACATTTAAGGTATTTCAAGGAACCTTTCAAAATAATGGAAATCATTTTTTTCCCAAGCAATTTTAGCAATCCCTATAGTAAAAGGACTATTTTGTCTAATTAAACAATTATTGTTCTACGATTACTGAAACAATGATTTAGCACCCTTGTTGCGAGGCAAGAGTTCATCACATTTTCAATGTGCAATTAGATATATGAATATTTCACAAGCTAGTTCAATTTTATTTACGTACTTAAACTGACCCTCTAACTCAAAATTTATGGAAAAAATCTTTAATCATTCTTCGTCACTCTCGTTACTCTTAAAGGGTAACGAGATTATAACTATATTGCATTAGTAATGTTTACGGAAATACTTTTTTGACTGGCACCGTCTTGACAGCCATTGGTCTTCCTACTAGCTGGATTGAAAAACTTTCCTAAAATTTCAATCCTGAAACTGACATATATGTAATAGATATTTACAAATTATGCACCTCGAACAACATTATTATATAGCAAAATATAAACCCACCCAAGAGAATTTACATTGCCAAACCAAACATAACTAAAAACATAGTGGTGGCATAATCCTAACCAAAACATAAATTATATGTATGGTGAAAATGTGTAATTGCACAAAACGGCACCTTGGACTCATTTATTTAAAATCCAAGGTTTCCTATCAAGATGCAAAATGCCAGACAAACCAGCTTGTTCTTAGCCCAAAGATAGCATCAACAAATCATAGCTTAGCCTATTGTTGACGTGGCATCAGGCTACAACAACAAGAACAAAAATACATTTGACATAAAACCCCTCAGAGACCCATGTATAATCACGCACACAACTGTTCACAACAAATGTGAAACAATTGCGATTAAAGTGTCATACGGCACTTCCTATCTTTAGGTCCAGTTCTCCTCATTGGGATCAAACTATTGCAAAAGAAAAAAAAAATTAATCAAACAAATTGCAAATTATATGAATTATTCGAGCAAAGCCTCAGACAACAGCCAGTTTATGACATCAAAATTGATTGTTAATCAATATCAGACGGTAATTCCAATATCAATAAGATCATCATAGGCTTAATTTATATAAAACTGAAGAAAAATATTGATAAAAAATTTTAACATTCATCATCAGAAACGAAATTATTCACATCCACAGCATAAAGCTGTGTAGGAAGGTGTCCTAAGATTATAAGTAGATATCATCACTTGATGAATGGAAAAAAAAAAAGTTACAATACAAATTAATTTCTCAAAGATTCAAAAGCAATAATGAAGTATTCGTCACTTGGAAATAATCCTGATCACATAATAAATCTGGAAACAAAAAACAAAATTGGGGGAAATTGTAGATGATGATGCACTCAGTGGTGGCGATGTATTATTGGTTCGATTCTGCCAGCAAGAGTCCTCACTTTGATTCAGAAGAGGGAGCTCTGTTATCCTCCTTGTAATCTCATCATCAACCCAAAAAAAAAAATCTAGAAAAATAAAAAAATCAAAAGAAATTGAACACAAATTTGCAAATAAATCTCAAGACTAAAAATTGAGAAAAGATGAGAGAATGCTCAGTTCAGCGGGGTTATCGACACGCAAATCTCCCGATATCGAGAGACCTGCATTCCGGTCTGTTGAGCTTGAATATTGAAAGTCGTCATCGCAATCTCCACTCCCAGATCCATGGGAAAAAAAAGGGAAAAAAAACCCTAAAACCTAAAAATAGAAGAAACTCTAATTTGGAAAGGAGGAAGCAAACCAGATATCGCGAATATGAAGAATTGAGGAAGGGTTGGGCGTGCTTTTATAGTGATCTGGAATTAGGGTTGGACCCCACGGTTTAACTTGACGGATGAATTTGTGATCGGCTCACCGAAATTTAAAATTGGACATATCGTTGAGTTTGTATCATCGTTTTGGATTTGTTTAACCTATAATTTATCCTTTTTAGAGACCTATGCTCCTGACATATTTTTTTTGGTGCAAAGTGACCCCACATATGAACACTATTTTGACCTGAAATGACCGTTTTAGTCCATGTGTTCAAATTGGACGAAAGAATAGTATTTTCTGACTATCTTGCTTATTCTGAGAACGTTAGTGATGTTTATTTCAACATCCAAAAATATTCGTACATTTTTCTCACTTTGTACTATTATTGACTTGATGTGTACACTGTCATGACGTATGTGTTATGGTTTTCATATATTGAAGTTGACATATACATACGGCTGGCATTATTAAGAACTCATCATTTAGTTATTAATCATCTACTAAACCATTTACGTTTAACTAACAAAACTAAGGATGGGGTCGAAGTAGACCAACAATTCGTGTTGGCACGAAAAAGACGTAACTACGATAGGGAGAATTAAGCACGAGATAATGAATGGATAGAGAAGAGAAGATGAGCCACCCAAGGGGGCGAGATGGTGATAGAAAAAGAATACTACTACTGCTACTCGCGTCATCTATTAGCATCACGTGTACGCCAATTTGGGTAAAATATCAGTATATCCTCATAACTGCTAAACCAATACCTATGTAATTCTACGTCTACTATGCACCTAAGATCTTGTGTCATAAAGGGGGTCATGAGTATGCAATGACACATATAACTAAGGTCGTACCTGTATCTACGGCTTCCTGTGGCCGCGCTCTCTTGTTTGTCATCATGAGTGCTTGGCCTATGGAGTATATCTAGTACTATTCGTGTATCAAACTTATACTAAGCACGAACGTTCATCTTTCCGAAATAGGGGAAGACGGAAAACAACAATAAAGAGTTCAAGGAGGAGGTGATATAATACAAGTACGGGATTCGAAGGGATTAAAAAATTTTGAAAGGGAGTGTCACGCCCCAGTCCCAAAATGTCAGGAACTAGGCCACGTGTCACTGGCCAGCTGACACATCACTAAGGGCTTAATCTATTTTGAATAGACCCATAGGGACGTGCTACGCTGTCCTAAGATACTACAAGAACAATACAGGCAAACTATCTCATCCACAACAAAATGTCAGAAAAGCAAGTGCTGAATATATATAAAACTGAGTCTGATACAGTACACAACTGGTGAGATTACAAGCCTACTACAAAAACTGATAATAGCGCAGAAAAATCAGATAGACTAAGCAGTGTCTATCTGATCAAAACATCTCCATCTCCAAGTGGCAGGCCTCTAGGGTCAAGCATTCTCTGAGGGTGTCTCCTCGAGCTCCTCCTCGGTAACACATCTAGCCTCCTGATCAGGGCCGTACACAGTGGGGTAGAAAGCCTCGTCTAGATCTGGCAGGGAACCAGGTCCTCAGTGGGACATAACAAGATACAAAAAATGACATGCCAAGTATGTAAATACTGAATAAAGAAAATAAATACAGGGTGCTAATCATTCTAAGTGAAATGCAAGTAAAGACCTTGTAGTACGCATGAGATTGTATCGGCTAGACATATGCTGACGTAGTTCACCAATCGTGGGGACTGGCTAGTATATGTGTCATATGCCCCCTGACTCAAGGGAACTCTGCAATCGACCATCATGGTACGAAAGTATAAAACATTTATGGAGGGGGTGTCCCATACGTCTACCAGTTATCTTTTCCATCCCAATAAAATTAAATGTCAAATCGTACATTTCCTGAGTTATTCTAATCCGTGATGCGGGTCACACGTACTGGTAGCTAATCAACTACGCAGCTCGCATCCCAATATGCATTGCAACCATGTTGCGTGTTCCCGTGATAGGGTCTAGGAGAGTATTAGAATACTCTCACAGCAAATGGTGAGTCTGTAAGACTAGGTTAAATATGCTAATGTCAACGTATCAGTTGACTGTACCCAAGGCAGTCTCAGGTAATCATGGTATATGAAATTCAGAAACAAAGCAGATATCAATAATTTAATTTGAACATTAACTTGGCAAGGTATACTTGCCTACTCCTTGATAGTACTGAAAACCTGATCTCCCAGTCAGGGTTGAGGGTGCTTGTGACTGGGGGTCACTGGCTGTGCTGAAGTTGATTTCTGTTAAAACAGACAGGGTTTGTGAATATCAAGGTTGTAATATAAAGTATATGTATATATACTTATATTCACATATATAATATAGTTATATATATAGTATGTATATATATATAGATATAATATATATAGCAGTATATATAGTATATACAGAACAGAAAAATGCAGGTATATATAGAAATTATAATAGTAGCAGGGTATATCCTCTGTCATATATAAATAATATAATGGTATCAGGGTGTATCCACTGATGTATATATATATATAAATTGAAATGACAGGACAGAAAGTAAATACATATATATATCTAGGTAATAGTATATAATGTATTTAGATAATATATATATATATATATATATATATATATATATATATATATATAATGAATTTAAATGACAGTGCAAGAATTAAAATTATACATATATATATACAGGCTGTATTATCCAGCACAGTAATATATAATAATAAATTGAAATAACATTTGCAAGAATTGAAAATAGGTATATATATATAAGCTGTATTATCCAGCAATAGATATATAATATATATGTATATTCAGTACTATGATATTAATTATATATATATATAAACAGGTGCATATAAATAAATAAATAAAAGAAAATGCATAGTATATATATACATACATATATATAAATATAATAGTAATAATATAACATATATATAATATGTTATATATAAACATAATATTTATATAAATATATGAATACATATATTTATATATATTACATATATATAATTATATAAGTAAAAACAGAAAAAAAAAATGCATATATACATTTAAATATTATTATATATAACATATGTATAATATGTTATATATATAACTATTTATATATGATAATAAATATATAACATATAAATAAATATGGTATATATAACTATATACATATTTATATATACTTATATATTATCTATAATAATAATATATAGTATACATATACTGTATTTAATATACTGTATTTATACAGTATATTAAATATAATATCTATTATATATTATAGATATATATATACATATATATATATACATATATATACATATACATATACATAAAGGAATATATATATAAATACATATATATTAGGTTTAGGTATTATACCCTCTGACAGGTGGGGTCCACACGTCGTCGACGGCGGGTGGACGGCAGCGGAGCTGGCCGGAGGCGGCCGGAGGAGCGGCAACAGCAGCAGTGGCTGCTAGCAGCAGCAGCACCAGCTTGTGGGAGCTACGGCGGCGGCTGCGGCGGAGTAGGCGGCGGTGCAGGGTGGGGGAACGGCGGAGGAGAAGGTGGCGGTCAGGTTGGTGGTGGTGGCGGAGGTCCACGACGGTGGTGGTGGAGGCTGGAGGCCGTCGGAGGTGGAGGTGGTGGTGTAGTCGGGAGCTCGGTCGAGGCACTGTGGAGGTGAGGGCGGCCGGAGGAAGCGTCGTGGGGCGGTGAGGGGGTGGTCGTCGGAGAGAGGAGGTCGGGGCGAGTCGGTAGGTGGGGTTGGTTGCGGTGCTCGATGGCCGGAGGCGGCGGTGGGAGTGGTTCGGGTGGTGGTGGCAGTGGGTGGTGGTGTTGGGGGTTTGGGGTTGCGGGGGCTGTGGCCGGCGGAGCAGGGTGGTGCCGGCGGTGGGGCTTGGACGGAGGGGAGAGGGGGTCAAGGCGAAGGGTTGGCCGGAGTTGGGTGGCCGGCGGTGGTCGGAGGGGAGAGTTGTGGAGTTTGAAAGGGAAGAGGGTAGGGGTTTATATAGGGTTTGGGGTGGATGGCATTTCTGTAAATAAGTGGAAATCCAGGGTTATATTGGTAATTTGATTTTT
The DNA here is from genome assembly GCA_036927795.1 of Iris macrosiphon. Taxonomy (NCBI): domain Eukaryota; kingdom Viridiplantae; phylum Streptophyta; class Magnoliopsida; order Asparagales; family Iridaceae; genus Iris; species Iris macrosiphon. The sequence goes on along the minus strand of JAYESA010000007.1, from coordinate 33,679,695 downwards.
TTTGGATATTTCTACAGGATTTTTCTGGGTGTTTTGGGTGGGTCCCATACACCTATGGTCTAGCCAATAGAATTTTTCCACCTTGCATGCAATTTTGCATAAAAAACCCTAACTTTTCATAAATTGCATAAAAGCATAAAATTTGTATTTTGCGTAATTTCGTAATTTATCCAATTTTAATTACTGATTCCCCGAATTACTAAATTGTACAAAAATGGGGAAAAAGCTGGGGAAAGTGTTTTGGACAGTGTGGGGTGAGTCTGGGCAGAGGCAGGGTCTGATTTCTTAGGTGATATGGGTCCTCGTATTTATTAATTAATAAATACTGCGCACGGTGTTCACTAATTATTTAGAGGCTATTAGGGTCATAATTTCTCTACGGTGTCAATACACTAATTATAGTATATTCAGTCTAGAATATTATCGTATTTTTTGTTTGGGCAAAACAGGTGCCTACTGGTCCTCAAATCTCTAGGGGTATAGAGATGGGTAAAGAGCAGAAAATTAAATAGGAAATAAATACGTACGTTTGTAACGATATTTGTACGACTAAAACGAAGCATCAAACAAGGTTTCTGGAAGTTGCACAAAATATAGAAAAAATAGTCTAACAAGTCTAGGGCAGGTATGTGAAATTTGTTTAGGGTTTAACAGTTAGTGGGATATCCTAATTAATTGTGTAATGAACAGGTGCACAATCAATAGATTAAATAAATAAAATTTTAAAAAGTTGCTATAATTCTAATTAGTCTAAACTAATCCTAATTTACTGAAATCTGGTCGAGGGAGTTTACAGGGAGTTGCCAAGGCAGTTGTGGATTGAAATCTTATTTTGATAAATTTCTATATGCATGTTCATATCAGAACAGTTATGTACCTGACATGATATGCTCTGACCGGTCTAGAGGGCAAGTATATTCGTCTAACAAGTTGAGTCAACTATATCTCAATCCACATAAAGTAGTGATACAAAGAGCGAACCAAGTGTACTATGGTTGATCAGACCATAATACACCGATTCTGATTTAGATAATGTATTAGTGTGGGCCCCCAATAATACATATGTCATGAACAAGCTTAATAAAAGAATAAGCTTGCAAAACTAGGCTATAATAGCAGCATAAGTCGAGGTAGTAAAAGTATAAGTACGCTTGATTATGATGGAGGAAGGTACTGAATAATCTAAGTTCACCAAGAAGATCGGTGTTGTGCCTCTACAGTTTTCATAATAACTCCTTGTCAAGGTCTCTAGTCGACCAAATGGGTGTATGAGCCTCTAAGTTCTATAGTCTGGGTAAATACTATCTTTTTTTTTCTTCTTTTTTTTGCAAGTCTATAGTTGGTGTCATTCATTTATACTTCATTAATGGGTCAACAGGACTATGTGTTACTAGGTTATGAGGCATACTATCCAACTTACAATAATTTAACTAATAGTGTTACTGAATACTAGAGTGTATATACCTAGTACAAGTCATCTTCCTAACCCCTATCAAGCACGAGAGAAGATTAACGTTGAGAAGGGATCAAGCAAGATGCAATGCAAGCAATCAAATGAGAGTGCGAAATAAAATCAAGGGAGTGATAAATAAGTGGATGAGATCCTATATTCTAATCCTATGCGCAGGCTTGCTTGGTACAGTAACGTAACCGAAACAATATGCTCTCGACCTGCATGGGCCACCACAAAAATATGTCACGCTCCAGTCCCAAAATACGTAGGACTAGGAATACATAAGCATGCCAGCCATATGGATATGGCAACTCCAATATATGGAAACCAAAATCCACACGTACGATGTAATATGAATATCAATCCACAAGTGGTATAAATATATGTCACAAGTCACAGGGTATAATCTAAATCTCATCCACGAAAATCAAATATAAATAAATAACCAGTGTCTATGAAACTAGATCTCAATATAAGTATCTAAGGATGATAGTTGGATGTAAACAAATCCACTACCAACTCGAATGGAAAAGTATAACACAATAAACACAATATAAGAATACCAGCTAACGACCACGGGCTCAAAGAGAAGACATCCATGAAACATATATAACCATCCAAATCTGCGCTCCTACAAATACTCAAGAACAGATACACCCGGAAGGGGACCAGGTCCTCAGAGGGACGTAACAAGATACAGAACAACAAGCCAATTTGAATACAGTAAACATGCATAATAGGTAGAAAATATGTAAGTACGCTGTACAAGACAATCTATATGAATGCAAATAAGGACAACTTTTTGACGTATGGGCAAGGGTAGGCTACTCGATCTAAGCCTCACAACTCACACACCCGCCAGTGGACATCAGAAATCGTCATATCTCGAGGGTAGCGACCAGCGCGACTCTACAGAAATCGACATACCTCGGGGGTAGCGACCAGCGCGACACACGCCCGTAGTGTGAACTATATACTACGGTTTACCAGAGTGGTTAAAAGCCCATACGCCTAATGATTGTCCTCTCATGATACTAGGTGCCATGTGTGTGTCAACATATCTAATACATAGTAAAAACTACACATGTAAGAACTATACATAAATGTAATAAATATACAGAAATATACTAAGCATGCAAAATACTGTAAACAATCTGGCAAGGTATCTTGCCTGGTCTGAAAAGGATGAAGTCCCAACTCAAGGCGTCGTCCGATCTACCCGTCACATAAATTAAACAAGTTAGGTTACAAAAATGGGTAAATAGGTTCCTCCATTTAATCTATTTTAATTCTGAATAAAATAACCTAAAATAGTATTTTAATATTATTATAATCTAATTTTATTATTAAGCTCTAATTTTGGTCAAAAGAAAGTCAACTTTAAGGATTTGTGATCCGTGGCACGCAAATCGAGGCAATTCGTTGACCAAAAAGTCAATCGACTCAAATTCTAGATTTGTGTATGGAATCCTATATATTTCAATGCTACATGAACACAGGAATCGACAATTTCATAAAATCACAAGTCGGTAAAGAGTTATGGCCACAAGGGCGCACAGATGACAGTTTTTAGTGATTTCCTATTTACGTCTACGTTGCACAAATTTTACAGTAGATTAAATTTACATATTAAATTCTGTAAAATATTTTATGAAACTTTATCATGTCAGATTTTTGAAACTTCAAACGGCTCGTAATTCCGAGTTCGGAATCTCCCGTAATCTCAAAAACGCCAAAATGCGTCTGATTTCGGACAACTAACACTTTTAGAATTTTCTGGAAAAATAGATTCATAAATTATTAAAATAAATTATATAATCAGAAAACTAACCTTGATATAGTTCTAAAAAAATTGGAGTGCGTTTGGAGTCCAGAGCTAGCAGATATCGTCTTTTTAATTCGTCATAACTAGTAAAAAATGAGGCTGAATTTATGACAAATTTTGACTATTTTTGGACGAAAAAGAGAGGAATTTGGGAAAAAAAATATGAAGGAGGAGGTATTTATAATGGTGGACACTACTTAATTAAATACAACTAGGATTGGTTAATTTGGATAGGATTATGATGAATTTAAATAAGGATAGGATATGCATGAAGTTGCTTTCTTAGTAGGTTCAGGATTTGAATTAATTTAAAATAGAGTTTAAATTTATCTCAATAATTTATAATCTTAAATATAATTAAAGATAATATAAATAATTTATAAAATCTTATTAATATCTATTAACACTAAATTAGCATCTATCTAATATTAAGACAATATATATCCAAATAAATCCTAAATAATTTTAAAAATCTAAATAAATTTCTTAAAATTCTAAATAAATTACAGAAAAATATAATTAAATATTGTAAACTAAAATAAATATTTGGTAGGAACAACATGCAATTATGGATCATAGAAGTCCTAGAAATTTACGTTCCCTATGTTTTAATTACCTAAAAATTCTAAAAAAATCTCCAAAAAACTAAAATAGCCTAAAAATGATTCTAAATAAATATTTACATAAGTAAATATACTAAGAAAATTATTTTCTAATTAACTAATAGAATATTCTAAAGTAATTCAATATTTAAAATAATTTATAATAAATAAAATAATATAAAATACACATAAAATGGCTATATTGGGTGAGGGGGTTTACAGATATCGCTCTAGATGGGATAAGAAAAAATTGATGCATGTCGCAACGGGTGCATGTTGTACTACAAAGACGACAAGGATGAAGACGTGTGCCAATTTTGTGGTATTGATCTCTATAAGACAACTGGTAAAGGAAGGCATGTCGGTGCAAGAAAGACGACCGATTCGATGTACTACTTGCCTTTGACACCGCGGTTGCAGAGATTATTTATGGTAAAGAAGATTGCCGAAAACATGAGTTGGCATAGGCAAGAACAGATTGAAGGAGTGTTGGATCACCCATCCGATGGAGAAGCATAGAAACATTTTGATCGAGAGTATCTCGATTTTGCTTCGGATTCGTGTAATATAAGATTGGGGCTCTCGTCCGACGGTTTTACCCCATTCGAACTTTTGGGCTCCCAGTATTCGTATTGGCCTGTGATCGTCACCCCATATAACCTACCGCCTTGGATGTGCATGAACTCCGGTTATGTTCTTAACCGTTGTTATTTCGGGTTCGAACAATCCGAAGAGGAACATCGATGTGTATTTGCAACCGTTGATAGATGAGTTGAATCAGTTGTGAAAAATAGGCGCCAACACGTACGATATTTCAAAAAAGTAGAATTTTAAGATGAGGGCATCACTTACGTTTACCATCAACGATTTTTTGGCTTATGGCATGTTATCAGGATGGAGCACTCATGGTCGTCTCTCATGTCCGTATTGCATGGACCGTACTAAAGATTTCTGTTTGAAATACAGAGAAAAATCTTGCTTCTTCGATTGTCATCGATAATTTCTGCCGTCGGATCATCCGTTCTGGAGGAACAGGAATGCATTTTGTGCCGGCGTTACGGAGAAGGTAAATCCACCTCCAAGGTGGTCCGGAGACACGATATGGTAAGAGGTTAAAGACTTACCAAGTGCTATCGAAGAGCCTACTAAGGGGTACAAGTGCGATGGATTTGGTCACACTCATAACTGGACGAAGAGGAGCATATTCTAGGACCTGCCATATTGGAGCACCAATCTGATCAGACATAACCTTGAGGTCATGCATATCAAGAAGAATGTGTTTGGCGATATAATTAATATTATGATGGACGTAAAAGGGAAGATGAAAGACAATCCCAAGGCCAGGTTAGACTTGGAAGAAATATGCAGACACCCTGCGTTGCATTTGATTGAGAAAGGGAATAGGAAGTATAAGCAGCCTAAGGCAATTTTCTCACTGGACAAGAAGGATAAAGGGAGACTATGTAGGTGGATTCAGGAGCTAAAAATTCTAGACGGGTACATGTCAAATCTGAGAAGATGCGTTGACTCGAAGGAGAATAAATTGACGGGTATGAAGAGCCATGACTATCACGTATTCATGGAGAGGTTAATTCTGATTGCATTTCGAGAATTCTTACCGCAGGCTGTTTGGGATCCTTTAACAGAGCTTAGCATATTCTTCAGAGATCTTTGTTCTACCAAGCGATCGCCGATCGTCTAGAAAAGTAAGAGAAGGACATTGCAATAATATTGTGCAAGCTTAAAAAAGTACTCCCTCTTGGGTTCTTTGACTCCATGGAGCATTTACCAATTCATCTTTCCTACGAGGCACATGTTGATGGCCCTGTCGGTTATCGGTGGATGTACCCGTTAGAACGTCAACTGAACCACCTAAAGAGAAAGGTGAAAAATAAGGCAAAGGTCGAGGGCTCTATTTATGAAGCCTATGTTCTTGAGAAGATTACAAACTTTTGCTCGATGTATTTCAAGCTGCATGTTGCTACTAATAGAACAAGAGCTTCGAGAAACGATAACGAATATCAGGAATCTAATGATGCAATATTGAAAGTATTCAATACTTTCAGTAAGCCTTCGGACAAAATGTTTAAGAAATATCTGAATGACGACAAGTTAAGGGCTGCTCAGTTGTATATATTACTCAACTACAATAAGAATGAAGTGGAGAAGCTAGAGAGGTAAGTAATTAATATGTCAATGTTTAAGTCATCTTAATGTAATACTATAAGCTAATATAGTTACACTAATCGGACGATATTTTATTATTTTTTAGCATATTTAATGAAGATGTGAGATCAATGAGACCAAACATAACAAATGAAGAAGTAGAATAGGAAATGTGACTTCATTTTCCTTCTTGGTTGAGTGTATATGTAACGATCTTTTTGTGTATGCACTTCAACAATATTTAACAGAATGTTGAACTTAATATCATTTTCTTGGTATTTATGTCGATCGTCCCCATACAACACTCGAGAATGAGTCTATTAGAACTCTAGCCAAGGGACCAATTAATTTATGATGTCAAAATCTGGCCAAGCTACTGTGTGAATGAATTTAGGTTCAAGTCAACAAAAGCTCCGATAAGAGACAGCTTCTTGGATCTCGATTCTACGAAAAATAGTTGTTTGTGTATCAGATCTTCGAGCTACAAAAATATCGATCCAGACAATGATTTCTATGGCATCTTACGGGAGATTGTGGAGTTGACATATAATTATGGAACATATCCTGCTAAGATCATGTTATTCAGGTGTGATTGGTTCGATCTGATCTAAGATCAAGGTTGGAAAATAGACAAGCATGATCTTGTGGATATAAACTACCGGCGTCGATACTAAGGCTATGGACCATTTGTCCTATCAAGTCAGGCTTAGCTCGTATACTTTACAACTTATCCTAAACGGAGATCAACGAGGTCGTACTGGTAGGTAGTATGCAAGACGAAAGCTAGAAATATCTTTGACGTTAACGAAATAGCTTATTAGGAGGATGAGCTACCTATTGTAACAAATATTGTAGATGTTAACTCAACGAAAGTTGCTTATTACACGTCTAATCATGTAAAAGAGGTAGAATTATTCGAAGAGGAAGACGAAGTAGATAAAAGTGAAGATGAGGAGGAAGAGGAAGAGGCGGACGAGAAAAATGAAGAAGATGAATTTTCAGAAGAGGATTGAAAATAAAATAAAATTCATTTAGAACTCTAACCATCTACTGTATTTTTAATGTAGAATATAACATCTATTTTAACTGTATGGATACATTTATATTTGTTATCAATTATATTCTTTGTTTCCATCTATCTTACCAGATGGCATCCATGACCCGAGCATGTGCACGTCGCTTGAGAGAGGCACCTCCTACTGTTAAGGAGGAAGTGACTGTTAAGGAGGAAGTGGTACCTCATAATATTATGGAGGAAGTGATTGTTAAGGAGAAAGTGATACCTCATACTATTAAATTGGAAGCGATTGTTAAGGTAGAAGTGGCAACTTCTACTGTTAAGGAGGAAGTGGTACCTCCTACTGTTGGGCAGGCACCAGCTCAGAGGGGGAGTTCCAGTCACCCAGCACCTATAGAGGAGATTGAAATCCTAGACGCTGCTTATGCAAAGTATCTGAGAGACTGGATTCTGCCCCCAACGTATTGGATTTCCTCGAGAGATTGAGAAATTGGATAAAACTTATGGTATGACTGTGATACTTTTATTGTGCTTATTGTGTGACTGTGATACTTTTATATTATGCTTATTATGTGACTGTGATACATTTTTATTGTGTTTATTGTGTGACTGTGATACTTTTATATATGTTTATTGTGTGACTGTGATATTTCATATACTTTTATAATATTTTGTATACTGGAAATTCAACGGAAGTGTTCTCTGGGTTTGTCTATTTTTGTGAACTTTTATAAGTCTGTGTATTTATTTTATTATCATATGTTATTATCAGGTATGGTCGGAGACGCGAATCATTCGGAGGTCGATCCTCTAGATGGAGTGCTCCTCCGGTACAGGCTACTGGTTTCGGATCCTCCTCGCAGAGTACTCCACTGTACCGATCTTTAGCATCTTCGACTCAGTCAACGATACGACGTGGCGGTACTCCTGGGACGAGTAGTTATAGGCCTAAGACTACTCCCTCTTCCAGTGTTCCTCCAGCTGACGGCACCATGGAGGCAAAGGAGCAGATGGAGGAGGTCGAGCCGACTCCGTCTGCACATGTTCAGAGCGATCCTCCATGCGTGCCTCCGAACGAGAGGAGGGTGGAGATTTGGACCGACAGGCCTCAAAAGTAAGTAATTAGTTAACATTTTGGACCGAAGGGCCAAATGATTATATCTTTATATTCATGAATTTAATTATTGTTGTATAGATATCGTCCGTCGGCGGTACAGAGAGCACTGGGGGTATTTCTGAGGCAGAATTATGGTGGGCCTTGGATCAACTACTCATATGCTCCTGAAGATAGGAAGACATTCTGGTTTGCCCACTTAAAGGTAAAAATATATTTATTTTTAATATCAATAATCATTTATGCATATTATAGAACTCTCTATCTTATTTTTTTTGTAGAAAATATATTTCTATCCACCAAACCGGGCTGAGAATATCGAGGAGCAGTTTTCTTCCGTCGTCGCCAAGCTGGTCCGTGATGCGATCAACGATCAAAAGGCTCGTGATCGCGACGGAGCCCCGATCCACGGTTGGATCACGCCTGAGCAGTGGACTGTGACGAACGGTAGATTCAGCGAACCCAGGTACATGGAGAGGTCGGAGAAGGCAAAGGCGGCTAAGTCGAAGGCAGGAAAGTGGTGTGGTGGCTCAATTCTCATGACAGAATATTTTCGTCGTCTGGTATGTATTCTATTAAATATATATTATTTTAATGAAAACAGGATAAGATGTTTAATTTTAATAACAAATACTATAAATTTTAATAGGTACAGAGGGGTGAGGACGCCAACATGGTGACCGTCTTCCTGGCCACCCATCGGAAGGGCGAAAAGCTCATCGATGAGAAGGCCACACAGACCTATGTACGTTACTTTACCTTGTGATAGTTTTAATATAACTTTGAAAATATGCAAATAGATATCTATATAGTTAGTAATAAGTACCTTAGACGTTAGCAACCATTTTTCTAGGACGAGTATCTTAGACTACGTGAGCGGACAACTGCTAGTGCACCTATAGAGGGAGGGGCTAGTACTTCCTCGAAGCCCTCTACAGCTTTGTCCGCGTACGAGCTCTGGATGATTGCAGTTGGTGGTCTTCAGAGGAGTATGTACTACGGTACGGGATCCTACGACACCTTTGTTGCGACGTAGTCATCCAAGGCCCCCTCTAGCAGTGTGCATTCCTCGCAGCCTTCTTATGCGTCAGCACGAGCCCAAGAGCGCGTTGACCGCCAGATTGCCGACCTGCATGACGAGTTGCTATGGAGGATTATGGAGCAGACCCAGTCTCAGCCACAGACCGACGATGCGACGATCACTACACGTTTTGATGCGCTCGAGCGTAGCCTATTGGAGATTAGGACTCAGAGCCAGACAACGGAGCACAGCCTTACAGAGCTCAGGACTATGAGCCTGATGATAGAACGCAGCTTGGCGACTCTGGCCGCGTCTACGGAGCACAGACATGCAGAGCTGGAGGGGTCACATATGGCCATGAGCGACTCACTTGCGAGGATACATGCGACGCAGGATTTGTTGAGTCAAACGGTAGAGACGAACACTTCGAGGATGGTATCTGCCATAGATTCATATAATACTCGACTGCTAGCATTGGAGCAGATACGTCCTCCTGGTCCACCGACATCGATACCGACACCGACACCGACTCCATCGATTCTACTGCCTTCTCTATCGGGACCGGTGATGCTTTCTCAGGAGCAGTATGGCTTCCTCTTATCCCAGATGCGCAACAGTGTTCCTCCTCCTCCTGATCTGCAGTAGTTTTTATTGGGACTTTTTTAGTATGTGTGTATTGGTCTATTCATGGGTGTCACGCCACAGTCCCAAAATACCGAGGGACTAGACACGTGGCAATAGCCAGCAGCACACACCAATGGGCAAATCCAATTTAATGGACCCATTAGAGTGTACTTAAGCTGTAAAACAACAATAAGGGTCTATGATTCATGTCACATTTATAATTCTAATCTCATCCACAGAAGATAAATACAATCAATATCAGAATAATCAAGATAAAATATAAATCAACAACAAGTATCAATAAAATATCTCGAGGAATAACCCGATAATGAGTTTAATACAAAAATCCTCGAGACATGAATAGAGTATCAAGAACAAAAATAACTGAGTAAAAAGTACTCAGGAGAAGTCTTCTGGCATCACCTCGTCCTCTGGTACTGGTACTGCTCCAATGTCTACTATTGTCCCGTATACCTCGGGGTAGATCACTCTGCTAAACCTGGGGACATAATCCGGATTTCAGGTCCTCTGGAGACATAATCCGAATTTCAGGTCCTCAGGGGACATAGCAAGGTACAAGAATAACTCAAGCCAAATAAATACAGTATATGAAATGTATCAATAGGGCAAACTATGTAACCAGCTACGTGATATACAAATGAGAGCATTAACATACTCAGGCTGAAACTACTATAGGCTCTGTGTTGGAGAAATCCATAGCAGCATTTATCTCGAAGGGCCAGAACTTGTGCCAAGCTCTGTTCAGAGTCTAAGGCACCTCCAGAAAACTACATATATATTGTAAACCCCCTCGACCAAAATTTGGATTTAATTAACTTAGATAGCATGATTAGGGTTAATTAGATGAAATTAGAATTTATTATACAGAGTATTAAATATTTGTGTAGTGATTTTATTACTTATGACCCCTTACCGTTGTCCCGATATTTAGGACACTACACTAGCTATTACCCTGAAACAAATTCCATACACTTGGCCTAGACATACCAACCTAACATAATGACCCTTGTCTAACCCCCAGATACTAATTTTTGTGCCTGATTTTAGTCGCACAAAAGTCGTTACAAACGTCCGTACGTAAATTAAATTAATTATATATTTACGTTCGTTGTCCGTTCCAATCAAAATTGAGACCCAACCTCAACCTGTTTTGACCAACCCCGATCATGACATTATTATACTCTAAACCTACCGCGCCATGACATTTGTGCCCACCCAATTTAGATCCCCTGTATTTATTTAATTAATTTAGAAACACCCGGTGCATTAATTATAATTTAATTAATGTAGTGACCCAACCTCACTCAAATTAGACCCAACTCCAATCCAAACCCACACACACACACACAAGCCTCGTACTAAACACCATACACCAATCTAGTCCACTACAAAACACCAAACATGGTGTCTTGTCACATCAAATCCTCAATTCCAGATTTTGTGCAATTTCCTAATTATTCAGGGGCTTTTATGCAAATTAGCAATGAGGTGCCCCCCTCTCATTGGCCCAACCACATGAAGAAAAGAACCCCCATTCTTTGACCGGTCCACAAATGAATTCCCCTCATTTTCATGTACTTTACATTATTTTTGGTGGACACATCCTAACCCTATATTTCAAATACATTGAATCCTAGCCACATGTGCAACATGTGGAGACCCTCACACAACCCTAGACAACTACCCAGCCGGCCCTAATCCCAAGGCACCCTCCCCTCTCTCTCTCCTACAAATACTACATGTCACCTCACATTAATTCTCACAAAAATCTAAGCTACCCAACTAAAACCCTAAATTCCCAACTACACACAAACCCGCAGCCACCCTCACCCAAACTCCCGCAGCCCTCCCCCGGCCAGCCACCGCCTCCGGCCACCCCCGCGATTGTTCCCCTCCGACCAGCCCCCACTCCCCTACCTTCAGCCACCGTCCACGGCCATCACCCCGCCTACAGCCGCCTCCAGCACCACCGTTCTCACCAACAGCCTTACCCCCCCCCCCCCCCCCGCAGCCCGAGCCGACCACCCGAACTCCAACCAGCTCGCCACCGCAGCTCGGCCGACCACCACGCTCCGCCGACGCCTTCCCCTGCCAGTCCCCTTCGTCCCCACAGCGGCTCACCCCAGTCGACGCCGCAGCCGGCCGGCACAGCCCCCGCAGTGCAACGCTGCCAATTGTTGTTGTTGCCGTCGATTTCCCTCCCCCCCCCCCCCACGCTGCTGGAGCTCCGCCCGGCCACCCTCACCGGCGACGACCCGTCCGGCGGACCCACCTCGACCCCCTGGACGTCAAGGTATAAACCTAGTATACGTATAGTGTATAATACGTAGTATACATGGATGGCATTGGGTATATCCTAATAAATATATATATGTATTCTGTATTTCTTTGGGTATTTATGTGTATACTTTATGTATTCTGTATATATATACTGTATACTGTATATTTTATATATAATGAGATATATTTATATATATGTAATTTGTATATACATAGTATATACTATATACTTGTATTAAATACCTTATTATATATTTAATATCTATTATACACACATACATACATACATACATACATACATACATACATATATATATATATATATATATATATATATATATATATATATATATATATATATATATATATATATATATATATATATATATATATATATATATATATATATATATATATATATATATATGTATGTATGTATGTATGTGTGTATATTTGTAGTGTATTTGGAATATTATACATTTAATATGTATTGTGTATATATATAAATATATATTTTGTATATTAGTATATTATATGTAGTATATTATTTATTGGTATAGTATATATAAGTATTAAATACATTGTACGTATTAGTGCATATACGTATACGTATATGTGTATATATATATATATATATATATATATATATATATATATATATATATATATATATATATATATATATATATATATATATATATTGTGTAATTAGTATATTTGTAATGTGTATTAAATATATATGTGTACATATATGTATATAAATATATACATACTTGTGTGTATTAATATAGTATATATATTAGTACATTTTCCATTATGTGTATATACATATAAATTGTTATTTAAATATAGGTAAGTATATATGACTATGTATTAAATTATATATATGGTATTGTGTATTTATATATGTAAATATATTTAATGAATATGTGTATATGTACATATTTATTGGTGTATTATTAAGTAATATATATATATATATGCTATTTTAAAATGTACAATTAAAACATACGTATTTTTATTATATTTAAATATGTATTTGAGTACATATATGTATATGTTATATATATAAATATATCTACTACGTGGTCCCACTGATGTACAGTCAAGACCTTACGTCAGTTATTGCTGCAAGTAGTGTGTCGTGGTCGTACTATTGTAGTGACTGACGTTGATATTATTATATCATATCTTTCATTGCTGGACCGTACAGACGAGGCTTCAGGAGCAGGATATTGGCATTCGCAGCTACCGGACTCAGGCAAGTATACCTTGCTGGATTACTGTTTAAATTAAATGATAAATGTTGCAATATACATAAACTGTGTGCGTCCGAGATTGACTCGGGTGCAGTCGACGAATGCGTCGATGAGTAGTGTACTTGACCTAGCTGCTAGCTGACTTACCTACTACTGTGAGGATATTCTTATATTTTCTAGACCGTGACACTTGTACACGCATCACGATGGTAAATTCATGTTGGGATGCGGGTCCGCGTACCCGACTCGCTATCGGTGCGTACGACATGCATCACGGATTAGCACGTAATTTAGAGTAATCTAGTTAGATGTGACTTGGCATATAGATACGGGATATTCACGTCGTGTAATCGACTTGTGTATCCACATTGGGCGGGGAGGACAACTGATAAAACATATGGGATACACACATTGGACTCCGTAGTATCCAGAGGAGCCACGGATCCGATGACTTTCTATATTCAAATACCGTACTCTTCGGAGTGATACGGACGTATATACATTGCAGATACCTCATTCTTCGGAATGATGAACGTTACATGGATAGATACCATGCTCTTCGGAGTATGGACGTTATGCCTACACCTACCTATACGTTCCAAGGTTGTCCTTACATTGCATTCACTTAGATGGTTAGTACACCCCTTTATTTTATTCAGTACTATCTATGGCATGCATTTTTGTATCTTGTTATGTCCCTCTGAGGACCTGGTTCCCTTCCAGATTTGGACGAGGTATATTACCCCACTGTGTACGGACCAGGAGTGGAGACGAGGTACGCTCTCGAGGAGGAGCTAGAGGTACTACCGTCGGAGTTTCCCTAATTACTTGGTAGGCCTTCCGCCTAGGACTGGAGCTTCTTATCTAGATAGCAGTTGCTCTAGTCACAATCTTTATTTCTGTCTTCAGTACTCTATTTTCATCATTTGTAGTGGGTTTGTTCCCACCGGACATATTTTGGTTTGTACTATGACATTCGACTCTGTTCTTATTTTCCAGTATTTTATTTCAGTATTTTTGGTTGTATTTGTGGATGAGATTAGACTCTGCCTGTTGTATGATATTTTTAGACTTGTTAGATTTAGGACAGCGTAGCACGCTTCGCTAGGATCCATTAAATTGGGATATCCTCGGAGACGTGTCAGCTGGCCAATGCCACGTGGCCTGGTCCCGTATATTTTGGGACTGGGCGTGACATATATAATATAATCAGCCTTTAATATGGTAATACTCTCCCCACCTAATGTAATCACACGTCTTATGTCCATGACACGCAAGATCATGACCTCTAGCTAATGCAGCGAGTTGTAATGATAGATATGCATATATAATATCTATGCCATAAATCTTGTAACCTATAAAGAATCACCATGAATATATCATGAAAGATTCTGTCACATGAATACTGTCAAGTGTCCTATGGTATGAAGTACTTGATAATGCAAGCACGAAAATATATAGGGGCGCGATATCAATCTCTAGGTGATGTTACACAACTCCGCGTACGGCGTTTGCACCCGAATCTTATTCGGACGCTAATAAACGTCACACGGTCCTAGGTTGAACAGATACATCATATAAATAAATCAAGAGAATAATATAAATCAAGTACTGCAAGATTGGCAAGGTATACTTGCCTGGGGTTTGGTTTCCAACAGTTGCTTCGGTCACAGCAAGATCTTTACGTACTCCTCCGAATGCTGAAATAATCATGACCACTTCGCACCAAAAAATGTGCCAGAGATAAAGTTCTCCAAACTCGTCAAACTTAGTGTCTACAAGTCCAAAATGACGATACAAACCCAACGGAATGTCTAGAACTAGATTCCGATGAGCCAATCGCAAAATCATGCGTCAAGTGGAGCCGTAGGGCCCACGATATGGGATTTTGTCAGCGTTCTCAGAATCGAACCAAACTTGGGTCACAGACCAGCGTAATGCTACGAGTCAGATGGCGCAAGTTTCATTTTGAAACGACGAGCATATACAAAGTTACAACGAGTTTCAGAACAGACCCGATATAGGACGATTTCGACGGATACGTATTAATTCCGGTGTGCACGCACATCCAAATCAACTTTCCTAAAATCCTACACGTCCATTTTAACGATACGCACCTTTCGGTAAAATTTGTACACGACCAAGTCACCTCGTTTAGCGGGACGCACCCAGTTCGAGAAAAATTTAGGGTTTTCAATAACCAAGTTTTTGGTCAATTTCACCCGCAAATAAAACACAAATTACAGCACATTAAAATAATCTAATTGCAGGATTTTAATCTCGGTTATATTATCTAATTAATTATTTAAGTGAATTTTAAAATTATTAAACAGATTGTACATAAAACGGTCGTGAACTTGTGAGTTCGGGACAACTTCTGATTTTCAAAAATAGGGGTTTTTTCCTGTTTTTGCGTCGCGGTTTGCGACCAACACAGGACGCGATACCCCAAACTGATTGTACGAGTTTCGAGAGGGTCACGTAGGGAACGGGTCGCCACAGTCTGTTCGGAAAATGACCCGACGAGGAGAGAGAAAGGCTCACCGGAACAGGAGGACAAAAACATCTGAATTTACGCGTACGCGAGGTGGCGCTGTGCTCGGCCGGCAGCGGCGGTGCTCCTCGGCGTGCTGCGGCTGCTCTAGCTGCTGGTCGGCGGCGGGGTCAGCGTCGATTCATGACGGTGGGTCAACGGGAAGCTCGGGAGGAGGCATCGTCGATGAGGGGGGCGATGACCGGTGTTAGTTGGGTCGGTCGTCGTCGGAGGGGATCTCAGGAGGCAGTGGTTAGAGGTGGTGGAGGTGGCAGCGGTGGGGTACTGCGGTGGCGGCAGAGGTCGGGGTTCTTCGCCGGAGGGAGAAGGTAGCGGAGGGTCGAGGGTTTTTACAGGAGTGGGTGCGACGGCCGTTGGCGGGGAGGTGAACCGTCGGGACGGCGATTGGACGGCGGGTCGTAACGGCAGGGAGGCAGAGCGGTCTCGACGGGTCGCAGCGGAACGGTGGGGAGGCGGAGAGGCGGCGGCAGAACAGTCGGGGAGACGAAGGGGCGGTGGTTATGGGAGGCGAGGGGTCTCCGCAGTTAGGGAAGTCGCCGGGGAGACGAGGCGACGGCGCCTGCGACATGAACAGCGACGGAGGAAGGTGAAGCGGCGGCGGTTAGGGATCGAATGTTTCTCAGGTACTGTAGATAGGTCTTAGCGGGTCGGTTTTGGGTATTAGGTCGGCGTGTACGGATCCGAATTTGACCCATTACTGTTTGGGGTGGGTCGGTTTAATTAGGGTTGGTCCGGTTCGGTTCAGGATGGGTTTAACCCGGTTCTTTTTGGGTTTAATTAAAAACTATGTTTTGGGGTCTTTAAAAATAGTTTTTTGGTCCAATAAATTCCAGAAAAATTACAGTATATCTAATTCTTTATTTTTCACTCAAAAATATTATTTTTATAATATTATAATATTTAATAAAATCACAAAATATATATAATTCCAGAAAAATATTTATTTTAAATATTTAAAAATTACAGAAAAATCCTAAAAATTTATTTTTAATTTTAAAAAATTCGAGGGTTTACAATCTACCCTCATTAAAAGAATTGCGTCCTCGCAATTAAGAAAATAAAATATAACCGGTCAGAAGAGATGACACGGTTGCAAGGCATGTTTAAAAGCATAACACAAAGAAAGAATTAGGAATAAGGAGAAATCGAGAGAAAGTGTGAGGGTTAAGCAGAATATGTAGGGAAGGAATAAAAATATTTTCCTAGACAATGAGAGATAAGTAATTCAAGAGTAAAGAAATCTGGATAGAGTAAGGAAAACTTAGGTATCAATTACTAATCTAAACTAACAAGTTCAAAATACTAGGCTTGGGCTAGGGAATAGAATTAACAGGCACATGCTAAGGTATTACTAGGAATAGATGGCTATGAATAACTTAAATCTTACGCGTATTCGCTACTCCATGAGTCTGTGCGTCTTCCATTGTCATCGCAAAAGCTTGTCTGCGTCTTTGTGGTGGTGCCCTATGCTATTGCTGGGCTTGCTGGAAGAGTGCTGCTCGTGGTGCCAAGGGTGACCTATGTTGATATCCTCCTGGTGCTGGTAAAGCTTGTCGTTTTACCATTGATGCTCATTCTCGACGCTCAGGGCAATCCCTTACCAAATGCTGACGGGATCCGCATGCTAAACATAATCCCAATCTGCGTCGGCATTCCTTGGCGAGATGGCCTGCTTTGCCACAGTAGTGACAAGTATGAAGGACTATTACTAGTGGTGTAGATGCTCTCTGTGGTGGATTCATACGTTGTCGCTTTGTAGACTCCTCTTGTGATGCTCTGGTTGGTACTGATATGAACGGCCGTTTTAGGCTGGACTCTCTCCTAGTGGCGTGCTCCATGCATCGGGATGCAGCAAGGACGTCCGTCTCTAAAGTACTTGCAATGGAGCTGATTAACTTCTGTAGCTCAGAGCTAAGTCCGTTAAAGAACTTCTCCGCTTGGCTTTGCTGGGCCTCTTGATGAACCCGTTGTTGGACTTGCATCATTGCGTAGATCATTTGGAATATCTGATGTCCGTCCATAGCCTGCCTTTGTGGGAATACGGGCATTGGTGGTGTGAACTGTGACGGAGGTGGAATGTCGTCTCGCCGAAATCTTGAGGTATGCTGACCTGCTTGATTGCTTTTTTGTGTTGTTTGACCTCCCCCCACTGGTGTTATTTCTTCTTCATGGGTAACCACAACACCTTGTGTTGTTCCTGCAGGAGTATCGTCTCTTGCTGGTGGATCCATTACTCTGCATCCAAAATAAACTATAAGAGGCGCACAGGGGATTCAAGGCAGGATGCAAGTCAAAAAATTAATTCGAATCCGATATAGAGATCAAGAACGATTCAATCAAGTGGATGAGATCATATAACTTATCATATCCTTGTCCCAGGCTTGCTCGATTCCTTAGTTGAAACTGAACAATTTAGTCGTTGACCTGCATGGGCCACCAAAAAAAATATGTCACGTCCCAGTCCCAAAATACCGAGGGACTAGATACGTAGCAATGGCCAGCAGCACACACCAATGGACAAACCCAATTTAATGGACCCATTAGAGTGTACTTAAGCTGTAAAACAATAATAAAGGTCTATGATTCATGCCACATTTCTAATTCTAATCTCATCCATAGAAGATAAACACAATCAATATCAGAATAATCAAGATAAAATATAAATCAACAACAAGTATCAATAAAATGTCTCGGGGAACAACCCGATAATGAGTTTAATACAGAAATCCTCGAGACATGAATAGAGTATCAAGAACAAAAATAACTGAGTAATAAAGTACTCAGGAGAAGTCTTCTGGCATTACCTCATCCTCTGGTACTGGTACTGCTCCAATGTCTGCTCTTGTCCCGTATACCTCGGGGTAGATCTCCTCTACTAAACCTGGGGACATAATCCGGATTCCAGGTCCTCAGGGGACATAGCAAGGTACAAGAATAACTCAAGCCAAATAAATGCAGTATATAAAATGTATCAATAGGACAAACTATGTAACCGGCTACGTGATATACAAATGAGAGCATTAATCATACTCAGGCTGAAACTATCATAGGCTCTGTGTCGGAGAAACCCATAGCAGCATTTATCTCGAAGGGCCAGAACATGTGCCAAGCTCTGTTCAGAGTCTAAGGCACCTCCAGAAAACTACATATATATAATATAATTAGCCTTTAATATGGTAATACTATTCCCACCCAATGTAATCACATGTCTCATGTCCATGACACGCAAGATCATGACCTCTAGCTATTGCAGCGAGTCATAATGATAGATATGCATATATAATATCTATGCCACAAATCTTGTAACCTATAAAGAATCACCATGAATATATCAGGAAAGATTCTGTCACATAAATAGTGTCAAATGTCCTATGGTATGAGTACTTGATAATGCAAGCACAAAAATATATAGGGGCGCGATATCAATCTCTAGGTGACGTTACACAACTCCGCGTTCGGCGTTGGCACCCAAATCTTATTCGGACGCTAAAAAATATCACACGGTCCTAAGTTGAACAGATACATTATAAAAATAAATCAAAAGAATAATATAAATCAAGTACTGCAAGATTGGCAAGATACACTTGCCTGGGGTTTGATTTCCAATAATTGCTTCGGTCACAGCAAGATCTTCAGGTACTCCTCCGAATGCTGAAATAATTATGATTATCATGCTCAGAAGATATAAAATAGGTAGGATTGCCTATCCATAAGTTCAATTTGGACACAGGGACAAAATTAACAGTTTCTGGTCAAAGTGGGGTCCACATGTGGCCTACTTCGCACCAAAAAATGTGTCAGAGACAAAGTTCTCCAAATTTGTCAAAATTAGTGTCTACAAGTCCAGAACGACGATACAAACCCAACGGAATGTCCAGAACTGGATTCCGATGAGCTAATCACAAAATCGTCCGTCAAGTGGAGTCGTGGGGCCCACGATACGGGATTTTGCCATCGTTCTCAGAATCCAACCAAACTTGGGTCACATGACCAGCGTAATGCTACGAGTCCGATGACGCAAGTTTCGTTTCGAAACGACGAGCACACACAAAGTTATAACGAGTTTCAGA
Source organism: Iris macrosiphon (assembly GCA_036927795.1). Classification (NCBI taxonomy): domain Eukaryota; kingdom Viridiplantae; phylum Streptophyta; class Magnoliopsida; order Asparagales; family Iridaceae; genus Iris; species Iris macrosiphon. Next base: position 33,659,688 of record JAYESA010000007.1, on the reverse strand, counting down.
ACATGCCCGATACGGGGCGATTTCGACGGATACGCGTTGATTCCGGTGTGCACGCACATCCAAATCAACTTCCGCAAAATCTGACACGTCCGTTTTAACGATGCGCACCTTTTGGTAAAATTCACACACGACCAAATAGCCTCATTTAGCGGGACGCATCCAGTTCGAGAAAAATTCAGGGTTTTCAATAACCAAGTTTTTGGTCAATTTTACCCGCAAATAAAATACAAACTACAGCACATCAAAATAATCTAATTACAGGGTTTTAATCTCGGTTATATTATCTAATTAATTGTTCAAGTAAATTTTAAAATTATTAAACAGGTTGCATGTAAAAGATCGTGAACTTGTGAGTTTGGGACAACTTCTGATTTTCAGAAATAGGGGTTTTTTCCCTGTTTTTGCGTCGCAGTTTGCAACCGACACAGGACGCGATACCCCAAACTGATTGCACGGGTTTCGAGAGGGTCACGTAGGGAACGGGTCGCCACAGTATGTTCAAAAAACGACGCGACGAGGAGAGAGAAAGGTTCACCGGAACAGGAGGTCGGAAACGTCTGAATTTACGCGTACGCGAGGTGGCGCTGTGCTCGGCCGGCAGCGGCGGTGTTCCACGGCGTGCTGCGGCTGCTCTGGCTGCTGGTCGGCGGCGGGGTCAGCGTCGATTCACGGCAGTGGGTCGCCGGGGAAGCTCAGGCGGAGACGTCGTCGACTGAGGGTGGCGGTGACCGGTGTTAGCTGGGTCGGTCGTCGTCGGAGGGGATCTGAGGAGGCAGTGGTTGGCGGTAGTGGAGGTGGCAGCGGTGGGGTGCTGCGGTGGCGGCAAAGGTCGGGGTTCTTCGCCGGAGGGAGAAGGTGGCGGAGGGTCGAGGGTTTTTACAGGAGTGGGTGCGGCGGCCGTTGGCGGGGAGGCCAACCGTCGGGACGGCGGTTGGACGGAGGGGGAGTCGGCGGGTCTTAACGGCAAGGAGGCGGAGCGGTCTCAGCGGGTCACAGCGGAACGGTGGGGAGGCGGAGGGGCGGCGACAGAACAGTCGGGGAGACGAAGGGGCGGTGGTTATGGGAGGCGAGGGGTCTCCGCGGTTAGGGAATTTGCCGGGGAGACGAGGAGGCGACGGCAGCGGCGTGAACAGCAGCGGAGGAAGGTGAAGCGGCGGCTGGTTTGGGATCGACTGTTTCTCAGGTACTGTAGATAAGTCTTAGCGGGTCGGGTTTCGGGTATTGGGTCGGCGGGTACAGATTCGAATTCGACCAGTTATTGTTTGGGGTGAGTCAGTTTAATTAGGGTTGGTCTGGTTCGATTCAGGATGGGTTTAACCCGGTTCATTTTGGGTTTAATTAAAAACTATCTTTTTTTGTCTTTAAAAATAGTTTTTGGGTCCAATAAATTCTAAAAAAATTACAGTATGTCTAATTCCTTATTTTTCACTCAAAAATATTATTTTGATAATATTTTAATATTAAATAAAATCATAAAATTTATTTAATTCCAAAAAAATATTTATTTTAATTATTTAAAAATCCTGAAATTTTATTTTTAATTTCTGAAAAATTCGGGTATTTACAATGGGTCTTTGATGTACTTATTTCATACTTTTCACTACATTATTTGGATGAGACGGATGTGACATTATTTTAGATTCATGTAATTATTTTTTGGGTCATTCCTGCGTGGTTCGATATTCTTGACATGTTTGTGTATGTACCGGTGTTGAGTGTTCCACCGAAGGGATCGGTGAATGCAGGTAATTCAACGGAGGGTTGCTCCGGGTCTATTTATATAAACTGTGATTTTATAACTGCAGGCAGACATTTGTTGGAAAATAATTTTAGAAATTGCATACTTTTTCTGGGTTTTTTAAAATTTAGCGACGTTCTGCGACGTTTACCGACGTGACAATGCGTCGCTAAATTGTGTTAAAACATCGCTAACTGGTATCAGGGACGTCGCTAATCTGTGTCAAAATGTCGCTACACGTCGCTAAAAAGCTGACATGACAATTTCTGCCAGGACAGCATTGGTGTAGCAAAATGTCGATGATAATGTCGATGAATTGGCGACGTTATGCAACAATATACAACTTCATTGATATACCGACGTCGCGTAGCTGAACGTCGCTAATAACAAAATATTTGGCGGCGTATACGCGTCGCAAATATACCTCGCTATAGTGACGAATAGCGGCGAATTTCTTGTCAACGACCATGGATTACGCGACAACACCAAAACGTTGCTAATTACGTCGCTAATATATTTTAACGACATTTTTATACCTATTAGCGACGTTTTTTTACGTCGCTAATATGTAATATTTTGGTAGTGATGGTTCAAGACATTCTCAACAGGCAGATAGTCCAGTCGAGACTCGTCCATCAACCCTCCGAAACGGGCCAACTGATGGTTCAGGACCTTCTCAGCAGCCAGATAGTCCAGTCGAGACTCGTCCAAACGGTTGCTCTATGTTGCCGTCGATCGATAACCATATTGCATACCAGATATGAAACAATCCGGTAAGCACATTATGTTATGATAATTTCAATTATTTAAAGATAACTAGATTTACAAAATCAACCCCACCGATTTACAAAATTTGGGCAACTACTCATATACGACGGTGGACAATGCACTCATATCAGCATTTGTAGAACGACGGTATCTAGAAACCAACACTTTTCATCTCCCAAAAGGGGAGTTGACGATTACCCTGGATGACGTCCATCATACATTGGGACTTAGGGTTGATGGTCGAGTCATGATGAATCACACTTTTGACGAATCGAGCATTAAGTTTTACGATCATATCGTGAATTATGTATCAAACTGTCTCGAAGTTGATGCGACGAGTTTTACAACCCTTCAAGAATTCAAGAAGTCTTACGAACTTCTTTTGAAATATTTGGAGGAGACATTCGATGATTCGGACAATGAAGGTGATAATGTCGATATGATGGCCCGTGGATATATACAGTTCATCTTAGGGGCTATCGGCATTCCGGATAAGTCCGAAACATCAATACATGCTAAATATCTCTTGAATTTTGACGACATAGACACGGTAGGAGAAATCTCTTGGAAAAACGGTATACTAGCATATCTTTACCACGAGCTTGGTGTGGCATCACACGCCAGTTCCAAGACAATATTCGGATGTCAGACTCTATTCCTTGTAAAGATGTATCTTTGTCAACTTGTATACAATACAAAATTATGTTGTAAAATTTTTGACTATAGTAATGTACGTGCAGGCATGGATATACGAGCACTTTCTAACCCTAAAACGGGCTAAACTTAACCGAGGGCACGACGAGCACCTTCATAGAATGTACAGATGGAATGCACTTGAAAATATAACGATAGATGGGGTGAATGTAAAATTATTTTTATTTTTTAGTTTTATAATAATTTACTAAATTACGTTATGCTCAATTTCATGCGTTGTAGATAGTTTGGAATCCATATCAAGATTAGCGACAGAGTAGTCGTCCATTGCAACCAGTCGTTTTATATCATGGTCTGATAAGTTGCCATGAAATCGAAGAGGCTTATAAACCTGATAGAGTGCTCCGTCAATTTGGCTACGTACAAACAGTACCGAAGGCGCACATTGAAAATGATGCTCCGAGAAGGTACAAAACTCCTAAACTATATCCCTGCAACGTTCAACTAGGTCTCGAACTTCTTCACTGAGTGGCAACGTCACGTTATTAGAAAATTTGAATGAGAAGCGACAAACAATATGACAAACTGTAACGACGACTACATCACATACTATGCTGGTGTCAGACTACCTATGTTGTTCAAACACGGAGGCGATATTTTGCACGTATCAGCAGATCCTTCACTACTTTTTACTGGGTGTCTTTTGAACTTTAATATATTAGTTGAATAAAAGTACAAATGCTCTATTTCATTTTATTACTTTGATAGTCACAGTCTATTGCACAATCAAGATACAAATATATTATATCATATCTATTGCATACAAAAGTACAAATTTATACAAAAGTGTAAAATGTATTAGTCGATTACACATAATAATCATTTGCTACGATTTTGGGATCGTTCACTTCATCATCTTCTTGTAGACGATTATTGCATCAATGTAAGGTATCTTCCAGGCGATCGCTTCAACTATTGCATGTTTATACCAAAACACTTCAACTATTATGTGTTTATACCAAAACATAGAAGGTATCAAAATATGGTTCTCAGAACAACCCGAGTGTTCTTCGAAATGAACAAAATACAAATTTAATGGATTCCATAATCCAATTTATTCGTCAAAAATAATTTCATACCTCCTACAATGATCAAATAAATATGAAGAATAAAGTGATAATAGAATGCTTAAAAAATATCGTATTTTATCAAAAACATTCCAAATTTAAGAACGTATTTTCTTTCAAAGTCTAGATTTTTTCCAATTGGGACCACAAAAATTCAATCTTAGATTAGAAAATTGTGATTCAATCCACCGCAGGTCTCTTAGTTACGAACAGAGTGGAAGAGAGAAAATTCTAGAACAATAAAAATAATGCAATTAGTTCAAATTGAACAAGGGACAAGATAGAAATCTGTCTTTTCGTAAATAAAAGCCAATCAATGTTCTTGTGCTTTTCTACGGGCTGGCATGAGGAATTCCTTGCTAGAAGTTTGAGCAATTGTTTTAGGTAGAAATAAGAGCATAAAAATATTTCAATAGTTAACAAGCTAGATCATTTTTATTTATAAAAACATTTAAAATAAATATCCTACTGATCATAAACATTAAAAAATTTACATTTTGGCATAAAAGTGAAAACATATATTTCAAAAGAGGAACTATTCGTATTTTATAGCTAACATAATTTACTATATACGATAAAGAGAGATTGCCAGACAATTTAGGCTGCATTGACATTTAAGGTATTTCAAGGAACCTTTGAATATGATGGAAAACATTTTTTTCCCAACCAATTTTGAGAACCCTATAGTAAAAGGACTATTTTGTCTAATTAAACAATTATTGTTCTACAATTACTGAAATAAAGTCAGATTTGTTGTCAATGTGCAATTAGAGATATGAATAGTTCACAAGCTAGCTCAATTTTATTTACATACTGACTCAAAATTTATGGAAAAAATCTTTAATTATTCTTCTTTACTATTAAAGGGTAACAATATTATATCTATATTTGCATTAGTAATGTTTACGGAAATACCATTGGTCTCACTACCAGCTGGATTGAAAAACTTTTCTAAAATTTCATTCCTGAAATTGACATATATGTAATAGATATTTACAAATATAAACCCATCCAAGAGAATTTACATTGCCAAACCAAACATAGCTAACATCATAGTGGTGGCATAATCCTAACCAAAACATAAATTACATGTATGGTGAAAATATGTAATTGCACAAAACGGCACCTTGGACTCATTTATTTAAAATCCAAGGTTTCCTATCAAGATGCAAAATGCCAGACAAACCAGCTTGTTCTTAGCCCAAAGATAGCATCAACAAATCATAGCTTAACCTATTGTTGACGTGGCATCAGGCTACAACAACAACAACAAAAATACATTTGACATAAAACCCCTCAGAGACCCATGTATAATCACGCACACAACTGATCACAACAAATGTGAAACAATTGCGATTTAAGTGTCATACGGCACTTCCTATCTTTAGGTCCAGTTCTCCTCATTGGGATCAAACTACTGCAAAAAAAAAAAATTTAATTAAACAAATTGCAAATTATATGAATTATTCGAGCAAAGCCTCAGACAACAGCCAGTTTATGACATCAAAATTGATTGTTAATCAATATCAGACGGTAATTCCAATATCAATAAGATCATCATAGGCTTAATTTATATGAAACTGAAGAAAAATTAATAGAAAAAATTTGATAAAAAATTTGAACATTCATCATCAGAAACGAAATTATTCACATCCACAGCATAAAGCTGTGTAGGAAGGTGTCCTAAGATTATAAGTAGATATCATCACTTGATGAATGGGAAAAATAAAGTTACAATACAAATTAATTTCTCAAAGATTCAAAAGCAATAAATGAAGTATTCGTCACTTGGAAATAATCCGGATCACATAATAAATCTGGAAAAAAAAAAAATTGGGGGAAATTGTAGATGATGATGCACTCAGTGGTGGCGATGTATTATTGGTTCGATTCTGCCAGCAAGAGTCCTCACTTTGATTCAGAAGAGGGAGCTCTGTTATCCTCCTTGTAATCTCATCATAAACCCAAAAAAAATTCTAGAAAAAAAAAAATCAAAAGAAATCGAACACAAATTTGCAAATAAATCTCAAACATAAAAATTGAGAAAAGATGAGAGAATGCTCAGTTCAGCGGGGTTATCGACACGCAAATCTCCCGATATAGAGAGACCTGCATTCCGGTCTGTTGAGCTTGAATATTGAGAGTCGTCATCGCAATCTCCACTACCAGATCCATGGAAAAAAAAAAGGAAAAAAAAAAACCTAAAAACTAAAAATAGAAGAAACTCCAACTTGAAAAGGAGGAAGCAAACCCTAAATCGCGAATATGAGGAATAGAAGAAGGGTTGGGCGTGCTTTTATAGTGATCTGGAATTAGGGTTTCCGGTTCCAAAATTACTAGTATGCCCTCGAGATTTGTGGTGACAGATTTTGTTACCAGCACCTCTGGAGAACACAAATATGGGTGTGTGTGGTTCTTGTTATGTAGGCCCATTGGGCTAAGCATTGATCATATATTCAATAAGTCACAAATATGGATATTCTTATTTTCTTTTCTTTTTTTTTTTTCTATTCCAAGATAGAAATTAGTAAACGGTCTAGATAATGCTAATTTGTTCGTATCTTAGTTATGTGTGAAAAAAACCAAATCAAATTAGACCAAAGAGCCTACACCACGGGTGACCCCTTTGTCTAAGCATGGGCGGAGCTTCTCTAAGGCAACAGGGGTCATAGCTTCTCTAAGGCAACAGGGGTCATTACCCACCCACCCCCCCCCCCCCCCCTCCCCCCCTCCCCCCCACAAATATTTTTTAGCTATGAATTTTTGGCGAAGAATGAAAATATACTTTTCAGAATCTGTCCAAATGTACCAAATCCTAATTTTCTTCTCATCCGACATTACGTTTGATCTTCTCAAAATCTTCATTCTGACGTTTGATCTTCTCAGAATCTTCATTCAAGTAAAAAAAAAAGGAAAGAGTCGAAGAGAAAGAGAAATTGGATCGAATAGATCAAGAAAACTCAGTAACTTGCTCATTACTAGTAACTATTGTCCAACTCAATGAGGTAATTAGGCTATTGTCCAACTCTTCCATGATTCATCAATAGTTTTAAGCTTCACATGGGTTGGTCTGGCTACCAAGCAATCTCTTTTGAATAACAAGATTCACAACAGTTAAATTTTTTGAATTTTGAAGAGTTCTGATTTCTTTTTATAATAATTTTTTTTTTATTTTATCTTTTGAACTTTTGTTTTTCTCAAAGTAGTAATTAAATTAGTAACTTTTTTAGGTGCTTTATAAGTCATTATGGTCAAGCTTAAAACTATTAATGCCTTTGTCAAAAAGAAAACTATTGATAAGCATGATGACATAGCAGATTCACCATCAATTCAAGATGAACAACATTTGAAATCATAAATGATTATACATGAGGGGCATCCTCCCAAATTGTAAAGAATAACATTTGTAAGTTCATTACTACTTTTTTTTTCTTTATTTGTTTCATTGCTTGCTTGATATATATATATATATATATATATATATATATATATATATATATATACACACACACACACACGCACACACGCTGCACACACACTTAATATTAGGCTTGTCCCTCCAAAAATATAACTCAAGCTCCGCCAATGTGCAGTGTGAATTTAATATTGCCATGTACATGTAATATAAGGACATAGATACATATATGATCCTCTTAATGAGTCTACATACAGCCTATGCTCTTAAGCAAAGAAAAATGGACTACATCAAGATGCTTTATGCGGAAGATGAGAATTTTATCGAGGTATGGGAACAACTTAGTAAAAAATAGTTTGTTTCCATCAATTTTTACGGTATTAGTCTTTTGCTAATTTTGTAATTCCTTTCTTCATGCTTATTAGTTCGCAACAAAACTTGGATCATTGGACTCGTAACATCAATTTAACCCTATGGTGATATTTGTGTCGAATTATGTGAACTTTTTACAGAATGACATTCGTAGGACCCGCTAATCGGTCAAATTTGACGTTTTTTCCATCCAAAACTCGAATTTTGTTTATGTAAGTTTTATTATGATCACGTGAATCACATGTCACATATTAAATTTTTTTTTTTTTATCTATTATGGTGTTATTGACAAAATTAGAAGAGTAGGTAAATGAATAGTTCTAAAAAATAAGCTAAGTTATGGGTAAATAAACTAAATGGGAAAAGGAAAAATTCAAATAAATAAAGTGAATAAATAAACTTATAAGTAATAAACTAATAAATATAAATCAAATAATTGATAAATATTTAACAGATAAGAAATGAAAAGGAAATAAGTGTTTATATTTTATTTATTTATTTGGAAATAAGGTTATATATATATATATATATATAGAGAGAGAGAGAGAGAGAGAGAGAGAGAGATTTCATCTATATGGATGAATTTATCCATATTTACGTACAAGAGAAGAAGTTTGGGAGAATAGCAAAAGAAGGAAAAGAATGCCAAATGACTTGACATGGTAGAACAAAAGTGTGAAACGTCAATTGAGTTGATGTTTCATGCTAGAATCCAACATACCAATTTAGTTGGCGTTTTATTCCTTCTTTTGTTATTCTTCCAAAAAAAATCTCATGTACGCAATTAGGGATATCTCTCTCAATGAAAAAAAATTCTTATATATATATTTATATATATAATATGGGTATTACTACTTTTATATATAACACAATCTTAGTTATAAATAAAATTATTTAGGGACAAAAAGGTTAATTACTCATTTATGATGAAAGAGGGGATCCTCATACGATTAATATCTTAATTGATTTTCATTGTTCGCTTTTATCACTTTTCGTATTCATTTCGAATGTAGAGAGAAAAAGATCGAATTATGATAATCAAATGTTGGTGTAATTTCTGGACGCATAGGCAAGACGTGATCGTTGTGTGAAGCTCATCTTTCTCTAGGATAGATTCATTTTGGTGAGTGGCTTCGGCCCTTCGATAAATCTTTTATTTTTACGTCTTAATAAAAGATTTCTAGTCTATTCTTACTTTTGCATCCCTATGATCGATGATGCCATAATAACAAAGATAAGATAAAAGAGATGGATTACATGCTAAATCATAGAAATATTGCTTTACTTGTTTCAAGAAAAAATGATTACATGTTCTTTTACTTATATGCTACACAAAAAGAAGTTTAAAGAAAATCTCATATTGTTTTTAACTGATCGTTATGAAAAGAGAAAAAAGATAGAGATGCTTACTTGTTGCATAGTTATCGCATCATAGAGTTTTATTTGATAGAAGTTGCATTCATTCATTGGTCTAGACAACTTGTGCACAAGAAAAAAAATCCCACAACCGGTTATAGGGCACCAGGATCGTTCGACCTATGGAGGATTAGAGGAACACCGTGAGGTAAAGAAGTCTTCGCGATCAGGGGGTGCCCATACGTTTATTAGCGAAGAGATGAACCGTGAGTCACATCTGCTAGTATTCGGGTATGTTAGCGAAGAGCTGAACCTTGAGTTACAGCTGCTAATGTTCGTGTATATTAGTGTAGAGCTAAACCGTGAGTCACAACTGCTAATCATGGAGAGTAAAGCCCATGGACCACCATGTAGTTAGGTCACATACATATAATAAGAGTGTTGCAAGATTAACAAGTTAATGCAGAGACGAACAAAAGTTTTATTTGTATATACAAATTGTGCTAACTCTTGTCTATTGCAGAGACAGACAGTCGGTCGTGGATAAGAACCACTGTATAAGTAATACATTTATATTGTTTATGTTTCTTATTATTAATTGTTAAAAAATAACCTAGACAAGTAGAAAGATCACTTAATAATAGTTGCAACTTCACATATTTACTTAATATTGATTTCATGTGAGTTCGGTTATGGTCGTTCACCAATACGCGATATGTATTGACCCACATTTGTGGGCATCCTTAGGTAGCGGGAGACAGGAGGATACTCGGCAGCCTCACTTAAGAGATCGAGACGTAGACTCTGGAAGAGAAATTAAAGAGAATCACTCAAGTCACACATGAATTCCAGATGTGCTAGAAGCTCGTCCAGTATAGCGTATTCGACGTCTCGAATATTTTCATTTCCAGTTCAGCAACTTTCTTTGAAGGCCTTTTATCATTTTTTTTAGTAAAGGGATATGATTTATGGGCATTGTGACTATTTTTAAGTTTCAAAAGAGATGTAAATCAAGTATGACATTTTTGTATTGGTCAACAAGAGTATATTATAATCCCATTTCAAGTATCAATAAAATAAGTTATTTATATTCCTATCTCAATGTGAATATTTGGTTTTCTACATTAAATTTCGTTGCTTCTATATCCATTCGGTCTATTTTATTATTGTGCAAGTATCATGTCTTGTACAAGCGCAACTTAGGCTTGTATGACATCACGTCCAGTGGTGACTTTGCGGTCCTTCGGAATCGAAACATGACAAACTGCTCCAGCATCTGGTCCTGGTCCGTAAATCTCTTGATAGTCCTGCTCCTCAAAATCAGGAAAAAAAAGTCCATGTCCTCAGAGGGACGTAGCAAGATATATAATATACATGTATAATATAAACAATATATACATGCAAGAATAATCATGTGTTACTAGTGAAACTGCATCTACGAACAATAACACTCAACAAGAACTAATACGCACTCCTGAATGCTAAAGAAAATAACCATCAAATACCGAGGTTCCTCTGCAAACCCACGATGGAGAATGAAACCATAGTCCCTCATGGACCTCTTAGGCCAAGTAGTAACCTTAGTCCCTCATGGACCTCTTATTCTTTCCAACCCACGTTCTAAACAATCCATAATGAGAGATATTTCAAGTGCTATATTTTGACTTTAGTCAAATTTTGTAGCACTTGAAGGCCGCAATGGTCACTTGTCCATACTTGAAAATTGCTAAAAGCCAAAAGACACTCTAGATTTGGAGTGTGGTCTAGCTCTGCTACATTAATTACTGGGCCACAAAAATGAACCATTCTTACCAAACGGAAAATAAAATAAAATGATAAAATGAGGGAAGAAAATTTTTACGAAACATAAAAGAAAAATAAAGAAAAAATGAACGAGGAGGCTAATTTGAAGTATTTGTTTGGAGTATACCATTGCGTGCCAATATTATGAAGACACTCCAAAAATAATAATTTGAAATATGTGTCTAGAATATCTCCATTGTGGATGCTCTAAGTATATCATTCTAGTAATAATTTCTCACATGACCTACTTAAATAATAATCCTAAGTAGTCACATTTATAATATTATGCTAGTGAAGTATTTTTTCCATTTTCTTTACCAATCCCTTTATAAAAAAAAGGAAGTTGATGGGCTCAGGCACCTCTCATTTCTCTTTGATTTCTTATTAGGCTTGATTGACTACAATTAGTCCAACGGAGAGGAAGGATTAGAGTAAAATTATTGCATATACTTATATAAGAATGAAAAATTACTACGAATATAGTTCTGTCCCACATAAAATAACAGCCAGTAACTTGCAATTAAGAAAATGATGGATTTGAGGTTGTAACATATGATGGGGCGAGTGGTTTCCAAGTTTATTACTTTCATCTCAAGGTAGATACTGGGCCGGTCCGGACCGGTCCGCGGTCCGGATCAACCAGATTTGACCGGGTCCGGTTCGAGCCGGACTCAATTCGAAGAGAACGACGGGCCGGACCGGCCCGGCCCGGTCAATAAATAATCCGACCCAGTCCGGGTCCATGACCCGGTCAGGGTAGGACCGGACCCACCCGGGTTGGGTCCGGGCCGGTCCACGGTCGGATCGGTCCGACTAGTTTTTTTTATTTTATATATATATATATATATATAATATTGGGTGGGTTGGAGCATTGGCAAGATGCTGCTCTGAAGTGAGATGTGGATACAGTTGAGTTGTAATCTTATTTCTTTATATTCAATTACAATTTCTAAATATATATATATATATATATATATATATATATATATATATATATATATATATATATATATATATATATATTCTACTATATAATGCCAAAACTAGGCTTCACCGTGAAAAATTTTTGTTCCAAAAATACCCTTCAACATATTTAGTAATTAAAAAGAATACCTACAATAAATTTCACTGACAACCATTTAAGAGATGCAATAATGACAACCATTTACGGAAATCAAAGGGTTCATGCTACTTGCTAAGTCTTTTAAATTGTTACCAAAGAATTCGAAGGGTTGAACCATTAACCTATATAATTAAAAGCAGTAGAAATAAACTAACTCATCAACATCATTCACTCCAATATACGTGCAAAGCACGTGCATATATACTAGTATATATATATATATATATATATATATATATATATATATGGTAAACGGGATATGAACCATAGGCTCATATTCTTATATGAGTCATATACATGTTGACCAATATGAATGAATTTCTACTTCCCATGTGCGTCCATGTGCACTAGTACACTCCATTTTTATTGGTCCACATGTGCATTGGTTCATGTATGAATATGAACCTATGGCTCATATCCCTTTATATATATGTTAGTACACAGTGTGAGTGTTATTACATCAATTTACGCCAGTTATTTATGTGTTCTACATATTACTAATTTTTTTAGTTTATGATGTAGGTCAATTGAACACCTTATAATGGGATGAGGGACTCTCATCCTCGGAACGACATGACTTTCTACCATGGATGCATACGTGCCTTTGACTGTGTAGAGCCGTATCATTCCGACCGTGTGCTTCGACAATTTGGCCTACTCCAGAAGATACCTGATTTGCCTTTGATTCCAAGCATTGTCCGTCCGGAAAATACGGGCCAGAAGTACAATATGACGTGGGATATTTTGGGAGGCTACTTCCGATACTGGAGCAGCCATGTACTGTCTACCGAAGTCCGTGGGAGAGCTGCAAACCCCACATGGGAGTGTTTATGCAAAGTGATTTCAAAATTCGGAGAAAAATTGTGATTAATGTTTGAAAATGTACTGTTCGACCAGTACTGGTCGAACTTAGGCCTACTGTTCGACCATTACAGGTCGAACAGTCAAATATATGTTCGGCTGATCTTGGTCGAACTTGTTTTAGACTGTTCGACTGTAATGGTTGAACAGTAGACCTTTGGTCGACCTGTACTGGTCGAGCAATATATTTTCAAGCCAATCTTACATAATATGTCGAATTACACATCACTTTGCATATACAATCACTTTGCATTTTTACAGAATATGTCGAATTTCGAGTCTTTCACAAGTCACATTTTGCAATCCAATGCAATTTCATAATTAAAATTTTAAATTACATCCGGATAATACTAATCGTCCAAACTAATCGAATCACCATCAACAAATGAGCTTCTGGAGGGAACAGTTTCACGATACTTTTTAATCCGTTCTTAATAAGTTTTGTCCCAACTAGCATCACATGGAAGACGCAAAGTAGACAATCTGTCGTTAATAGGTCGTAGCGGTGCGTCTTCGGCCAAATTTACCTGCATACAAATAATAACATGTCAATATAATTGATGTTCGTAATACAACCTAAAGTTTACATTAGAAAATAAATTTTACCACGATAAAATTATTTGTATCAACAAATGCCATGTATACAAGCCGATGATTCGTTGAATCTTTTGTCCTCATAGGTAGAAACATAACATTAATTTGCTCGTGCATGTGGACGATGGCCATGTTGTAGGCCGACGCCGCCAAGTAGTACATATCGGGAAATGACCGCCAATACTTGCTGTCATAAACCGGTGTTGAGGTAAAACTTGTCCAAATAAACACATGTCACAGAAAAATATAAAATTTGTGGATGTTATGTCACGCCCCAGTCCCAAAATGTAAGGAACTAGGCCACGTGGCATTGGCCAGCTGACACGTCACGAAGGTTTTAATCCAATTAATGGACCCAAAGGAACGTGCTACGCTGTCCTAAAATACTACAAGTCTATTACAGGTAAATCTATCTCATCCACAACAAAATATCAGGAAATAAGTGCTGAATATATATAAAAGCTGAGTCTGATAGAGTCATAGTACATATTTGGTGGGAATAAGCCCACTACAAAAGATAATAATAGCGCAGAAAAATAAGATAGACTAAGTATCGTCTATCTAACAAAACATCTCCATCTCCAAGAGAGCAAGCTTCTAGAATCAGGTAGATTCTGATGGTGTCTCCTCTAGTTCTTCCTCGGTAGCACACCTGGTCTCCTGTCCTGGACCATACACCGTGGGATAGAAGGCCTCGTCTAAATCTGGAAGGGAACCAGGTCCTCAGTGGGACATAACAAGATACAGGAAAATAACATGCCAGGTATGAAAATACTGAATAAATAAATAAATACAGGGTGCTAACCATCTAAGTGAAATGCAAGTAAAGACCTTGTAGTACGCATGGGAATGTGTAGGTTAGACATATGCTGACTTAATTCACCAATCGTGGTGACTGGCTAGTATATGTGTCATATGCCCCCAGACGCATGGGCACTCTGCAATCGTCCATCTCCGAGGAGTATGGAACGAAGGTAAAACATACAAGGAGGGGGTGTCCCATACGTCTACTAGTTATCTTTCCCGCCCAATGTAACTAATATCAAGTCGTACTTTTCCTGAGTTTTTCTGATTTTATGCTAAGCCGTGATACGTGTCACACGTACTGGTAGCTAATCAAATACGTAGCTCGCATCCCAATATGTATTGCAACCATGTTGCGTGTTCCCGTGATAGGATCTAGGAGGATATTAAGATACCCTGGCAGATGTTGGTAGGTCTGTAAAGAGTAAGTTAATTATGCTACGTGTCAACGCATCTATTGACTGTACTTGAGGCAATCTCAGGTACTCACAGTCATATGAAATTCAGGAGCAATATCATATAACAATATTTGAATTTAAACAGTAAACTTGGCAAGGTATACTTGCCTACTCCCTGATAGTGTTGAAAATCTGATCTCTCAGTCAAGTTTGAGGGTGCTTGTGACAGGGGGTCACTGACTGTTCTGAAGATATTTTCTGTTAAAACATACATGGTTCGTGAATATCATGGGTATAACATAAAAGTATATATATACTTATATACATATATGACAATATATATATATATTATAGGATACACATATATATATAGAGTATATATACATATAAATATAGTATATATAGTAGTATATATATATTTATATAGCATATATATATAGTAAAGAAAAGAAAATACAGGAAATGTAAATATATATATATATATATATATACTGTATACCCAGTATTATATAGGATATATAATATAATTATATGTATATATATATATAGATAATGCATATGTATATATATATATATAATTAAAAGGAAAGACAAGTGCTGAATGTAAATACATATATATATATACTGTATTATCCAGTATTACATTATATAGTATATATGACATTATATATATATATATATATATATATAATAAAAAGGAAAGATAGTGCAGAAATGGAAATACGTATATAAATATAATATACTGTATTATCCAATATAATAGTATTTATATATAGATAATATATATATATATATATATATATATATATATATATATATATATATATATATATATATAATAAAATGAAAAGACAGTACAGAAATATAAATACGTATATAAATACTATATTATTCAGTATTATAGTATATATTAGTAGTGTATATATAACCACTGATATATATATAGTAATATAATATACATACTTATATATATAATAACATATATATATGTATATATAATATCATATGTACATATATATAAATAACAAATAAATGCATATATAATAATAAAGAAAAATGCATAGTACATATACTTATTATATATATACTTATATATATTTATTATACAATATATAATATACATATATATATATATATATATAAATATATATAATAATATACATAGATATATACATAAATATATATATACATACATATATAATAATAATAATATATATACAAATATATATATATATATAGATATACATATATATTTATATATATATATACATATATACATACATATATAATTTTATACGTATATACGTATAAAGAGGGTCAGGGGGTATACCTATTTGACAGGTGGGGCCCTTGGCTCGTCGCCGGCGGGAGGACGGCGGCGGAGGCAGCGGTGGCTGGCCGGAGAAGCAGCAGCAACAACTGTTGCTGTCAGCAACAGCAGCAGCAACAACAGCTTGTAGCAGTTGCAGCGGCGGCTGCGGTGGCGGATGCGGCCGTGCAGGGTGGGGGATCGACGGAGGGGGTCGAGGCGGAGAGATTGGTGGTGGTGGCGGGGGTCTACGGTGGTGGTGGTGGTGGTGGTGGCTGGAGATGATCGGAGTGGAGGGGGTGACTGTTAGGGTTAGGGAGCTGGAGGTGCTGCGGGGGTGAGGGCGGCCGGAGGGATGATCGTGGGGCGGTGGGAGGGTGGTGGTCCGGTAGAGGGGGTCGGGGCGAGGCGAGTGGGGGTGGTGGTGGTGGTGCACGGTGGCCGGAGGCGGTGCTGGGGGAGGTCGGGTGGTGGGGGTAGCTGCTGTTGGCAGGGTCGGGATGGGGTCTATGGCAGCTGCCCACGGCGGAGCAGGCGGCCGGAGGTGGTGAGGTTTGGTCGGAGGGAAGGTGGGGTAGGGACGAGGGCTTCGCCGGAGTTTGGTCGGAGGCGGTGGCCGGAGGCGGTGGTTGTGAGGGTTGAAAGGGGGAGGGGTAGTGTATTTATAGGGTTTTAAGGGGATGGCATAGTTGGAACTTTTAGGGTATTTTGGTAATTTTAGGTTTTTAAGATATTTTGGCTGATATTAACAGGATATTTAGTGCCACATGTAAGGGTTAGGTTTACTAGTCAATGAGGTTATGCCACCTCACATGAAATTTTGCATAAAAACCCTTAAAATTTCCTAAATTGCAAACAAGTCCTAAAATTGGTATTTTGCGTAATTACGCAATTTGTCTGAAAAATCACCCGGTTCCTAAAATACTAAAATTCACAGAATTGAGGGGTAAAGCTGGGGGAGTGCCTTGGGGAGTGTGGGAGTGAACCTGGGCAGGGGCAGGGTCTGGTTCTTTGGGTGATACGGGTCACCGTATTTATTAATTAATAAATACTGCGCACGGTGTTCACTAATTATTTAGGGACAGGTAGGGTCATAATTTTTCTACAGTGTCAATATACTAATTGTAGTATATTTCAAGTAGAATATTATCGTATTTTTGTTTGGGCAAAACTGGTGCAGGTTGGGCCTCAAATCTCTAGGGGTACAAAGATGGATAAAGAGCAAAAAATTAAATAGGAATTAAATACGGACTTTTGTAACGATATTTGTGCGTCTCAAACGAGGCTCAAAAATAAAGCATCTGGGAGTTGCACAAAATTCAGGAAAATAGTCTAACATGTCTAGGGCAGGTATGTGAATTTTGTTTGGGAAATACAACTAGTGTAATGCTCTAATTAATTGTGTGTGGTACAGGTGCATGTTTAAATAGGATATGTAAACAAAATAAATTTTTAAAAAGTTGCAATAATTCTAATTAGCTAAAAATAATCCAAAATTACTGAAATCTGGTCGAGGGAGTTTACAATCTACCCTCCTTAGAATATTTCGTCCTCGAAATAAAAACAGACATATATGAGAATGAAAGATTTATTTGAAATATTAGGACATACCCTGGTTTGGAAATAGATGGGGAAAACGCTGTCAAATATCCTCTTCTCGTTCCCAGGTTGATTCACCTGGTGCATGATGTCTCCATGCAACACGAACTAGAGGGATAGTCTGGCCTCGCAACACCTTCTCGCTACGATCTAGGATCTCTACAGGTTCCTCCTGGTACAATAGGCTTGGGCCGACGGTGATCTCTGAATGGTCCAGTACATGACTCGAATCTAGAATGTACCTCCTCAACTGAGATACGTGGAAGACGTCATGCACTCCTTCCAAGGTCTGGGGTAAGGCTAGCTTGTAGGCAACTTCTCCGATGCGTTCTAATACATCGAAGGGTCCAATGTACCTTGGACTCAGTTTTCCTCTTCCTCCAAATCTGATGGTACCTCGGGTGGGTGAGATTTTCAAGAACACATGCTCTCCCACTTGGAACTCTAGAGGTCGTCGATGAACGTTGGCCCAATGCTTCTGTCTGTCCTGTGCAGCTCGCAGGTGTCCTTGTATCTTCTTTACTTTCTCCACCGTACGAACAACCAATTCTGGTCCCAAGATCTGTCTTTCGCCAACATCGCTCCAGCATACTGGGGAACGACATTTCCTGCCATACAAAGCTTCAAAGGGAGCCATTTGAGTGCTCGCTTGATAGCTATTATTGTAGGAAAATTCCACCAGGTGTAGATGATCTTTCCATGATCCGCTGAAATCAAGCATGCAGGCTCTCAGCATATCTTCGAGTGTCTGGATGGTGCGCTCTGATTGGCCATATGTCTGCGGATGATACGAGGTGCTGAACTTGAGGCGGGTACCAAGACTTTCTTGCATACTTCGCCAAAAGTAAGATGTAAATCTCGTATCCCTGTCAGATACTATGCTGACTGGTACTCCATGCAGACGTACTATCTCCTTCATGTATATGTCTGCCAAGACTTTTGTAGATTGTTCGACTCTGAAAGGTAAGAAATGAGCAGCCTTTATGAGTCTGTCTACGATTACCCATACAGCATTACGACCACTGGGACTTCTTGGGAAGCCCGTAACAAAGTCCATCGTAATGTGTTCCCATTTTCACTCGGGTATTGGGAGGGGTTGAAGTAGACCGGCAGATCTCTGATGCTCAGCCTTGACTTGCTGACACACCAGGCACTTTGCCACAAAGCGTGTTATCTCTCGCTTCATTCCATGCCACTAGTAGTATTGTCGTAGATCTCTGTACATCTTTGTGCCTCCGGGATGTATTGAGTATGTTGAGCTGTGAGCTTCTGACATCAGCTCCTCACGAAGTTCTCCATTTGGAACATAAAGACGATCCCCACATCTTAGAGTCCCATCTTCATGTATGCGACATCCTGTCTGGATTTCAGCCTCTATTCTTTGGCGAAGCCTCTGAAATCTTGCATCTGCTGGTAAAGCAGCTTTGATTCTTTCGACCAATGTTGATTGTAGCTGGTAGTTTGATAATTGGCCGTCAATTCCTGGCATAATGACCTTTATACCCAACTTTTCTAGATCTCTCAATAGACCTGGTTGGGTGATCATAAAGAATGCCGAGGGTCTTCTGCTTAGTGCATCAGCTACTACATTAGCCTTCCCAGGATGGTACTGCAGATCGATCTCAAAATCCGTCATTACTTCGAGCCATCGTCTTTGTCTCAGATTTAAGTCCTTCTGGGTGTAGACGTATTTCAGGCTCTTGTGATCGGTGAATATCTCCACTCGTTCGTTGTATAGATAATGTCTCCATAGCTTCAAGGCGAAGATGACTGCGGCAAGCTCCAAGTCGTGAGTGGGATAATTCTTCTCATGAGTCCTTAGCTGTCTTGAGGCATAAGCTACAACCTTCCCATGTTGCATTAAGACACAACCCAATCCTTTTCCGGATGCATCGCTATAGATTACGAAACCTCCGGATCCAGATGGTATGGTCAAGATGGGGGCAGTAGTCAGACGCTTTTTCAACTCATCGAAAGCTATCTGGCAATCCTCAGACCAGATGAACTCCTGATCCTTGCGGGTAAGACGGGTAATTGGCTCCGCGATTCTTGCAAAGTTTTCTACGAACCTCCGGTAATATCCGGCAAGTCCTAGAAAGCTTCTCACCTCTGAGACGTTGGTAGGGGTTGGCCACGTCTCGACAGATGAGATCTTTGCTGGGTCCACCGAGATGCCTTCTCCTGTGATAACGTGTCCAAGGAAAGCGACACGATCAAGAAAGAACTCGTACTTGCTCATCTTAGCATAAAGGCTCTCCCGTCTTAACGTCTCTAACACCAGTCGCAAGTGCTCTTCGTGCTCCTCGTGGCTTTTTGAATACACCAAGATGTCGTCGATGAAGACTACCACGAACTGGTCCAGATATTGGTGGAAGACTCTGTTCATCAGGTTCATGAATACGGCTGGTGCATTAGTCAGTCCAAAAGGCATCACCAGGAACTCGTAATGACCATAACGAGTCCTGAATGCTGTCTTTGGAATGTCTTCTCTTCGTACTTTGACCTGATGATAGCCTGATCTCAAGTCTATCTTTGAGAATACCACCGCTCCTGTCAGTTGATCGAACAGATCGTCAATCCGCGGCAAGGGGTACTTGTTTTTGATTGTCAAAGCATTGAGGGCTCTGTAATCAATACACATCCGATATGTTCCGTCCTTCTTTGGTACAAACAACACTGGTGCTCCCCAGGGTGATGCACTAGGACGAACAAATCCCTTGATCTGTAATTCCTTCAGTTGCAGCTTCAGCTCGTCAAGTTCCTTCTTCGCCAGTCGGTACACATTTGAGGATACCGGTGCAGCTCCGGGTATCAGCTCAATAGTGAACTCTACTTCTCTGTCAGGCGATAGACCTGGCAAATCCTCCGGGAATACGTCTTCGAATTCTGTAACGATTGCTGGGGGTTCTATCTCCATCGCCATGTAAGCTCTAGGAGTCTGGCCTACTCCTTGCTCGATGGTACCTCGTACGTATTCGAACTCCGGGTGTCCTGGTGGTCTAAAGATGATACTACCTTTTCGGCAGTCTAGGATAGCATTGTTCTGGATTAACCAGTCCATGCCTAAGACGACGTCGAAATTTGGCATAGGGAGTACCAAAAATTGCGCTCTTAGCTCTCTACTACAAACAACTATCGAACATGTTTTAATAATGTTGGTAACTGGAACAATACCTCCTCCAGTAAGAATTTTTCAGCACTTGGGTAGTGGGGAAGTGACTAGTTTGTGCATGGCTACGAAATTACTAGATATGAATGACAGGGTTGCGCCAGAATCAAATAATACAGTTGCAGGTAATGATGCAACTAAAATGGTACCTGTGATGGTTTCACCTTCGGTTCTTCGGCAACTGCGACTAAAGCAAAGGCCTGTCCGTGCCTTTGCCCTCCAGACTGCTGTCTGGCCTTGTTGAACTGGGCCTCCTGTGTAGCCAGGGGTGCTCCCCTTTGATATCCTCCAGATGTTGAGGGTAGCATATTCTGGGCTTGTGCTCCTGGCTTCTGCCCGTTCTGAGGTGCTGCATCTTTGTGTTGTGGGCAGTCTCTGGCCATATGCTGGCTAGCTCCACATACAAGGCATAGTCCTAACTTCTTTCTGCAGTCATTGGCAAAATGTCCTTTCTTGCCATAAAAGTGACAAGTCGGGAGCTCCTTCTTCTGGTAGGGTCCCGTCGTCTGATGCGTCTGATTTTGTGGACGACGGATAGGTCCTCCTGCTCCTTGCTAATTTTTGGCCGGGAAGGTTGGATTTGAGCGTCTCGCTCCCCGGCCAATAGCTTCTTGCACCCTCGCTTCTGTAAGAACCTCCTCGTAGGAGATCCTTGACTGCGTTGTCGTATACCTCTGGAGCTCGCAAGTGAGGCCGTGGTGGAATCTTTTGGCCTTCTCCAGCTCATTCGGTATCAAGATGGTACCGAATCAACTAAGTCTGCTGAACTCCGTATCGTAGGCGTCAACAGTCATGTTCCCTTGTTCCAGGTGCAGGAACTGGAAGTATAGGGCATTTTGGACTGTTGTAGGGAAGTACTTGGCATTTAAGTGCTCCAAGAATTGTTCCCAAGTCTGGTCTTTGCCGATGCTACGCTCTATGGATTCCCACCAGTGATGGGCGTTGCCTAAGAGCTGGCCCTCAAGCTGTGGCATCATGGCAGGAAGGGCTGGAGGTGGTGGCAAAGGTGTCTCCGCCTGTGGTGTTGATGTTTGCCCTTCATGTTGAGCTGGTGTTCCTGTCGGGGCAGGATCCTGGGGAAGGTATGGAGTCGTCGGGTAGACCAGCATCCTTCTCGGGGATTGGTCTCGTGGGGTAGTCGGGGTTCCTTGGACATTTGGCGAGGGGTCTGTTGCTTGGTCAGCCCCATCAATCGTATGTTTTCCGGGTATGTCCATATTTCTGAAGAAAATAGAATAATTAGAAAAGCATGAAGGAAATGATAATCAAGCAGGATGCGATAAAAAAATATTTAAGGATAGAGTCAGTGTGGATGAGACCTAGTATTCCTATTCTATTGCAGGCTTGCTGGGCATGTCATCATACCACTAGCAATAAATTAGACCTGCATGGGCCACCACTAAAATCATGTCACGCCCCAGTCCCAAAATGTAAGGAACTAGGCCACGTGGCATTGGCCAGCTGACACGTCACGAAGGGTTTAATCCAATTAATGGACCCAAAGGAACGTGCTACGCTGTCCTAAAATACTACAAGTATATTACAGGTAAATCTATCTCATCCACAACAAAAAGCTGAGTCTGATAGAGTCATAGTACATATCTGGTGGGAACAAGCCCACTACAAAAGATAATAATAGCGCAGAAAAATAAGATAGACTAAGTATCGTCTATCTAACAAAACATCTCCATCTCCAAGAGAGCAAGCTTCTAGAATCAGGTAGATTCTGATGGTGTCTCCTCAAGTTCTTCCTCGGTAGCACACCTGGTCTCCTGTCCTGGACCATATACCGTGGGATAGAAGGCCTCGTCTAAATCTGGAAGGGAACCAGGTCCTCAGTGGAACATAACAAGATACAGGAAAATAATATGCCAGGTATGAAAATACTGAATAAATAAATAAATACAGGGTGCTAACCATCTAAGTGAAATGCAAGTAAAGACCTTGTAGTACGCATGGGAATGTGTAGGTTAGACATATGCTGACTTAATTCACCAATCGTGGTGACTGGCTAGTATATGTGTCATATGCCCCCAGACGCATGGGCACTCTGCAATCGTCTATCTCCGAGGAGTATGGAACGAAGGTAAAACATACAAGGAGGGGGTGTCCCATACGTCTACTAGTTATCTTTCCCACCCAATGTAACTAATGTCAAGTCGTACTTTTCCTGATTTTATGCTAAACCGTGATGCGTGTCACACGTACTGGTAACTAATCAAATACATAGCTCGCATCCCAATATGTATTGCAACCATGTTGCGTGTTCCCGTGATAGGGTCTAGGAGGATATTAGGATACCCTCGCAGATGTTGGTAGGTCTGTAAAGAGTAAGTTAATTATGCTATATGTCAACGCATCTGTTGACTGTACCTGAGGTAATCTCAGGTACTCACAGTCATATGAAATTCAGGAGCAATATCATATAACAATATTTGAATTTAAACAGTAAACTTGGCAAGGTATGCTTGCCTACTCCCTGATATATTGAAAATCTGATCTCTCAGTCAAGTTTGAGGGTGCTTGTGACAGGGGGCCACTGACTGTTCTGAAGATGTTTTCTGTTAAAACATACAGGGTTCGTGAATATCATGGGTATAACATAAAAGTATATATATACTTAAATACATATATGACAATATATATATATATATATATATATATATATATATATTATAGGATACACATATATATATAGAGTATATATACATATAGATATAGTATATATAGTAGTATATATATATATTTATATAGCATATATATATAGTAAAGAAAAGAAAATGCAGGAAATGTAAATATATATATATATATATATATATATATATATATATATATATATATATATATATATATATATATACTGTATACCCAGTATTATATAGGATATATAATATAATTATATGTATATATATATATATAGATAATTATCATGCCCCAGTCCCAAAAATACGTAGGACTAGGACACGTAAGCATGCCAGCCGCATGGATATGGCAACTCCAATATATGGAAACCAAATCCACACGTACGCTGTAATATGAATATCAAGTTCACAAGTGGTAGAAAATGTATCACAAGTCACAGGGTATAATCTAAATCTCATCCGCAAAAATTAGATATAAATAATAACCAGCATCTATATAACTAGATCTCAACATAAATATCTAAGGATGATAGTTGGATGGAAACAAATCCACTACCAACTCGAATGGAAAAGTACAACACAAAAAATACAATATAGGAATACCAGCTAACGACCATGGGCTCGAAGAGAAGATATCCTCGCAACACAAGTAATCATCCAAATCTGCGCTCCTGCAATTACTCAAGAACAAATACACCTGGCAGAGGACCAGGTCCTCAGAGGGACGTAACAAGATACAGAAAATATGAGTCAATTTGAATACAGTAAACATGCATATTATTTGAAAATAGATAAGTATGTTGTACAGGACAATCTATATGAATGCAAATGAGGACAACTTTTCGACATATGGGCAATGGTAGGCTACCCGATCTACCTCACAACTCACACACACGTCAATGGACAACAGAAATCGACATACCGTGGGGGTAGCGACCAGCAAGACTCAAGAAATCGACATACCGCGGGGGTAGCGACCAGCGCGACACATGCCCGTAGTGCGAGCTATATACTACGGTTTACCAGAGTGGTTAAAAATCCATACGCCTAATGATTGTCCTCTCATGATACTAGGTGCCATGTGTGTGTCAACATATCTAATATATAGTATGACTGAAAGAAACTACACATGCTATAAATAAACAAAGAAAATAAATATACAGAAATATACTAAGCATGCAAAATACTGTAAACAACTTGGCAAGGTATCTTGCCTAGGGTCCTGCTGCTGGTATGAATCAGAGTCCAAGTCACAGTCCAAATAGCCTATGTATTACAAATTTATCACGTCAAAAGATAATTTATTTTAATTTATTTAATTCTGGAATAATTACTCTAAAATCCTATTTTAATCTTATTATTCTGATTTTTATGTTAATTCCTAAATTTTATCCAAAGAAACTGAATTTTATCAACTCGAGACTCATGGCACGCAAATCGAGGCAATCTGTTGACCGAAAAGTCAACCGACACAAACTCAACTTTCATGTATGATTTTCTGTATATTTCAGCGTCAAAAATATGCTAGAATTTATGGCTCATCCGAATTCAAATTCGTTTGGGAATTATGGCACATACAAATTTTGTATTGTGCACCGATGGTTAAATTCTAACATAGAAGTTCTACAGAATTAACAGTATAAAAATACTTTGAATTAAATTCTGGAAAAAGCATATGTCAATGATCTCGACATTAGCTTTCCGAAACTTTAAACGGTTCATGATTCTGATTCCTGGTTCTCCCAAAATCGCAAAAATATTGAAACACGTCTATTTTTGGACATTCTGTGCTCTACGAATTTTTTAGAATTTAATACTCATAATTTCATAAAATAAATTATATAATAAGAAATCTAACCTCAATATATTTCTAACGCAAGAAACTAGGGCTCGTTTGGAGTCCGGAGCTATGCGCAATGGCTTGTGGAAGATGAAGGAACCCTAGATAACAATTCTCCAAAATCTCTCTCTCTCTAAGATAATGGAATAATTAGGGTTATAATAATATATATATATATAGGGATGTACCTACGGTTGAATGGATATTTATAGGCTGACACGTGTCAGAATCTGATTGGATGGTTTTTGTTATATTATTTATTTTTGATTTGCCTTTATCAAAACATTATTTAAGTCATTTTAAATCTAAATAACTCCAAATAAATATTAAAAATAACAATAAAAATTTGAAAAAATTACATAAATTATATTTTGAACATATAAACCCTAAAAAAATATTTGGGATAATTTTATATTCATAAGTTTACTACTATAATTAGGAGAAGCTCTAAACATTAGTTTTATCCATTTAACTAAAAATAAATACTAACATTATTCCAAAAATTCTGAAATAATTTCAGAAAATATATAATAATATTATAAACCCTAGAAAATAACGTGGGTCCATTCTATATTCCTGGGCTTGCACAATAAATTCTACAAGTCCTAAAAATTAGTTATTAGTCTAAATAACTCCCAATAAATACTAAAAGTATTCAGAAAATTCCCAGAAAATTTTAAAAAATATATTTGACTATTTAGAATCTAAAATAAAATTATAGAATATTTTTAATTAAGTTTGAACATAAATTAAATTCTTCAAAGTCCTAAAAAATTAGTGTTACTAGTTTTTAATTAACTAAAAATTATGGAAAATCTCAATAATCTAAAATAGCCTAAAAATAATTCTAAATAAATATTTATATAAGTAAATATACTAAAAAAAATTTATTTTCTAATTAACTAAGAGAATACTCTAAATAAATTCAACATCTATAATAAATATAATAATATAAAATATACACAAAATACCTATTTTTGGTGAGGGAGTTTACAATCTACCCAACTTAAAATAATTTCGTCCTCGAAATTAAAATAAGGCATAATTTGTTAAATCCTTCACATTCATACATAAGGTACGTCAATCGCAATCTCTTCCAAAAATTTAAATAACAAAATCTATTCAAATCTATCGCGATCACTTCAAAATTAAGATAACCACTGTTTAAATCAAAATTCAACCTGTCGTAATCTCTTCTCGATTTTTTTTAAATAATCAACATTCAAATCTAACTCAAGTCTATATGACATCCCACATCAAAATTTATATCACCATTTCCAACTATTATAATCTCCTCTAGACTTTGAACAATAAACAATTCTAATCAAATCTTATTCCTATTCTCAAATTAAGAATTTTGTACTCTTCAAATATTTAAACTTAATTTACATCCTCAATATTTCAAATAGGTGACCCAATAATCAAAATTGAATTTTTAATTGAAATCATCAAATTATAAAATTTAAATCTAATTCACCAATTGTTCAAGTCTAAAATTCTATATTTATCCTCAAAATTTAAATCGATGATTCATCCTTCAATATTCAAAATTTAAATCATGTGCTCAAAGTATAAATATTTGGTCCGCAATATCAAGATTTTAAAATTCGTTAAATCCTCATTATCTTAATCCTTCTTTTAGAATTTCTCAAAATTAAAATGACTTGAATCTCCCAATCTAATCTTACTTGATCACAATCTAAAAGAAATTCCTCTCAAGTTGGCAATGCACTGCTACCCAACTTAAAATTTACCCATCTATCACAGAAGGCTATATACTTTAACAAAAATATTCCTTAATTTATTTACTCATGTCATTCATGTAACGCCCCGCAACCGCTCGGAGCGTTACGCTGAGTCAGAGTCAGATTGAATGAATCAAATGCTGGTTACATTTGAAATGTCGGATTTCGGGAAGAAGGATTAATCGAGTTGGTTTCAATGTGCAGATGGCTAGCGGGTTCGATGGAAATCAGGTGTTCGTTCCGAACAGTACTGAATAGCTGGATGGAAGCGATAATGCCGTCTTCCTTAATCCGATCGGTCGAATGATTTGGAGAGCACGGCCTGCTCGCACGGTCATACCAGTTGAGTAGATCGCGCTTGCATCGGACCACGGGTTCAAGGGATTGGCCGTATCGGCAGGACAGGATGCCTAACGGGATCAATCATTGTGAGTGGGCTCTTTTCCTTCTCCTCTACTCCTTCATGCCTAATAATATGAAAAACACGTAATGGCTTGTACACTTGGGCTGAAATATCGGGAAGCACTACACTGAGGCGTGCATAGAGTGTGCGTCGTTGGCTTGGTAGGATTGTGGCTTGAATGGTTTTACGCGTTGGATAGTTGGTGCGATAGTTGGATTATACGTTTGAGGCGATCGGTTGGATACTTGGGATTTTGCTTGGACGGTTGGAAATATACAAGTTGGAATGATACATTGAGGCAAATGGGAATATCGAGAATATCGGGAATTTGGGCGAGCGAGCGTGCATCCGTGCACGAGTATCACTGGGTCGCTTTGTCTTGCAAAGCGAGCAGTTGTGGTTCGAAACCGAACAACTGCATCAGCGAGGTATGGTGCCGCTTGATGGGGCATTGTGCCACGAATGGGGCATTGTGCCACTGAGACGGCATTGTGCCATGGGTTGCCTTTGAGCATGGGTGTTGCACCATTTCAGAATACATTGTTGTAAAGCGGCAATGTGAAACACTGGGTATTTTTGGTGCCTTGGGATATATATATTGAGGTCGAGATTTGGACTTCTTGGAAGAACATGTTGGAAGAATGGTTATGGATGCTTCGGTTGGGTTATCGATGGAACGAGTCTAGGATCGCTTGGTGGGACGAGAATGTTCGATCCTCTCGTCATACCTACGTGTGTCTGCATATCACGGACAACTTGTGCAAAGGTTTGGCACTTTCCCGGAACGGTTTTTATCCGGGGCACTGGAGCCGTTTCGATCCGGAGGGAAACATTTGATTCGCGTTCAGTCGCGATGCATTACGGGACCTCCAGCGGGGCTTGCTACCCGGGCTGATAGGGCGCGCCGTAATGCTTGAGATATGTCCTGTATGGCTCTGCCAGTGACTTCATATAGATAAGAGTTGGCTTGCTTTACTTTGGTTGGTTTGTGCATCGTGTAGGCGCGGCCACCTTGCCTCGGCAAGAGTGTGCACTCGAGAGTAGGATATAAACTTTGGTTGAGAATGGATATTAAGGCGAGACTGATGGTTCGATATGTTATCGTGCAAGCGATGACATTGAGTTAGACGGGTCGGCTATATATAAACTGCTTGTCGTTTGGTTTGAGAATGAATGCTTGCATGCTTAAACTGCTTTACTGCTTTCCTTAACATATCATCCATATGCCATGAAACAAATCTAGGATTCAACTAGAAAGATCACCATTTAACTGTGTGCATTCACTATTTTACTTAGTGTCGGCTTAGACGAGTGGGTTACCTTGCTCACCAGTACGGTTGTGTACTGACCTACGTTTGTGGGCAATATTTCAGGTACACAGGCGTAGTGGCGCTGCTTGGATATACGGGACAAGATGTATGAACTGTAAGTACCTTTGTGGGCTAGAGAAAGAGCAAGAGTTATTTCATCGTCTCCGTGGCATCGCCTTTGTGTCATTGACTCGGGGCATCTCATTTGGACCCTATCGTGAGCTTCGCTGCGTATACTCTGATGTGTGCTTGGTACACAATTGGCTTCCGCTGTAACTTGGTTGTTTCGATGATAACTTTCGTGTTTAACAACATCGCCTTGTACGAGCGCAACTCCAGGCTCGTACGGTATCACGTCCCGAAGAGAACGATTATCCCGCGGGAGAGCTGCAGTATGGTGATTTTACGTTCAGCGGAGACTATTGGGCTTGCGGGAGTTTGGGGCGTGACAGATTGGTATCAGAGCGCCCGGTTCATTTCTTCGGACTTGGTCCTTCGCTTTATCACAAACTCAAAAATCGCTTCCGTGTGTCGTTTAGCTCTTGACTCTACTCGGTGCCGCATCGGATGTTTCATGCAATAAGTCTATTTATTGCTGGTTTTGGCTGCATTATATTTCTTGGTTGGGTTGCCTTGGTTGGTTTTCGTAGGATCGCTTAGTCTCGTTAGGCGTTATTGCATTCGTGCAGCAAGTTGGTTGGCGTTGTTGCATTTGTGCAACAAGTGTGGGCTTTCATTGGGTTGGCTTGGCTTATCGTTCGGGGAGTTCTGATTGCCTCAATGGATCAGTTGGTTGGCTAACGAGATTTGAAAATGCGTCATGTTTTGAGCAGAAACATTCGATGAGAATAGATCCTTGCACGAGTTGCTCGTCAAGCGATTGTGTTGGATAGAAGTTGGAATTTTGGCTGTGGCGCATCGGTTGGGCAAGTTTGAGTTTGGCTCGGGAATATCAGGATAAGTTGGAACGAGTTGCTCGTATAACAAAAGTGTGGAAACCGTTGGGTATTGGGCTGGACTATATGGAAGACAATCATTGCACGATTGCTCGTGCTGTGAAAGTATCAGACGGTTTGAGAAATGTTGGAAGTATTGAGGACGGGATATAAGCACGAGTCGCATCGCAAGATTGATGAAAATGGTTGGATAATTCGAGCGTTGCCTGAGTTTTGTGTCAGACTCGAATTGGGAAAGGCATGATCACACATAAGGGATGGTTCGAACGGATCTTGGATCTGTGAAGGAAATCGTAATGTGAGTAGCGACTTGATTCGAAGTGGTATATGGGATCAAACGTGTTAAGCAAGGCATTGGAAATATTTTGGTTGAACATCTATGGGAATTGCCTGAACGGACTCGGATAACGAATACAAATCGGTTGGTGCAAATCGACTGAGTTGGAAGGAATGAAAATGGAGCAAGCGAATATTGAGTTATGATTCGACAGGATCACCTCGGAATAGTCGGTTTGGGATAGACGCTGGTTGACGCAGGTTTCGCACGAGGGCAACTATATTTCTAAGTGGTATATAGTGCAATAGAATTGACTCGGGTATCCTTCGATACATTAGACTTGAGAACTCAAGGACGGAATCGTGCAAATGGAAGTATCATTGGGCTTAAGAGATGGATGAGATCGGAATGAACATTTGGGTTATGCTTGAGCAAAGCGATGGGATTATCGGAAGGATAGCGAGCACGAACTACGATTTTGGGCAACACATTTGAGCTGTTGGTTGAGCAAAGAAACACGATATTGGTCTGGAGGGACAATGCGATTGATTCACACAAACTTGAAGGATTTTGGATATTGTTGCTCGAGAAGTTGAATCAGGTTTAGCGGAAATGAAATTTTGGGCAAGATGTTGCAACGATGGAAAACGGATTCTCCGGAAGACGTGGATGGATTGTGGCAACAACTGAAGGCAAAAGGATTTTGTGGCGGACGGAATTTTGAAGATAGCTAAATGTGGAAGCAACGTCGGAACGAATCGCTGTGCTGCTCGAGTAAGTTGGAAGTACAAGGTGGAACGTAGCAAACGGATGTGAATTTAAGCAAGTCTCGACTTTCGAGAATCATTGGAATCGATGGTGTGAGAATCGAACATGCAATTCAAAAATTTGATGGATTCAGGGCAGGACGACGGATTGATGGAATAAGGTTTCAACGAGCGCGGTTCTCGGATTCAGAAACTTCGCTCAGGTGAATGGTTGGATTTTGAGTCGGATTTTCAGATGAGATATAGCATGGTTTATAGTAACTGTCCATCATGATGATTTCAATTGTCGAGCGTAGCTTCGGGACAGCTGACCCTAAGCGACTTGACCGCTGAATCGGATATGAATATGGTAGACCCATAGAACGACCCTTGAGGTGGCGTATTTGGGAATGCGTCGAGGGCAGATGTGAGCGATGAGATTTGGCTTATTGACTGAGTGTTGGATTCGAGAGACCCTTGGGATAGTCTTCAGCTGAAGATGCAGCCAGAAGATCGAAGCAATGGTGGAAGTAGCCTAGTCAACTGATGAGATTCAGAGTCGCAGATTTTTATCTCGATGGCATCGCCTCTGACTCATCGTGCTCTGGAAGGGAATAACATTTATATGAATGGACGACTGTGGCGGCTCGTTCAAATCAAATCTTTGTGAATACTGGAAGGGACAGATGTGCCTCAGATTTACAAGATGTTTCGGAACTTAGTCTGGGAAACGTGCTCGTTCGGAAGGCAAAGGTGATATTCTATGCTTCGAGGCAGTGGAAGCAGCGCGAAGAACTATTCCATGCGCAACCTAAGAATTGTGGCGAGTGTGTCCACGTTGAAATCGTGGCGACACAATCCCTTTAGCGTGGCGGCGAGATCTTCGTGGATCACACGAACCTCAATATAGATGTTCACCCTGTGAGATATTGAGATTGAGGAATAATGTGTTGGACTGAGCCGATCTAAGCAAAGTTGATATTTGGGTAAGTCGCGTAACTGGGGTAGATCAGTTGTGAGAATCGTTCGGTGCATGAGATAATATTTGGAGATGTTGCTAGTACTGATTTCAGAAATAGTGGGATGGATAGAGTTGGAACACGAACTCATTGATTCGGTGGAAAATCTGCATAATTGAGAATAGCGCTCGATCGAATATGTTGGAATAGAAATCGTGATTTGGTTCAATTGGGAGCAAAGCAAATGGACGCCTCGAACATAAAGATACCCTTGTAACTTGTTCAAATTTGCTATCGCAAAGCTCGGCTGAAATGCATGTATTTTGGGGACGCCTTAAATATGTGTACGATCCAAAACTAAGCGATACGAAAAATTCGTATTGAGCTACAAGGAGGATGTGGGAATTCGTGAAATTGATTCGAGCGTTCAACAGAACGAGATACGGAGTCAGAATCGTGAATATGTGAGTTGCTTAGAGCAGATCCATGGAATTGGATTGTGGCATGTGATAGGAATGAGTACCAGCACGGTTCGTGGACGAACCTGATTCTAAGTGGTATATTATGTAACGCCCCGCAACCGCTCGGAGCGTTACGCTGAGTCGGAGTCGGATTGAATGAATCAAATGCTGGTTATATTTGAAATATCGGATTTCGGGAAGAAGGATTAATCGAGTTGGTTTCAATGTGCAGATGGCTAGCGGGTTCGATGGAAACCAGGTGTTCGTTCCGAACAGTACTGAATAGCTGGATGGAAGCGATAATGCCGTCTTCCTTAATCCGATCGGTCGGATGATTTGGAGAGCACGGCCTGCTCGCACGGTCATACCAGTTGAGTAGATCGCGCTTGCATCGGACCACGGGTTCAAGGGATTGGCCATATCGGTAGGACAGGATGCCTAACGGGATCAATCATTGTGAGTGGGCTCTTTCCCTTCTCCTATACTCCTTCATGTCTAATAATATGAAAAACACGTAATGGCTTGTACACTTGGGCTGAAACATCGGGAAGCACTACACTGAGGCGTGCATAGAGTGTGCGTCGTTGGCTTGGTAGGATTGTGGCTTGAATGGTTTTACGCGTTGGATAGTTGGTGCGATAGTTGGATTATACGTTTGAGGCGATCGGTTGGATACTTGGGATTTTGCTTGGACGGTTGGAAATATACAAGTTGGAATGATACATTGAGGCAAATAGGAATATCGAGAATATCGGGAATTTAGGCGAGCGAGCGTGCATCCGTGCACGAGTATCACTGGGTCGCTTTGTCTTGCAAAGCGAGCAGTTGTGGTTCGAAACCGAACAACTGCATCAGCGAGGTATGGTGCCGCTTGATGGGGCATTATGCCACGAATGGGGCATTGTGCCACTGAGACGGCATTGTGCCATGGGTTGCCTTTGAGCATGGGTGTTGCACCATTTCAGAATACATTGTTGTAAAGCGGCAATGTGAAATACTGGGTATTTTTGGTACCTTGGGATATATCTATTGAGGTCGAGATTTGGACTTCTTGGAAGAACATGTTGGAAGAATGGTTATGGATGCTTCGGTTGGGTTATCGATAGAACGAGTCTAGGATTGCTTGGTGGGACGAGAATGTTCGATCCTCTCGTCATACCTACGTGTGTCTGCATATCACGGACAACTTGTGCAAAGGTTTGGCACTTTCCCGGAACGGTTTTTATCCGGGGCACTGGAGCCGTTTCGATCCGGAGGGAAACATTTGATTCGCGTTCAGTCGCGATGCATTGCGGGACCTCCAGCGGGGCTTGCTACCCGGGCTGATAGGGCGCGCCGTAATGCTTGAGATATGTCCTATATGGCTCTGCCAGTGACTTCATATAGATAAGAGTTGGCTTGCTTTACTTTGGTTGGTTTGTGCATCGTATAGGCACGGCCACCTTGCCTCGGCAAGAGTGTGCACTCGAGAGTAGGATATAAACTTTGGTTGAGAATGGATATTGAGGCGAGACTGATGGTTCGATATGTTATCGTGCAAGCGATGACATTGAGTTAGACGGGTCGGCTATATATAAACTGCTTGTCGTTTGGTTTGAGAATGAATGCTTGCATGCTTAAACTGCTTTACTGCTTTCCTTAACATGTTATCCATATGCCATGAAACGAATCTAGGATTCAACTAGAAAGATCACCATTTAACTGTGTGCATTCACTATTTTACTTAGTGTCGGCTTAGACGAGTGGGTTACCCCACTCACCAGTACGGTTGTGTACTGACCCACGTTTGTGGGCAATATTTCAGGTGCACAGGCGTAGTGGCGCTGCTTGGATATACGGGACAAGATGTATGAACTGTAAGTACCTTTGTGGGCTAGAGAAAGAGCAAGAGTTATTTCATCGTCTCCGTGGCATCGCCTTCGTGGCATTGACTCGGGGCATCTCATTTGGACCCTATCGTGAGCTTCGCTGCGTATACTCTGATGTATGCTTGGTACACAATTGGCTTCCACTATAATTTGGTTGTTTCGATGATAACTTTCGTGTTTAACAACATCGCCTTGTACGAGCGCAACTCCAGGCTCGTACGGCATCACGTCCCGAAGAGAACGATTGTCCCACGGGAGAGCTGCAGCGTGGTGATTTCACGTTCAGCGGGGACTATTGGGCTTGCGGGAGTTTGGGGCGTGACAATTCAATCCTCAAAACTTCAACGCCGATTATATCATATATGATATATCCTTAATTACAAAAGAATAATCCTCAAATATGTGATCGGTCTACGGGGTATATCTAGTACTCTCTGTGTATTAAACTTATACCAAGCACGAGGTTTCGTCTTTCCGAAATAAGGGAAGACGGAGACCAATAATAAATAGTTCAAGGGTGAGGTAATAGAATAGAAGTATCGGGATCAAGGAGTTTAAGGAATTCAAATGAGAATTGTCAAAGCAGTTGTCGATTAAAATCCTATTTTGGTAATTCTTTGTTCGCTTGCTCGTATTAGTACAGTTATGTAACCGATACGATCCGCTCAGACATATCTAGGGGCAAGTATATTCGTCTACCAATCACTACATATCTCAATCCACGTAAAGTAGTATTACGAAGGGCGAATCAAGCGCACTAAGGTTAGCTAGACCTTAATACACTGATTCTGAAATGTATTAGTAGGCGTCCCCAATAATACATATCTCATGATCAAGCTCGATAAAAGAGTAAGCTTTCAAAACTAGGCTATAATAGCAGCATAAGTCAAGGTAGTGCAGCAAATATAAGTACGCTAGATGATGATGAAAGGAGGTACAAATTAATTCAAGTTCACAAAACAAAACAACTAAGCAACAATAATAAAAGACTCTACAATCCCTACAGTTATCATACAACCTCCTTGTCTATGTCGCTAGTTGACCAAATGTGGGCAAGGACCTCTAACTTCTATTGTCTGAATAACCACTGTCGTCTTATGCTAGTATACAATTAATGTTGTTCAATCACACTTCAATAATAGGTCAAAAGACTATGTGATACTAGGTTGTGAGGTATACTACCCAACTTAAAATAATAAACTAATACTGTGACAGTCTTAAGGGTACCGTAGAAGCTCCTGTTAAGGTCTTCGAGAAGGGGTTTTGGTACTTGTTAGGGTATCCTCTTATATTACATAGGTCATGGTCGTCTTAACTCTTAGTCATAGTGCAAGTGTCAATAGTAAGAATGGGACGGTTACTGATCTCAAGGGAAAAGGGAATATAACTCGTATTGAGGTGTGGTACAAGTTACGCAATTTAAAACTAAGGAATAAGTACCAGGTCTCAATCTACAAGAATAACTTAACTATCAAGTTCTAACTACTAAGCACACAATTTCAAAATTCAAGATTACAACTATAATCCTAGCAAACTATGTGTCATTAACAAAGAAATAAATTACTTGGCCTACTATCAGAAGTGTCAGGTGGCATGAGTTGAAAGATAAAGAAAAGAAGAACGTAATTTTGGTCGTCGCACAATTAGCGAACGTTAAGGTCACAGAGGAACAATATGTGAAATAGAGGGGCTCTAGGTAGCATCATGGTTTTCCAAGGGGGAGTGGTATACTAGTTGAATATTCGAGGTATGATCAAGGGAGAAGTGTTGATTGCATTCCTCTAGGCTTCCTAGGGTGCTGTCTACTAATAACAAGGCAATGATATAAGTTTATAGTTCTCCAATACTATCTAACTATGAGGGTTAGGTTCAGTCCTAATATTCTCTTTTGGTTTTCTATTGGTTCCTCCATACTAGGGTCAAACATTATGGTAAGCTTCTAACTAACTCTAGTAGTATCTATACTACTCTTAAGTCTTCATAATACATCAAGGGATAATGGTAAACCAGTCTATAGATAAGGAATTCTAGGTTCACTAGATATTCTAAACTTAGTGGTGTGTCTATGTCCTTGTTGTAATCTTAATAGGTATGCTACTCTAATTATCATCCTAATAACAGGGGTTCCTATATTCTCAGCAGAAGGCTATACTCAAGGAACTATTAGGGAAGCACATGAATCAAGCAGGATACAATTGTTCAAATAGAACAGATAGGAGGAAGATGAATCATAGTCAATTATGGATGAGATCCTATACTCTAGTCCTGGGTGCAGGCTTGCTCGGTACAGTAACGTAACCGAGACAATATACTCTCGACCTGCATGGGCCACCACAAAAACATGTCACGCTCCAGTCCCAAAAATACGTAGGACTAGGACACGTAAGCATGCCAGCCGCATGGATATGGCAACTCCAATATATGGAAACCAAATCCACACGTACGCTATAATATGAATATCAAGTTCACAAGTGGTAGAAAATGTATCACAAGTCACAGGGTATAATCTAAATCTCATCCGCAAAAATTAGATATAAATAATAACCAGCATCTATATAACTAGATCTCAACATAAAT
This sequence comes from Iris macrosiphon, assembly GCA_036927795.1. NCBI lineage: Eukaryota > Viridiplantae > Streptophyta > Magnoliopsida > Asparagales > Iridaceae > Iris > Iris macrosiphon. The sequence goes on along the minus strand of JAYESA010000007.1, from coordinate 33,622,814 downwards.
ATCTAAGGATGATAGTTGGATGAAAACAAATCCACTACCAACTCGAATGGAAAAGTACAACACAACAAATACAATATAGGAATACCAGCTAACGACCATGGGCTCGAAGAGAAGACATCCTCGCAACACAAGTAATCATCCAAATCTGCGCTCCTTCAATTACTCAAGAACAAATACACCTGGCAGAGGACCAGGTCCTCAGAGGGACGTAACAAGATACAGAAAATATGAGTCAATTTGAATACAGTAAACATGCATATTATTTGAAAATAGATAAGTATGTTGTACAGGACAATCTATATAAATGCAAATGAGGATAACTTTTCGACGTATGGGCAAGGGTAGGCTACTCGATCTACCTCACAACTCACACACACGTCAATGGACATCAGAAATCGACATACCGCGGGGGTAGCGACCAGCGAGACTCCAGAAATCGACATACCGCGGGGGTAGCGACCAGCGCGACACATGCCCATAGTGCGAGCTATATACTATGGTTTACCAGAGTGGTTAAAAGTCCATACGCCTAATGATTTTCCTCTCATGATACTAGGTGCCATGTGTGTGTCAACATATCTAATATATAGTATGACTGAAAGAAACTACACATGCAATAAATAAACAGAAAGGAAATAAATATACAGAAATATATTAAGCATGCAAAATACTGTAAACAACTTGGCAAGGTATCTTGTCTGGGGTCCTGCTGGTGGTATGAATCAGAGTCCAAGTCACAGTCCAAATAGCCTATGTATTACAAATTTATCACGTCAAAAGATAATTTATTTTAATTTATTTAATTCTGGAATAATTACTCTAAAATCCTATTTTAATCTTATTATTCTGATTTTTATGTTAATTTCTAAATTTTGTCCAAAGAAACTGAATTTTATCAACTCGAGACTCATGGCACGCAAATCGAGACAATCTGTTGACCGAAAAGTCAACCGACACAAACTCAACTTTTATGTATGATTTTCTGTATATTTCAGCGTCAAAAATATGCTAGAATTTACGGCTCGTCCGAATTTAAATTCGTTTGGGAATTATGGCACATACAAATTTTGTATTGTGCACCGATGGTTAAATTCTAACCTAGAAGTTCTACAGAATTAATAGTATATAAATACTTCGAATTAAATTCTGGGAAAAACATATGTCAATGATCTCGACATTAGCTTTTTGAAACTTTAAACGGTTCATGATTCTGATTCCTGGTTCTCCCAAAATCGCAAAAATATTAAAATACGTCTATTTTTGGACATGCTATGCTCTACGAATTTTCCAGAATTTAATACTCATAATTTCATAAAATAAATTATATAATAAGAAATCTAACCTCAATATCTTTCTAACGCAAGAAACTAGGCCTCGTTTGGAGTCCGGAGCTATGCGCAATGGCTTGTGGAAGATGAAGGAACCCTAGATGACAATTCTCCAAAATTTCTCTCTCTAAGATAATAGGATAATTAGGGTTATAATAATATATATATAGGGATGTACCTGCGGCTGAATGGATATTTATAGGCTGACACGTGTCAGAATCTGATTGGATGGTTTTTGTTATATTATTTATTTTTGATTTGCCTTTATCAAAACATTATTTAAGTCATTTTAAATCTAAATAACTCCAAATAAATATTAAAAATAATCATAAAAATTTGAAAAATTACATAAAATATATTTTGAACCTATAAACCCTAGAAAAATATTTGGGATAATTTTATATTCATAAGTTTACTACTATAATTAGGAGAAGCTCTAAACATTAGTTTTATCCATTTAACTAAAAATAAATACTAACATTATTCCAAAAATTCTGAAATAATTCCAGAAAATATATAATAATATTATAAACACTAGAAAATAACGTGGGTCCATTCTATATTCCTGGACTTGCACAATAAATTCTACAAGTCCTAAAAATTAGTTATTAGTCTAAATAACTCCCAATAAATACTAAAAGTATTCAGAAAATTCCCAGAAAATTCTAGAAAATATATTTGACTATTTAGAACCTAAAATAAAATTATAGAATATTTTTAATTAAGTTTGAACTTAAAATAAATTCTTCAAAGTTCTAGAAAATTAGTGTTACTAGTTTTTAATTAACTAAAAATTATGGAAAATCTCAATAATCTAAAATAGCCTAAAAATAATTCTAAATAAATATTTTTATAAGTAAATATACTAAAAAAAATTTATTTTCTAATTAACTAAGAGAATATTCTAAATAAATTCAACATCTATAATAAATATAATAATATAAAATATACACAAAATACCTATTTTTGGTGAGGGAGTTTACAATAATGCATATGTATATACAATATGTATATATATATATAATTAAAAGGAAAGACAAGTGCTGAATGTAAATACATATATATATATATATATATATACTGTATTATCTAGTATTATATTATATAGTATATATGACATTATATATAGATTATATATATATATATATATATATATATATATATATATATATATATATATATATATATATATATAATAAAAATGAAAGACAGTGCAGAAATGGAAATAAGTATATAAATATAATATACTGTATTATCCAGTATAATAGTATTTATATATATATATATATATATATATATATATATATATATATATATATATATATATATATATATATACATAATAAAATAAAAAGACAGTGCAGAAATATAAATACGTATATAAATAATGTATTATCTAGTATTATAGAATATATTAGTAGTGTATATATAACCACTGATATATATATAGTAATATAATATACATACTTATATATATAATAACATATATATATATGTATATATAATGTCATATATACATATATATAAATAACAAATAAATGCATATATAATAATAAAGAAAAATGCATAGTACATATACTTATTATATATATACTTATATATATTTATTATACAATATATAATATACATATAGATATATATATAAATATATATAATAATATACATAGATATATATATATATATACATAAATATATATATATATACATACATACATATATAATAATAATAATAATATATATACAGTATAAATATACTATATATATACAGTATATAATAATATAATATATATTATATATTATAATATATATACAAATATATATAGATATATAGATATACATATATATTCATATATATATATATATACATATATACATACATATACAATTTTATACGTATATACGTATAGAGAGGGTCAGGGGGTATACCTATCTGACAGGTGGGGCCCTTGGCTCGTCGCCGGCGGGAGGACGGTGGCGGAGGCAGCGGTGGCTGGCCGGAGAAGCAGCAGCAGCAACTGTTGCTGTCAGCAACAGCAGCAGCAACAGCAGCTTGTAGCAGTTGCAGCGGCGGCTGCGGTGGCGGAGGCGGCCGTGCAGGGTGGGGGATCGACGGAGGGGGTCGAGGCGGAGAGGTTGGTGTTGGTGGCGGGGGTCTACGGTGGCGGTGGTGGTGGCTGGAGATGATCGGAGTGGAAGGGGTGACTGTTAGGGTTAGGGAGCTGGAGGTGCTGCGGGGGTGAGGGCGGCCGGAGGGATGATCGTGGGGCGGTGGGAGGGTGGTGGTCCGGTAGAGGGGGTCGGGGCGAGGCGAGTGGGGGTGGTGGTGGTGGTGCACGGTGGCCGGAGGCGGTGCTGGGGGAGGTCGGGTGGTGGGGGTAGCTGCTGTTGGCAGGGTCGGGGTGGGGTCTGTGGCAGCTGCCCACGGCGGAGCAGGCGGCCGGAGCTGGTGAGGTTTGGTCGGAGGGAAGGTGGGGTAGGGGCGAGGGCTTCGCCGGAGTTTGGTCGGAGGCGGTGGCCGGAGGCGGTGGCTGTGAGGGTTGAAAGGGGGAGGGGTAGTGTATTTATAGGGTTTTAAGGGGATGGCATAGTTGTAAATAGTTAGAACTTTTAGGGTATTTTGGTAATTTTGGGTTTTTAAGATATTTAGGCTGATATTAACAGGATATTTAGTGCCACATGTAAGGGTTAGGTTTACTAGTCAATGAGGTTATGCCACCTCACATGAAATTTTGCATAAAAACCCTTAAAATTTTCTAAATTGCAAACAAGTCCTAAATTTGGTATTTTGCGTAATTACGCAATTTGTCTGAAAAATCACCCGGTTCCTAAAATACTAAAATTCACAGAATTGAGGGGTAAAGCTGAGGGAGTACCTTGGGGAGTGTGGGGGTGAACCTGGGCAGGGGCAGGGTCTGGTTCTTTGGGTGATACGGGTCACCGTATTTATTAATTAATAAATACCGCGCACGGTGTTCACTAATTATTTAGGGGCAGGTAGGGTCATAATTTTTCTACAGTGTCAATACACTAATTGTAGTATATTTCAAGTAGAATATTATCGTATTTTTGTTTGGGCAAAACTGGTGCAGGTTGGGCCTCAAATATCTAGGGGTACAAAGATGGGTAAAGAGTAAAAAATTAAATAGGAATTAAATACGGACTTTTGTAACGATATTTGTGCGTCTCAAACGAGGCTCAAAAATAAAGCATCTGGGAGTTGCACAAAATTCAAAAAAATAGTCTAACATGTCTAGGGCAGGTATGTGAATTTTGTTTGGAAAATACAACTAGTGTAATGCTCTAATTAATTGTGTGTGGTACAGGTGCATGTTTAAATAGGATATGTAAACAAAATAAATTTTTAAAAAGTTGCAATAATTCTAATTAGCTAAAAATAATCCTAAATTACTGAAATCTGGTCGAGGGAGTTTACATGTTACCTCTACCACTTCCAAAAATGGCATCCTATACCTGATAGTCTTGTAGGTACAATCCATAAATAAAACATCGGGAAAAGCACGCATCAAATCCATATTAGTCGGGTGAGCATAAAAATGATCCTTCACCCTATCGGTTTTCTCACATCTCCTATCCAGATAGTAGTACTTTTCCGACTCCAACTTTCCCAACAAGTATTGCATTTGAGATAGACATCCATGCTCGACAACTCTATGCTTTTGCCGAGCATTGTAAATTGTCCTTCAATGTTGACTCATTCTTACTAAAAGATTCTTTCAACGTGCTCAATATATCTTTTGGCCTTGTATTGTTCTTCGACAAATCTTCGACAAGTTGATCTTCAGCGGGTGTTAGTCGATCGACATATGAGTGTCCAACCAAAATTTGTCCCAATGAGTGATTATATGAGACACATATAACCGTCAATGACCATTGTCCTAGGTCATTGAATTGCACTCCCTTCAATTGAAAATTTGCATTAAAAAGTTGATCAGGACTGTCCACCCCTCCTCCGTCGACCCCGTCCTCTCCACCTCCCCCCCCCCTCCGGCCTCCTCCGCCCGCCCTCCGGCTTCCTCCTCCTCCTCCTTGTAAAACCCCTGAATTTTTAAATTATTAAATCTTGGATTTTTTCCAATTTTCTGGAATTTTCTGGGAATTTTTTGTAATTAAAATCAAGGTTTTCAATTAATAAATGATTTTTAATTGGCAATAAATAATATTAAAATATTATGAAAATAATATTTTTGGGTGTAAAATTAAAAACTGGACTTAGGGTAATTTTTCTGGATTTTTTTGGGCCTCAGACCTATTTTTAAATGCCTAAACTCTATTTTTAATTAATTAATTAATTAAATAAATAATTATTATTATTCTTATTATTGTTTTTATTATTATTATTATTATTATTATTTTGTTTCCGGCCCAAGCCCAGCCCGCTCGGCCCGGCCCAACACCCGGCCCAGTCCCCTCCGGCCCAAACCCTAACGGGTCGGGTCGGGTCCGCTTGAACCCGACCCGCCCGGACCCGGATCCGCCTGACCCTCTCCCCACGACTGCCCGATTCCCCCGCCGCCTCCTGCGGCTGCCGCCCCGCCCGCGGCCACGTCGCCTCCCAGCCCGCACTCCCCGGCCGACGACCCCCCCCACGTCACCGCCTCACCCGGCGCCTCCCCCGCTCGGCCCCGCCCCCTTTCCCCTATTTAAAGCCCCCCGGCCGTCGAGCCTCCACCGTCAGCCACCCCAGCCACCTCGCCCAGCCGCCGGACGCCGCCGCTGCAGCCACCCTCTTCCTCCCTCCTCCTCTTCTCCTCCGGCGCCGTCGAGCGCCGTCAACGTCAGCAGCAGGCCGCAGCAGCGAGGGACAGCAGCAGCCGCGCCGCCTGCCGCGTGCCTCCGGCCGACCTCGGTCGCCTCCGCCTCGCCGCCGTGCGCCACGCCGCACTCCGGCCAAATCCCCAAACCCTAATTCCCAAATTCCCCTCCCTGTGTCGGACACGAGACACAGGACACAGTGTCCTGTATCGTGTCGGACACGTGTCAGACCCCGGTTTTCGGGTCCCCTTCAGGTGCGTGTAACTTTTTGTCCGTAGCTCTGTTTTCAATTCCGCAAATTGCGTTGTGAAGCCTGTATGACCCTCTCGGTGTCCGGACAAACTGTTCGGGGCATCGCGTCCTGTGGTGATCGCACACCGCGATCCAAAAACAGGAAAAACCAGACCCTGTTTCACCCCGGAACTGAGTACGCCCCGCCAAACGGGACGACTTGGTCGCGTGCGGTCTTCACAGATACGTGCGCATCGTCGATACGGATGTGTGAATTTTCATGGAAGCTGATTCGGGTGTGCGTGCACACCGGAATCAACGCGTATCCGCGGACATCGCCCCGTATTCGTCTTTTCTGTAATTCACCCTAACTTCGTGCACACTCGTCAGATCGAGACGAAACTTGCGCCATCGGACTCGTAGCGATACGCTGGTCCTGTGGGTCAAGTTTGGTTCGATTCTGAGAACGTTGACAAAATCGCGTGTCGTGGGCCCCATAGGCCCCGCTCGACGGGCAATTTTGTGTTCGGCTCATCGGAATCCAAATCTGGAAGTTCCGTTGGGTTCGTATCCGCGTTCCTGACTTGTTGACACTAAGTTTGGTGAATTTGGAGACCTTTGACCCGGACACATTTTTCGGTGCAAAGTGGGCCCACCGGCGGACCCCGTTTTGACCCGAAACTGCCGTTTTTGCCCTTGTCTCCAAATTGGACCCAAGGACATGCGTTTCTAGCTATTTGATATCTTATGAGCATGATGGTAATGTCTATTTCAGCTTTTGGACTCATCTCTAGAAATTCCCCGATAGCCAAAATTAATCAGATCCAAACAACAGGCAAGTACCGGCACTTCAAGTTTATTCTTTATATTGTGATAATTAATTCCCTGCTCTACTAGTACCCTTGATGATTACACGTAGTGTTAGAATTCTGAATTTCATGTCTTGGATACTGTATTTCATGTCTTGTTTTTCATGTCGGGTGGGAGAATACTGAAAGGCATGTAGTTTACCCTGACCCTTGCCATGTTTAATAGCTGTTGGTACACGACTGTCCATCAGCCGGATCTCGATTATTCGTGATTAATAGCCGTCTATGACGGCCGGTTTAACCTTATAAACCCCTACATGCCAACTAGGTATTCTAAATACAAGTTTACACACATAGTTTCTTGTCTTGTTGCAGTTCCTGTTGTCTTGTCACAGTTACATTTTTCCTATTCATTCCTGATTTACTCATGCCCTGGTTTATAGCAATTAATCCTGTTTTACTTATAATCCTGATTTATAGCATTATTTCTCAGTTAATTTTTCTACTTACTTATGCATATTCTCACCATGATGTTTAGTCAGTTATTTTCTACCTATCACACATATTTAGTTTAAATCTTTTTGTGCATTGTGTACTTTGCTCCTTTCCTGACTGGATCCGTTGTTTTAGGCGATGATGAGAACCTTGCCCCCACCTATTATGATCCCTATGACGTAGCAGGTGACACAGTTGAGAAGCCGGTTCCCACTCAGGAGACTACCTTTGAGGAGTAGCCAACCAGTTAGCTAGTTTTTCCCTTTCAGCATAATACTCGGGTTTGTCCCCGATTTATCTTCTGGCTTTGTATTAACTGTGGATTTGATTGTCACAGATTAAATATTATGAAATCCAAGCATGCTTATTCCTGTGATTATCCTTGCCTGTTTATTATTGTGGATGAGATAGATAGTTATTGATCCCAGAAAATGACCTAGACAGCGTACTACCGCCGACACTGCGGCGTAGGCTGGACGTGCCCACGCACTCGTGCCCGAATATCCGGGTGCGGGTCGTGACACTCCTCCTCATCTCCGGCCTCCTCCTCCTCCTCTCGCTCCTCTGCCCCCCCTTGCCTCCTCCTCCTCCTCCTCCTCTCCGGCCCTTCTTCTCTCTCGGCCTCATCTCCTCCCCGACCAGCTCGAGATCCTCATCTAAAAGGCCGACACCAACAGTAACAACATGTATTGAATATTATAACAAATTTGCCAGTCCTTCTAATAGGTAGGACTGTCAAAATTTTTGACAGTCCTGAATAAAATATACTGTTCAATGGATAATAGACTGTTAAAATTTTTACAGTCCTACTTATTAGAAGGTCTTCACAGTCCTAATACAATTTTGAACTAACCCTGAGTAAAGTATTGAGTACAAAAATTGTAAAAAATAAAACTTAGGACCAATCGTAATTAACTTTTGTAGTGCCTTTATCAAAAGTCCAAAAAAATTGGCATCATTAGCTGCCGATAACTATATTTTCCCTCTCCCTTCAAAATTTCGAGGTCTCTCTCTCTCTCTCTCTCTCTCTCTTTTTCTCTCCTATTTTTCGTTGCGCTCGCTCGCTCTCGCGCGCGCGCTCTCTCTCTCTCTCTCTCTCTCTCTCTCTCTGGTTGGGGACTGTCGCCACCACCGCGCATTTGATGAGCGTCGGGCGGATCACCTCCTTCTCAGCAAGCAATAGAGGGAGAGAGAGATGAGCCGTGTTTGTGGTGGCTCGCTCCAACCGCAACATCTATGATCTCGGAGATTTCGCACCGTTTCCGGAGATGATGCGGCTAGTGCCTTTGTCCGGGCCATCCTACTCTCCTTCCATCTTGTTGATGGCGCAGGTGACAACTTTTTCCCATATATTTTAGGTATCGGAACTAATATGGAAGGATCTAAAAACACCTGTGTGCTCTACTCATCATCTATTGTAACCAAATTTTCAACCGTTCATTTTTTTTATCTACACCCAATTTCTTGTACCTTAGGTGTTTGCTAAAATGTCCCAGCCGTTTATTCTAGCTGAATGTAAAAAAATTTAGGATCAGGCTACAGCTCTTGTGCCAGCGACATGACCATCACTAGGCTCTAATTGAACCTTACTATTTTTTAAAATGAGCACCTACATTCCGAATCTAGAAATTGGAATGAAACTTCTTAGAACCTGCTTATGACATATTTTATAAATAATATTATTTGGAAATTAATAAACTTTTTTTTTTTAGTGTAGTGAGTTTCCAACCACAACCAAGTTATTATTAACGATGAAGTACAATAATAAAATAATAATTTATAGGTAGATCTAAAAGTGAATATTTGATTTTAAAATTTAAATAATAATTATGTCACCCCTCCTCTGCGGATCTTTCTCTCCGGCGCCGTCCTCAGGAGCCACGTCTTGCCGATCCAGAGGATCTGCTGTCAGATCCCGGTCGACATGGTGCCGTGATGAAAAAGATCATTGATGTTCTTATGTCACATGGTGTTTAGCCTGAAGTGGATAAGTATTGTCCTCCAACTTATACTAAATAATTGTAATTGGAAGAATAATTGGGTTCATGGAATCTAAATGGTCCATTATGTTTTCTTGTGCTTCTTTCTTCCATGAAGATACTACAGCCTTTTTTACTTAACAATTCCTGCAAGGAAATTAATCAAAACCATATGCATCTTCTTATAGATTTCACTAAGACAATTTACCGCAATTCAATCTGCTTTGTTTCTGTTCCATTTTCATAGTGCATTATTTTGTTATTTGGTATTCTTATGAATGTGTTGTTCTCTAAATGTTACCTCCACTTCATGTAGGTACCTTTTCCTGTCGATTTTGATCTTGGCGGTTCCAGCCACTGATTTTGAGGGAGGTACATTAACTTTTAATCTTCCTAGTCAGTGTTTGCGAATTTTTTTTTATACGAAACTTTTGTATTACATACTATTGAAAAAAAAATACAAAAATATACTAAACAGGATAGTGCGCCACCCTTTGAAAAGAAAAAAAGTTCGCCATCCTCTAAATAGAGAGAGTGTGCCATTTTTTCTTTGTTAAGTTTATTTGTAGAAAATTGCGTCATCTTCATAAGGCGCACTTTTTATGCTTATACAAGACCTCCTTCAAAGTTTTTGAATTTGCTAAGATGAATTCAAAATACTTTGAATTAGAAGCATAAAAGTTGTTGAGATATTTGTACGCGCACTCAAGGCAGAATCCCAACAGTTTTGCTGACGTGGTTGTAGGTCATAATTTGTTGCTCGAATCCCGAAGAGCAGCCGAAGAGTTTTCCTCCCAAATCTATAAATAGGCGGGTTGAGGAAAGATAATTTTTTCACTGCTCTCAAATCTCTTCGTCTTCCTCTTCCATAAAAAAATCCTAGCTTTCTTCTTCCTTTGAAGTTTTTAGCAATGGTCCCAAGGAAATCTCAGACGAGCAGTAAGGACAACAAGGGTAAAGGAGCGGCTTCTTCTTCTCGGACAACGACGACGAGGTTGCCGGTAAGGCTGGCAGTGACTCAGCCAGCTAGAGAACAACTCAATATGTCGTCGTCGAGATTTACATCAGGAGATGTAGCACATCCTTCTCTGATAGGCATGGCGGCTGTCTTCTTCTTTCCTATTTTCTTTCTTTTTCTTTTACATGTACAATGTAAGCTTTTAACAATAGCAGAAGGATAAAAGAAAGAAAAAGAACAAAGACATAGAATACAGAGACACGTGTACACACGCACTTTTCTCTAGTTCAGAGAAGAAATAGCCAATTTGACGCATTTTCTCTCATTCAGAGCGGAAACAGTCATCTTGGCTTACTTGTCCTCGTTCAGAGTGGAAACAACCAAAGGGTAAGAAGACTTCGAAAAATCGATGGGTGTTCAGAGTGAAGCAGACAGATGGTGCTACTCGCTTTCGATACAAAGCGAGGCTGGTAGTTAAAGGCTACGGTCAGCGGAAGGACGTGGATTACGATGAGATCTTTTCGTCAGTTGTCAAGCAGTCGTCTATACGGGTGGTGCTAGTAATGACAGCTAGTTTCGACTTGGAGGTCGAGCAGATGGACGTGAAGACGACATTCCTCTACGATGATCTTGAGAAGGAGTTGTACATGGAGCAGCCAGAGGGATTCTGTGAGAAGGGCAAGTCACACTTGGTCTGCCGGTTGAGGAAGAGCTTGTATGGTCTGAAGTAGGCTTCGAGGCAGTGGTACATGAAGTTTGACTCGTTTATGGACGAGCATGGTTATGCACGGACGATGTCGGACCACTGTGTGTTTGTGAGGTACTTTGTCGAGGATAATTTCATCATTTTACTGCTCTATGTTGATGATATGCTACTGGTGGGTCGAAATGCCACTAGGATAGCGGAGTTGAAGCGCCAACTGTGCGCAGCCTTCTCTATGAAGGATTTGGGTGCATCGAAGACTATTCTTGGGATGGAGATCAGACGAGAGAGAGAGTCTAAGCTGCTACACTTGTCCCAAAAGAAGTACATTCACCGGGTACTTCAGTATTTCGGGATGGACGGGTCGAAGAAAATGAGTAACCCCCTTGCGGCTCACTTTAAGTTCACTGAGGAGAAGTGTCAATCTACCGAGGACGAGAAGGAAGATATGGAGCGGATTCCATATGCCTCAACTATGTGGAGTCTCATGTATGCTATGGTGTGTACGAGGCCTGACATCGCTCACGCAGTTGGCACAGTTAGCAGGTATACTTCCAATCCTGGAAGGGTACATTGGAGTACGGTCAAGTGGATTTTACGATACTTTCAGGGCAATGCCGATTGGAGACTTTCTTTTGGTGGTGACGAGCCGAAGCTGGTTGGGTATACCGATGCTGATATGGCTGGAGATGTAGACACAAGACGATCGACTTCGGGCTATGTGATGATATCTGCTGGTGGAGCGGTATCGTGGCAGTCGCGGTTGCAGAAGTGTGTTGCCTTGTCGACGACAAATACAGAGTATATTGCGGCGACAGAGGCTTGCAAGTAGTTTCTGTGGATGAAGAAGCTGTTGCAGGCTAAAGTAAGAGCAATACCTTTTGCTTTGCGATAGCCAGTGCAATTCACCTAGTGAAGAACCAAACATTTCATAGCCGGTCCGAGCACATTGATACCCGGTATCATTGGATACGGGATGTGGTTGAAAAGAAACAAGCGGCGCTTGAGAAGGTTCATACGGAGGACAACGGAGCAGACATGTTCACAAAAATTCTTCCAAGAGAAAAATTGAGTACTGCAGGCGGATCGTCGGGATGACGACCCCCTCCACATAGTTGTGAAGGGGAAGATTTGTTGGAGTGGGTGAGGTTCCCAACCTATATGAAAAATATCCTGGAGTTGGATTGAGTATTTCTACATATAATAGGAATACTTCAATGGATTTGGATTGGATATTCCTAAATATAATAGGAATATCTCAGTGGATTTGGATTGAATATTCCTACATATAATAGGAATATGTCAATGGATTTGGATTTGGATTGGGTATTCCTGTCTATAATAGGAATATTAGTTTTGGGTTTGAGGCTATATATATTAGGTGTCTCCTAGCCCTAAAATATATATCAAAAAAATATTGTAAAAGGAGGCAAGAGTGCTTTTACAACATTGGAAGGAGAGGAAGAGATTGAAAGCTATTTCGAAGAGGAGATCGGTTTTGGGTAATTCTTTTCTCGTTATCTCCGTTCTTCGTGTGTCTGCGATCTATTTTCTATTCCAAAGAGTTGTGGTGATCCATTTGGATCGGCGAGAAGTTTGTAAGGAGTCGGTGAATTTTTTATTCCATTAGTGGAGGCTTTTCAGGATTGGACTCTGATCGTCCCGTGGTTTTTTTCCGCAAGGATTTTCCACGTCAAAAATCTCTGTGTCTGCGATTTGTGTTTGGCGTTTTTTGGTTTGTGCGTTTTGCTCGGTTCTCTCGCAGGTATTCTCTGGTTTGGGGAACGGTTTTCGCGCTTTTGTTCCCAACAATATCTATACAATAATATTGCAATCCTAACAACATTCAGTTCACTTCAGTTTCATTTCATTTTGTTCTATTATCACGACTTCCATGTTGATTTCTTTCAAGCTTTTTTATTTGTTCAGTTATTCTTACATCTTCTCTGTTGATGATTACATACACCTCGATTGGACCCAATAGTGAAATGCATCCCTTCTATTATACATTTACAACCAATAAATGAAAACCCATATCCATCTATTCCTAATAAACCCATATCTAGAAGTACCAGATAAGCCCAAAATTTTGGAACCTCTTGTTTTAACGAAAATTGTAAGAGAGTTACTTACATAAAGGAAAAAAAAACTACATAGAAATAAAAAAAAAAAAAAAAATCATGTTTTCTGTTAAAGAATCACAAGTATATCAAAAAAGAAAGGCTTCCATCCTATTCCCTAATTATAAGGAAACATAAGTGAAATCTATAAAACAGAAATTGGTAAGGAGTACAACATAGAAAAAGAAGCATTTAAATCAAGAAGCTTTCATCTAGTTTCCCAGACACAGCAAACAAATATTATAAAATTAGGAAATGGATTTAAACAAAAGCCAAAATAGCAAAAGAAAAAGTGTAATAAGTTAGGAAGCCCACAAACCCCAAAATCAGTGATGCATCCATGTCGGACACTATAGGAATACATACCAAACCGTGACACTGTGTATCACATTGTCATTATCATGTTTCTTGTGTCCGTATCGGTGAAACATGGATTATAAGAGAAAAACACAGATGCAAGGATCAAACAACTTGATTTTACTTTATCTTTCTTGTACTTCACTGGTAACCCTTCAAGAAGTCCAGTTGCTAGGACTCCTCTAACATTGAGGCGTTTCATTGAGATGGCTTGCATCTGCTGAAATTCAGGAGTCGTCTTTGGAGAAAACATATCCCGAGTCTTCAAAGCACCCGCCTTCAATTAGTTCACTTCAGTGACATTAGAGGGGAGGAAACTATAAGTTTCGAATCTAAGCTTCTTCCTTGGAGATGTTCCCTCAGTATCTTGGTTTGTACAAGTGCTCTTATGAGAGAAACTAATAAGAAAAAACAATAAATTTTAGAAATAAATATACAAATGAAATAAGATAGGAGGTAAATTATCGTAAACATAATGCATTAGTTTCTCAAGGCTGTTGAGAGCATTAGTTTTTGATGATCTTGGCATGTTTCAAGTCCCATGATGTATGCTGGGTTATGTTAAAATAAACAACTTAACATCCGCGGCTAAAGAAGAAACCTGTATCTTTTGTATGTTTTGTATGTTCTTGAGAAAGCAAGGAAAGGTGTCGGACAAAGTATACTGCTTTCTTTTTCTCTGTGAATCACTAGGTACAATGTTACTTAAATGATATATAAGAAATACTAACATCCCACAGCTATAAGAAATACTAACATCCCACAGCTATTCTTTTTTGTTAACATCCCACAGCTATATGAAATACCTTAGTATTGTTAGAAGTATGAGGTGATAGCATACATGTGCTAACTAGCCATGTCTCAAGAAATATATTACCTAGTACTTGTGCATAATGTACTGGCAAAATCTTAAGCCACAAATACCTTGCAGTTTCTCCTCATAAATGTACTCACTAAATCAAAGTTTTATGAAGATGATCATAGACACAGATTAGGTCACAAGCATTTGGATATACAACACAGAGTCCACATGTTGACATGGGTAAGGAACAAGTATGTCTAGTATGTTTTAATTAAGGGAATATTTATAATTCTAGAAGCAGACATTGTAAATTTGTAATTTCCATAAGACACGTATATGTAGTTGGGGTGCTCATATGGATGGGCAATGTGTAAGAAATAATGCAAAATATAGTCAGTAATGATGAACTACTCAGTTGTGATGAGATCATAGCTATAAAAATATTGGTATGAAAAGTCTCATTTGGTATTTATATCCAACCCTATTCAAAGATAGCATAAATTGTTCTATTTTCAAGCTTTTTTATTTATCAAGGAATATAGAATGAAGTTATTTCATGTTTTCTGATTCTCTGTCCTCTCTATATTTTTCTGGGCTATGATGAGGTTTTTGGGGACACTAAGTTGTGAGTTTTGTTGCTAATGTTGCTAATGATGCAACAAACAGCTCCTGGACAAACAACACGTATGAGTTCAGCTCCTGGAATTTTAGAGTTTCAGTTTATGTGAGTATTGTTGCTAATGTTTCTGATTTCTACTCTTTCATATGAATTGTTTGATTTGAAAGCCGAAATATTAATTCTCATCTTTTTGTGTGCAGATCGATTGATGAGTTCGGATTAGATTTTAGTCTGATGTTGGAAAGAGTTGGACGATAAGTAGTACTAGTAGGAATCTTATTTGTGTTGTTGTTCTCAATATTACTTTTTTATTGAGACTTTGTATGGATTTGAGATATTTTAATATATATATTATTGTTAGTACATTAAAATTTTATTATCTATAAAATTGGTTTTGGTTAATTATATGAAAATAAATATACAAATGAAATCAATTTATATTTCATGTACTTTGAAGATATTTTGAAGGCATTTAAAATGTGTCGTTGATGTGAGTTAGATGACACATATAAGGTGTCGTGACATCAATAATATTTATAATTTGCATGTTTAATTAGATTACACATAAATAGTGTCGTCATAAAGTTATTACATGGCATTTTTGTCGTGTCGTTGAAAGTCAAAAAAAAAAAAAATTTATAACGACACATATCAGCTGTCATTGAAGCACGTTAAGATGACACCAATACCATGACATGAAATAAGCATTACATGACATTCTGAAAGTGTCGCTATAAGTTTATTACATGGCATTTCTGATGTGTCATTGAAAGTAAAAAAAAAACTTTCTGACACCCCTTTTAGACAACATTTAAAAAGTGCAATGGAAAGTCATCAACAACACTTTTCGAGTGTCGTTAAAATACTATTTTGTTGTAGTGAGTTCATCTTGAGATGATGCGCACACATTATTTCGAATACCATTTTAGGTCCTAAATGTGATCTTCTTTACGTTGACTTTTGATAGTGATATTGTCGACATAAAATTCCATGATTTTTGCAGGTGCTCATAAAAAGTTATGGCACGATGGTATGTTGCAACATAATTTTTCAATTCGAATGGCACTACCATATAATAGTATACCTTAACTGTGTTCAGAATGATGTGTGATTTTCATCATTAGGATGTATCTTAATCTGATTATACCTGGAGAAGTCATTCATGAAAGACATCCGCTCAAAAGTCGTAGGTTTATCTATCATGACTTCCGTGATTGTTAATGAAAATTTGTCTTTATGACATGTCACATTTATATCACAACGTCCCATTCTTATTGGGTACCGGAACTACGTTGGCCACCAAGTCACTTGTTCTTTCCGAATAAAGCCGCATACGATGAGCTTCTTGACCTCGGTTTCAATGACTTCCATGACGCCCTGGCAAAACCTTCTTTGATATTGTTTAACTTGCTTGGCATCAGTTTTGATGTTCATCTGGTGCACAAATATATGATGTTCCAGGCCGGGTATGTCCTCGTAGCTCGATATGAATGCATTCATGTACTCTCATATGAGTGCTACGTACTAGAGTCTGGTTTTCATAGTTTGAGAAATTGTTGCTGATGAATATTGGGTTAGGACGGACTTGTCGCCTAGGTCAATTTGGATAACCTCATCTTCGATTGGTGGTTCGCGTTGTTCGAAGCACATTCCCTATTATGCTTCATTTGTTTGGCCCCAGGATCTACCAATGAGGGCTCCAGAGTTTGGTTGTCAGCTTATGTCTCGTTTGGTTCGCATAATCTTGACATTCAAAAAGGAAATTGATTCATTTTCTATGTTTGGGTGGTAAAGAAAAATATGAGCAAAGGAAAATGATTCTCATAGGAAGTAAAAATAGGAAAGAAAGTGATTTCCTCCACCCAACCAAGGAATCACTTTTCCATCATAGAAAATTTATTTTTCCTTCAAATTTTTTTGACCTCAGAATTGTAATTTTCCAAAGGACGAAAAAGAATAAAAAATTAAATTCCTTTTGTTTCCTTTCCATGAAACAAAGGAGGCCTTAAGGTAACTGGCTAATGGAAATCATGTTGAGAGAGACTCTTGAACGCTGTGCCAATGCTACCGTTAGAGTCCTATGTAGAGGAATCCAACGAATGAGACAATTGAGATTCTTCTTCAGACAAAGAAGGTCGTGTAGAGAGGGGAGTAATGCAATGACTGGTTACCACTCTTGAGGAACGAGAAGAGGAATAGGCACAAGATTCGCTAAATCGAACAAGTCCTTCGTTTAATAATCGTACACCGAGATCAGGCGCTCGCTACGCCCTCTTCCTCTCTGTCTTTCCACTTCCGGTCCTCTTCGGCCATTCAGGCCCCATGCTGTCTGAAAGTTATAACCCATTTTTTTTTCTCACGATACGTTTGGCAACCTGACTATATCGATAGAATTGAGGGTGTTCCTCTTCTCCCTCCGAGCTGGGGATCATTGTTGCGGATCTGGACCTGCCTCTACCAAACATAATTAGCGATTGGTCGTCTTCCCTTGCAGGGACGACAAATTAAGCAAGACCCTTCAGCAGGGGCTCGGTTGTCTCTGGATGTGTGTATGGGCATTTATAGTGCTGATACAGAATTTCCAGAGGCCGAAAGAAATATTCAAGCTCTTAGTCTGAACTCGAGTAGTAGTTGAAGTTGGTATCTTCATTGATAACATACTCTCCTTCACGTGTTAACCCTCCGACGAAGTCACTCGGGTCAGTTACAAAGGACTCTAGGATGACCCCCTCATCCTCAAGCTCAAGGCAACCCAAGTCTATGATGTAAGGTTCGGTAATGGTAACATCGGGATCGTCTTCTTCGTATCCTTTAAGATATCTGATGCTCATGCTCATCGTTGGTTGCGTTCTGCTCGGGTTCATGTTCTGTATCAGCTTCATTGCCACTTTTAGGATCGAGATCACGAGGTTGGTAGAGTATCGACTCAAACCTTCTACCCCCACAGAAATGGTAGATAGATGTCTACAAACCGTCTTGACTACCCCTTGCTTGTCAACATATATAATGCTTATCCAACATAATTAGAAACATCATTAGTAGTCAAGTTTAGATTTATTCTATAAATCCTCTCTTTCTCATAGATCATGCATTCAAACTCTGGTTTTATTGTGCAACTTAAAGAGAAAAACACGATGGGCAAAGGCAGCATACAATAACTCATCCCTTATTCTAGTAAACAAGCATTGCCAAGTGCGGAACCAGAAATTCGAATTCTAGCAATGGACTGACTCATAAAAAAAACAGAAAACGAAAAAATAATATAGAAGAAAAGGTAAAAATAAAATTGGAGATGGACTGGAGCCCACCCAGCTTTGCGGTTAGGTTAGCTGCATGGCTGAATCATAGGTCACCCCGGCCTTCCAATCGGTGGGTATCGTCCCTGCCAACTGAACCCACTCTTGGTTTTTGTTGTTTTCAGAAACGGTTAAGATCCTCACGTTGATCGGACCCTTTGGGGGACTAGCCATATCCCATACTCCACCGTAGGCCCGACGCATCCCTTTCCACTCCTTGCATTCCTCCTGCATCCAGAAGTTACTTGAATGTCTTCATTTCGTAATATAGAAAGTAGTTCAATATTCAGCTCTATGTTGTGTGTGTGTATATATGCCTCCAATTTTCTTGGTTCCCTGGTATTTTGATGGGTATTATTGAAATATATTGGAGGCTACGGATTGGAGGTTGAGAGCCGCCATATGTAATTTTATATTCTTATTAGCAGAAGCCATCTCTGATTTTGTATGTAGAGTTAAATATCTATATTTGTCTTGTTTTGTTTTCCTTCCTATTTTTCGTTCATTTTTTTTTTCCGAATTTGTTCTAACACTATCAAAATCTACCAAGTTCTATCTTTTTCGAAATAGTTATGGCTCGGCCTGTTCCTTCTGTCATGTTGGACACGACACATGTTGGACATGAAATACCCGGGCCAAATATCCTGTTGTGCATCAAAATATATGCCAGCTAAGTCCGAGTGTCTCTATTTTTTCATGAGACATTCGTATCCGTACAACATAGGTGACAGCTGCCATGATGTACCTGCCATAGTTCGACGACGGTGATGTCCTTCTTGCCTGCTTGGTACATGAAGATGAGGGCTAGGTAGTCCGGGAACTTGCTATGCTCTGTAACCTTGAACATCATGTTGTAAGCTGGGTACTTACATGAGATCCTACATCAATAAACTTTGAATTTAGTTTAAGGTTTTATATATATATATATATATATATATATATATATATATATATATATATATATATATATTTCAGGAGTATATTTATGTGCTTGCTCATAATCATAATCGTGGTTTAAAAGGTTCTCCTCCACAGTTCGCAGCGAGAAACAAGAGATGTCGTGAACGGTACGAGGTCAATATATATATATATATATATATATATATATATATATATATATATATATAATGCGTTAGTGGGTTAGTTTTTTTTTTTTTTTTTTTTTACAGAAATTCATTTGGACCTGTACTCGAGGATATGAAATCAATAATTAGATATTCGTGCTTCTTGTGGGATCAAATCTACCCAGCGAGAGAAGATGCAACACTCCTAATATATATATATATATATATATACATATATATATATATATATATATATTAATTTATATAATTTTATATTAATATCAGAAGATAAATTTTATTTTATACAACGTGTGTGTATATATATATATATATTAATTTATATAATTTTATATTAATATCAGAAGATAAATTTTATTTTATACAACGTGTGTGTATATATATATATATATATTAATTTATATAATTTTATATTAATATCAGAAGATAAATTTTATTTTATACAACGTGTGTGTGTGTGTATATATATATATATATATATATATATATATATATATATATATATATATATATATATTATATTTTAATTAGAATTTGTTATATATTTTAATTATAATTAGTTATGGATATATTTTTATTTTTTATAAAGAGTTTAGAAAACTGTTAGCTACGTAATATTATCTAAATGTAAACAAACATCTCTTCTAACTCATGTGCTTAAGGTGAGAGGTATTCTTACTAGTTAGTTTTGTTCGAATCCTTGTAGTGTTATTTATAACAAATTAAAATTTTTTGCAATAGTTTTTTTTATGTAATATTAATTTAAAAAAAAAATCAATTGATGATATATATATGGTTTAGACGACTCACTTTTGAACAGTTTTAAAGTAATATATATATATATATATATATATATATATATATATATATATATATATATATGTTTTGAATGTTTTCCAAAATAGCAGTATCAATATTGTTACTTCACCTTCGATATTCGACATCGATCACTCCGTAGGCCATGAGCTCTTCGACCATGTTGGGCCGGGCGAGCTTGGCGAAGCCGCGGGCGCTGAGTATGAAATCCGTGTCGTCTCCCTCGCCGTGATCGGTGACCACAATCTTCACCCCTTCCTCCCTGCACATCTGCGGGTTGGCACACCGCATATGGTAGCAGGCGCCGCAGCCCGTGCCATTGCGGTACAGCCTGGCGACCGCGCCCACGTCGCCGCTGTTGAGGCCTCTGCCGAGCTCGCCGTAGCCGCAGGCCCCGGTCGGGGTACCTTCGCACTCGGGGCTGCCGTAGAAGGTGGCCCGCGAGAAGGTGAAGGCGGCGTCCTCCTCAAACTGGGACAAGGAAAGTTGAGGGAAAGAAACAAGGGAGAGGACACAGAGGAGTGGGAGAGCTGTGGGAAGCATCATTGATTGGAATCAAGAGGGAGTAGAGTAGAGGAGGGCTTAATGAACGAAGGCAGAATGAGCCCATCTATATATAGGTGAGGAGGAGAGGGAAAAAGGAACCAGTGGAGTTAATGGGATGAGCTATTCAAAAGACCACCTCATGCTTGCTCGAAAGCCCGAGTGTTACTTTAGTTGGAGTTTAAGAGGAAATTAATCAGAGCACCACAACTAAAAGTGATATAGGGGCTACATCATCCTTTAAGTTGTAAAGTGTTACTAAACATTACATAATTTGTTAGTGGAACATCACCATTTTAAACATCCATTTCATATTCTATATTCTATATTCTTCTTCCTTTTTCTCTTGTAGTTTCTTCTAACTATATTTATAGATCTTTGAACACAATAATTTTTAGGCTTTTTTGTTTTTTGGATTTCAATTATGTATGTTTAGTCTGTATCTTTCGAACATCATTATTGATAATATTGAACTAAAATTTAGATATTATGAAAGTCCATAAATTCGTTACAATCGGGTTGAAAACGACAAAGGACTGTCATGATGCTGAACAATCCTAACCATTATAACCACTGTCAGAATATTTGTTGGGAACACGTGCGCTCTGATATCACGTGTTGGGCGTGTCGCGGAAGCGTTTTGCCAACCCACCTGAGATGACCAACCAATCTACGAACACCAAGCACAGATGAAGACACGTATATGGCGGTGACTACGTCACCTGGACAAATTCTAACATTTATAACTCAGATGAAATTACAAGATTGCAGAAAACTAATGTTGAAACCCTTTGCCCTAATAGGTTCAACCCCCTCACCACACTCAAGAAGAAAAGCAGAAGATTACAATTGAAATCACTCACCAACCCGCAGCAATCTCCCTAACCGAAGTTGACGACTCATCGATTAGATCTCCTTCTTCCTTCTGTCTTGGATGACGAATTTCTAAGAGCAAAGCACAGACTTTCTCTTAGATTTCTTGTGGACGAGCACCCCGAATCTCCAACTTGTGCTTCTTCTTTGTGCCTCCATCCTCCTCCCTATTTATAGGATGAGAAACCTATTTTATTTTTAGGAAACCCTAAAAATAGCCAACCATAAGATCCAGCCGTCCACTAGCATCCAACGGTCCAAAATATAACATAAAAACTCCAAAACCCGAAAAGCCACCACCGACACCGAACTCGGACCGAGTTCGGTTCGAAGGTTCTGGAACACCACACCGAGTTCGGCTCGAACTTAGCTAGGGACAGAGTTCGGACCGAACTATGTCCCCCTTCAGCAGACTTGATTTCCAACAATCTCTTCCTCCAGTCTGATGAGAGGTGTTGGCTCCATGGCTCCTCAACTAGACTCCATGTCTGTCGTTCCGTGACCGAAAATCTGCTCTCCCATGCCATCGATCTCTGATCTCCCGAGTTGCTTTGCATCTTCCGTCATCTCCAGCTTCTCGACCGTCACGTCGACGCTAGTTGCAATGCGTAGCACCTCTTGTACTACTGTGATTCTGTCGATATCAATGACACGACCAAGACTGAAGTCCCTGACGATCAGCCTCACCGTGAGTCTTGGCTGCATGTCCCTGACTTTCGTCTTCCACCGAAACGTGTTAACGTTTCGACGAGCTTCTTCACCCTTGGTTGGCCCAACCAAGCGGACAATACAATTCTTTCGAGATTCAAACTCCTGAATCTTTCCAACTTCGTGTTCGAACTTTAAGCTCCCCTATACACATGCGTCCTCGAGCAGGAAATCACGCATTGTGCATGCCGTCGATGACCCACAGCTTTCCCTGAATTGTGTGAATGATGATGCATCTGCCTCAGATTGAGTTTGCTGCAAACCTTGATCTCCACCTTGGCCTCAAACTACTAAAACCAATATTGCTCTGTGAAGCTTTGGCAAACCACCCGTCACCAAATCGGATTCGTGAAGCAACCCTAACCTGGAGACCGACCAACTATCATGGGACCGACAAACTAACCCTCAACCTTTGACTCATTACCATTCGTCGCTTTGTCTCGATGAACCGAATCCTCTGTATCCCTTAAAGTATCTCGAAGCCCCTCCAAAACAAGTTTTTGACGATCCACCTCCTATCGAATACCCCTCGAGTCTCTATCCGGTGTCTGTGGCCTGCATGTACACCTCAGCGGCTTGAGCCTGTACATGCCACAACACAAATCTCCTTGAGCCAGCTTCTGGAAACCCTTCGTAAGCATCTAATCTTTGTCCCCAAACAAACTGCGACATCCATCATCCGCCAGCCTCCCTACCGAAACCAAGTTGTAGCGCAAAATCGGTACATGTCGCACATCCTTGAGAACGAACTTCTCACCAAGCTCCGTTGTCAAGTGCACATCACCGATGCCTACAATTGCAGCCGTCCCCTTGTTGCTCATCTTCACACATCTAAACCTGCCACTGCGGTATGATGTGAATATCCTCCTATATGGAGTAATGTGATACGACGCCCCCGTGTTCATGACCCAGTCGTCATCATGACACATGCGACAAGGTTCCTCTGCGTCGATTGCTGTGATGATGAGATCTTCCATAGTTGTGAGATCCTCCTGATCATCCTTGGCTTTGGCCTTCTTAACTTTGAGCTTCATGCAGTTTCTCTTGATATGACCCCTTTTGCCACAGTGATAGCATCCCTCCTAATGGTCCACAATCGCAAGATCCCGAGAACTCCCTCCTGTCCTCGCCTGTGACTTGGGTCTTCCCTTTCCGTAGGAAGCCACCAGAGCGGACTCCTGCGACGATTCCACTTGCTTACGGCGGATCTTCTCATTCAACAAGCGGCTTTTGACTGCCTCCATCGTGAGAACTCCATCAGGGGCAGAGTTGCTCACCGACACCACCAACGTCTCCCAGATTTTTGGCAGAGAACTCAAAAGCTAAAGGGCCTGAAGCTCATCCTCAATCACCATCTTCATCGTAGATAGCTGATTGATGATGTCCTGAACCTCGTTCAGATGTTGTGCCACCAGTGCACCCTTCATGTACTTCGAGTTGACGAGTTAGCGAATCAGAAATATCTTATTGCAAGCCGTCTTTCTTTCGTACAACGAATGCAGCTTCTCCCATAATGCTTTTGTAGAATTCTCCATGGATACGTGGTAAAACACCGAGTCATCCAGCCATTGACGGATAAATCCAACAGCCTTTCGATCCAGTCGTATCCAGTCATCATCACCTTTGTCCGTCGACTTTGTGCTATCGCCCTCCAATTGACCATGCAAGTCCATGCACCAGAGTAGATCCTCCATCCTTGGCTTCCAAATCGCCCAGTTTTCCCCTGTGAGGATGATCATACGAGTGTTCATCTGCTCCATAGATATAGTTACACTTTCCCTCTCGAGAAGAACCTGGCTCTGATACCACGTGTTGGGTGCATCGCGGAAGCATTTTGCCAACCCACCTGAGATGACCAACCAATCTACGAACACCAAGCATAGATAAAGACAAGTATATGGTGGTGACTACATCACCTGAGCAAATCCCAACCTTTATAACTCAGATAAAATTACAAGATTGCAAAAAACTAATCTTGAAACCCTTTAAACTAATAGGTTCAACCCCCTCACAACACTCAAGAAGAAAAGCAGAAGATTACAATTGAAATCACTCACCAATCCGTAGCAATCTCCCTAACCAAAGTTGACGACTCCTAGATTAGATCTCCTTCTTTCTTCTGTCTTGGATGGCGAAGTCCTTAGAGTAAAGCATGGGCTTTCTCTTAGATTTTTGTGGACGAGCACCCCGAATCTCCAACTTGTGCTTCTTCTTTGTTCCTCCACCCTCCTCCATATTTATAGGATGAGAAATCTATTTTATTTTTAGTAAATCCTAAAAATAGCCAACCATAAGATCCAGCCGTCCACTAGCATCCAAAGGTCCAAAATATAACATAAAAACTCTAAAACTCGAGCAGCCGCCGCCGACACCGAACTCGGACCGAGTTTGGTTCGAAGGTTCTGGAACACCACATCGAGTTCGGCCCGAACTCGGTCAGGGGCCGAGTTCGGACCGAACTCAGCCAGGGACCGAGTTTGGACTGAACTTTGCCCACCTTTAGCAGACTTGATTCCCAACAAATATGACAGTCCTAAGACAGAGAGTCTCTACCAGAATAAGTCAAATTAGCGACGTCTGGAAACGTCGCTAAATGGCCTAAAAATGTCGCTAAAAAATGAAGTCGCGTTTATGTAATTAGCGATATTTCAATGAAGTCGCGTTTATGCTAGTCGCTGACAGGAAAAACATCGTAAAACGTCGCTATAGCGACATTTTCTAGCGACGTATTTGCGTCGCTAATATTTTTCATATTAGTGACGTTTAGCGACACAACATAGCTAATTAGCGACGTTTGTGTCATTATGTGTCGCTAATTTTTTTTCTATTTAGCGACATTTTACAACACATTTAACGATGTTTTATTGACCTGGAAAATACTGCCATGTCAGCAATTTAGCGACATTCAGCGACGTATTTAGCGACGTATTTAAACGTCACTAAATTTTTAGTAAAAAAATAAAAAAAGAATATAAAATGGTTTTCAAACTTGTTGATCTGTGCACTGATACACCTAGTCCTAGCACTGATACTTGTTCGTTCAACTCTGTATCCTGGATACTTATATTGTAGTGTATCAGTGCTAGGACTAGGAGTTGTCTATAAGAGACCCAACTTGTTGATCTGTCCATGTATCCTACTTAATATTGATTTCACTTGCCTAAGTCAAACTGCTCCTCGTGAGGGAATTGTAAGGACTAAAGTATGACAAAATAGTGCTTCAGGGTCCAGACAAAGGATAAAGAGTGTGATGCTGCCCGGAGAGGCTTCGATTTTCCTAGTACTTACTGGAAAAGAGTAAACAAACTATTATTTGTACATAAGTTGGCTGGTATATGTGAATAAGAAAGAGAAATATCACTCAAGATATTCTTGAAAGGTACAAGCTTTCTTGATCTTTACAGTAAAAATATTCCATATTTGGAAGGAAAAGAACAAGGCAGCTGCCATAGCAGTAAAATATACCCTTTAGATGATGATTGCCAGACAAATCATCAAGGTCAGCCATGAACGAATCAGCAATGTTGGCCTGAAAAGACAAAAAATAACAGTTAATATTAGTATTTAGGAAAAAAGAAGAAGTTAGATATTAATAAATTATTGAACTTCTACTACCCTCAGTAGAGCCTCCAATGGAAAACAAAGATATCCATGTTTCCTCGAATATAACCCATACTTATACGAAACTGATAAATAATTTTCTAGACAAAGAAAGTAAATACATTACCATCGGTATCCTGTCCTTAAATATGCTCAAAACAGCAACTCAGCAATATCCGGTGTTGAACCTGCAAAATAAGATAGTGCCATATCAGGAAACCATAACTTGGTACATATAATAAAAGCAAATACCAAAATTTATCAACTAGACAATAAAAAATATAATGTCGAGGTACCTTGGTTATAAATCAATAGATTATGCCCAATGGTCATAGTGAAACATAGCAATAAGAAAAACAATAATTGAAAATAAATGACCAATATAACCACAGCTCGCACAAGAACGAAAACTTGAGCCTTCTGGTCATCCAGCAGCCTGTACTCGTCCCAAGAGTACTGCCATGTTGTATCATCGATGGATTTGGAGATGCTAAAGATCGGTACACTGGAGTACTCTAAGACGAGAATCTGGAACCAGTAGCCTGTACCGGAGGAGCACTATGTCTAGAGGATCGACCTCCGAACGATCCGCGTCGTCCGGCTATACCCAATAATAACATATGATGATAAAATAAATACACAGACTTGTAATAGTTCATAAAAATAGGCAGACCCGGAGCAACAATTTGTTGAATTTTCTGGGTACGAAATATCACAAAAGTATATAAAATATTACAGTCACACAATAAACACAAAATAAAAGTATCACAGTCACACAAAAAATACAATATAAATGTATCACAGTAACACAATAAGCACAATAAAAGTATCACAGTCACACCATAAGTCTTATCCAATTTTTCAATCTCTTAAGAAAATCCAATACGATGGGGCAGAGCCCAGTCCCTCAAATACTTCGCATAAGCAGCGTCTAGGTGATCAATCTCCGCTATAAGTGCTGGGTGACTGGAACTCCCCCTCTAAGCTGGTGCCTGCCCAACAGTAGGAGGTACCACTTTCTCCTTAACAGTAGGAGTTGCCACTTCCTCCTTAACAAAAGCTTCCAATTTAACAGTAGGAGGTGCACTTCCTCATTAACAGTCACTTCCTCTTTAACAATAGGAGGTACCACTTCCTCCTTAACAGTAGGAGGTACCACTCTCAAGCGACGTGCACGTGCTCGGGTCATGGGTGCCATCTGGTAAGATAGATGGAAACAAAAAATATAATTGATAACATATATAAATATATGTATCTATATAATTAAAATAGATGTTACATTTCACATTAAAAATACAGTACATGGCTAGAGTTCTAGATAAATTTTATTTTATTTTTAATCCTCTTCTGAAAATTTATCTTTGTTTTCCTCGTGCTCATCATCTTCACTTTCATCTACTTCATCTTCCTCTTTGGATAATTATACCTCTTCCATACGATTAGATGTGCAATGAAGAACTTTCGTTTAGTCCACATCTACAATATTTGTTACAATAGGTAGCTCATCCTCCTGATGTTAGTGTTAGTGTTAGTTTTTGTGTATGTGTGTGTATGTGTGTATCCGAGTTAGGATTAGGATAGGTTAGTGTCCGCAGCACAGAGATATCCACACACACGCACACCCTCACTGCACTGTGCACAAGTGTTCACTGCACAACACCTCACTTGATACCCAAGACTGCATCTAATTAACTCAGATAGGGTTAGGGTCTGTGTCGTGTCTCGGCTTTGGGTTAGGATCTGTGTCATATCATGTGTCGTGTCATAACCAAATTGCCACTCTCCCACACTACCTGTAGCACTTCTCATATAATCCAATATTCCGACCATATCCTATATATATAATATCAAAAGAACCTCCCAAATCAACGACTATGAAGTATAAAGGTATAATCCAATATTCCGTCGCTAATCCAACATCCCGTGTGCACTTCACTTCTCATATAATCCAACATCCCATCGCTAATTGGAAAAAATTTAGTAGTGACTTGACTTGCGCACGTACACACACACGCACTCGCACACGCACACACACACACACACACACACACACACACACACACACACACACACAAACATACACATGAACACACGCATATACATGAACACACACACAATTCTATACTCACAAGCCAATTATATGATACTCAACAACATATGATACTAAATTCATAATAAAATCCTATCAAACAAATATATAGCATATTTGTGGGTATTGTATTATGTGTGTCCATGTGCATGATATACTAGTACAACCAAATTTCCTAATTATGCAACCAAACTTCCATACTAACTAGGGTGTGTCTCCATGTATGTCTCCATGTATGTCCGTGTCCACGTGTGTCCATATGTGCCCATATGTGTTCGTGTCCATGCGTGTTTACATGTGTGTCATGTGTGTCCTGTGTGTCCTGTGTGTGTCCATGTATCCTGATTATGTCCAGTATGTGTGTGTGTATCCTAGTTGTGTCCAGGTCTGGGTTAGGGTTTACCGAGCCGGGAGGAAGGGATGAGGAGGGCCTGGGAGAGGGGTCGACGGAGGAGGACCACGCCGGAGGGGAGGAGTCACGCCGGAGGGGGAGGAGCCGCGTCTGGGGTCGCCTGTGTCGGGGTTGGGGGGAGAATACGACCGCATCCGGGTAGGGGGCAAGGGAAGCGGTCGAGGGGGTAGGTGGGTCGCCGGAGCCGCGGAGGGTCGCCGGTGGAGGGTGGATCGCCGGTAGGGGCGTGCGGGAAACGAAAAGTTGAGAAAAGTTAGGGGAAAAAGAAATAAAAAGTCGAATAGACGAGGGAACCATATATTCAGTAATTTAGCAACGTTCGCTCGAGACATCACTAAACATCGCTAATTAAAAAAATTAGCGACGTCATAAATAGACGTCACTAAACGTCGTTAAATAAAAAGTTTGCGACGTTAGAGATGTCGCTAAAAATGTCGCTAAAATTTAAAAAAAGTCGGTAAGTATGTTGCTAAACGTCGCTAAATCATAAAAATTAGCGACGTTTAGCGATGTTAAAGAAGCTTATAGCGACTATTCTTTAAACAACCGACGTATAATCGCTAAACGTTGCTATGCGTTGTCAATAGTGACGTATGGCGAAGTTTATTTTAGGACTCGCTCAAGTCTTTAATATTAGCGACGTTTTATTTTAACGTCGCTAAAAATGTCGCTATTTTATCATATTTTGGTAGTGGGTTTTATGTCTTATGACAGTCATGATTCTGGCAGTCCTGAATATTGTTAGGACTAACAGAATCTTGACAGTCATTTGTGGTCCCCAATCCGACAATGACGAATTCATGGACTTCAAAAATCGGATTCAAAATAATCAATAGTGGTGTTCGAAAGATATAAACCCAAACATACAAGCTTGAGAAGCTTGGCCAATTTTTTTTGGAGAGTGCATGACTTCGAATGAGAGAATTTAGAAAATATTACGATTTTGGGATTTGTACCACATAAATTTCTAAGGATTTGGATCTCCATCAATTTTTTTACTTAGGAAAATTGAGGAGATGAAGAAGACAAGTAAAAAAAGGGAAGATTTTTCTTTTATACAAAAATGTAATAGCCTATAATATTTTTTCAATAATATTTTGAATATAAAAAAATGAATATTTTCTATAAAAAAAATTGTGATAGCCCCTATCACTTTGTGTTGCCCTTACTAATTTTTTTAAGAATAAAATTGTTCAATAAATATTTTTGAGACATAGCTTAGGAGTATTGGACTCATAAACTTGCTAAGCCAGTTTTTCTATTTTTTTTACATTTGTATAAAAGATTATCTTACACGATATACATTGAAATTTACATAAACGTTTTCAAATTGATATTAAACTTACCTTTTTTTGGAGAAGACATTGAGCTTTTTCCCCTTCATAAATATGTGGAATATTTCGACGATGTCATCTTGAAAAGTGTACGTAGTTCCTAGTTGGCCTCAGATCGTCTGACACACTCTGATGTGGTTGAGAAATCATCGCTGATAGGTCGAAAGTAATGGACGCCTTCCCCTTGTTGTTGCGTGTCACACCCGATTCCAGATTTAGTATTTCTTGAATTTCTAGAATTTAAAATTTTCTTGATAATATATATCTTGCTGTATTTCATATGTTGGTTCCTGTCATTTATTATTGTTTTATTTTTATTGTTGTTAAGAGAGAGACTACCCGAGACCAGTAGAATATCCATTGGCATTGCCATAGAACCGGTTTAGGACCCTCATGTAGAATGGACCCTTGGTTCGGTTCATTTTTGGTGAACCCATAACTAAACCCTTTTTTCTCCTCTCCTAGTATATATATGGATTTTCTCTCTCCTTTCTTTCTTCTTCTTCTTCTTCTTCTTCTTCTTCATTTATTTCCACCTCTCTCTCAAGCTCCCCCTAAAACCCTAACCCTAAGGAAAGTTGTTGCGACTTGGACCGTGAGAGGTAGAGGCTAGGAGCCACCCAAGGCAAGTATATCTTGCTCAATGGTGAAATCATGAATTTTTGGATTTATATATATGTTGTTGTTTTAAAAAAAATTGATGGAAAAATTTCTCCTTGAGTTGCTTTTCATGTTTAGTTCTTGGAGTTTTAGATTTTGATGTATAGATTTCTGTAGATCTGAGTTTCAAGATTAGAGTTTTTATGTGTCCTATGAGTTTTTCTTAGATCTGATCTATTAAAACTTAATATTTTTGAAAACTAGTTGTTCCTTATGTTAGAGCATTTTATTTCGAGCATTTTGGCTGTTGATTTACTTAATTTGGAGTTAAAATGGAGTTTTATGAAAAAAGCAAATTTTTTATTTTTGAAACTTTCGGCCATGGCTGAACCTGCTGTTGGAGAAGACGAAGTCTTCATGCGGCTGAGAGTGCCATACGGCCCAAAGAGGTTTATGCGACCTGAACTCTTGCCGCATACACAAGTATCCTTGAACACCTTGTGTTTTAACTCGCTGAACGAATGAAAAATTCGCTAAGTCCAAAAGACACTCCATGCGGCATCGAACTCCATGCGACATTGAACTTATGCGGCAAGCAAAGCATGCGGCCACCTTCCCTTGGATGCATGACTCTAAACTTTGGCGCATCCTTGGCGCGTCTTGCTATGGTTTTATCTTTTCTTTCTGACACACTTTATGTCACATCACACTTTATGTTACATCACACTTTATGTCACTTCACTGACACTTTATTTATGACCCATCACTTAGCACTTGCCCCAAGGAGTAGACTTTTCCCTGCACATGCAAGTGAGTCCATGCGACAATTGGGTGCATGCGACAAGAGAGTCCATACGACAATTGGGTGCATGCGGCAAGTGAGTGCATGCGACCAGTAGATGCATACGGCAAGTGAGTCTATGCGGCCAGTGGGCGCATGCAACCAAAAATTTTTGTGTGCATTTTGTGTTCCTGTTGATTAGTAATTCCTTTTTAGTGATTATTGTTGTGTACTTTCGTATATTGATACAAGTTTATGATACCAGACAAGTTTTGCATATGAGTTCACAAGACCAGTTTATGTACAAGTTCATAATCCTTACGACACCGTGGAAATATTTGTGTATGAAATCTATTGCATTTGGCATCGGACGATCGAGTGTGAGTATTGTCCAGTGTATCACGTATTGCGAATACGATAACTCATAAAAAGATCGTACTCGCGACTCATCATTTTAGGGAGTTCTCAAGTGTCCACGACTCGAGAACTTAGTAATGATTAAACAAGATAAGATTTATCTAGAGTATTTTGGGAGGAAAGAATATTGTGCTACCGACTATCCCGATCCCCAAGGGCCCCATGCCACATGAACAACCCTGCTAGGCAAGGGCTCCATGACTGACCAAGTTTACGCGTGCTGCGTTACTACAAGTGATTGATTTTGTATTTCAGTATATGCATTCTAGTATAAGTTCCAGTTATGTTTCCATTTCAGTTATGTTACAAGACCATTTATCGACAAGTTTATGTTTACAAAACCAGTTTCATTTGCAAAACTTCTTTATGTTTACAAAACTAGTTTTTGATTCACAAGTTTATGTTTATGCTTATAAGTTCAATTATTGTTTTTGATAATAATTTATTATGTTGTTGTATGGTTGATTGTGCATTTAAATTTACTAGACAAGCATACCCTTGGCCATCCGGGTTAACTGCAGTTCTGGTGGTAACAATATTCTTAGCAATGTATTTCTAGTAATTAGGGCTTGTGATAACCCTAGTTAGTCAATTATAGCAAGCCGTAGGCATGTTTGGCCGTGAATTGGATGTTTTTATTAGTATAGCTCGCTCTTTTAGTTTTATTTCTTCCGACGCGTGGTTAGGGAGCTAAGTTCTACTCGGGTGAAGGTCTGCAACTCCGGTCCATGTTTAGTTTAAGGGTTATGGTCCCGATCCAGAGTAGTTCCTATGCTCTCTTGCCGCTCGTCGCCTTACTTTTATTTATGTACTTTTATCAGTTCTTCCAGTATTATTCTTGAGACAAGTACGTTTGTACGGTACAAGTCTCGATCTGCATTTATTTTTTATATATCTTTTCTGCTTATGATGTAATATATTTTGGTCTATCACCTCGAGCTCCTTTGTGGTACTTATTGCTTGGGGTTCTGACCCCACTGGGTTTGCATAGCCAGGTTACCCCAAAGAGAACCATGATCCTTTGCGTTTCCAGCAAGATGGCTCACACTCGTAGGACTGCGGCCGAAGCTCGCGAGTGGGTTTTCTTCTTCCACCCCTCGTCTTGATTACTTCTTTTTGTGGTATTTAGCAAGGAGCAGAGTTAGCTCCTTATATTTTTAAGACTGAGGTTAACATGATGTATATATTAGACCATGACTGGTATATTTTGATCATGTATTATTAAACTCTGCTAGTGCAACATTTTGTATTCACTAGCTTCATGATCATATGTGACATATAATTTGGGATGCCTTTTTTACTTTCATGTATGATATACTCTTGTACTTGTATTGCTGGATTGAGATAATAGGATTTGTCAGCCTTAGGACTGACGTCATAGCATGCTAGAGTTCACCCATTTGTCTTCTAGACAACCTTAACATAT
This sequence comes from Iris macrosiphon, assembly GCA_036927795.1. Taxonomy (NCBI): domain Eukaryota; kingdom Viridiplantae; phylum Streptophyta; class Magnoliopsida; order Asparagales; family Iridaceae; genus Iris; species Iris macrosiphon. The sequence continues at coordinate 33,589,663 of JAYESA010000007.1, read as the reverse complement.
TATGGCTTACTTCAGTATTCTGTAAGGTACGGTTGGCCATGCTAGTCCCCGTATTTATCCAATATTTTGGGAGCGGGGCGTGACATTGCGATTGGCATTGTTGGTGTTTTGGGGACACCTTCCCCTTTCATCAAAACTGGTCTGCTTAAAGTCGATTAGTTCTAAATCGACTGTTGATTTCTCGGCGGTTTCGAAACTTCCGAGCAAAGTCGGATAATAAATAATATTTCATGACCCCATGCAGAATTTAACCGGCGGGAGTAGGTTGCCCTCTATATATCCATCAACATGGTCTGTGGGATACCTGGATTCAATTTCAAGATGAGCCTCCGGAATCGTTCAATGAAGAAGCATGCTGACTCATCATCCTTCTACTTTGTGGAGGTCAGAGTGGTCATATTAATGCCTGCTTCCCCTTTATAGAACCTGGCTACGAACAATATTTCCAGACCCGTGAAGGTCCTGATGGAGACATTTGATAGACTCCAAAACCACTCGAAGGCAACCCCTCCAAGGTTCCTATTAACAATTCCGTTAGGAGGGCATCATCCCTCTTTATGTAGAATGTCTGCGAACTGAAGTAGTCGAGGTTTGCTTAGTGACAAAAATCTATCAAAAGGTTGTAAGGGCTGCGAAGTTGGGTAGACAAACCACCTCGTTCTACTCAGAAGGGTATGGTTGCGATAGCCCTATCTTCAGAACGTTGACTTGATTGTCGATAACATCCATACAGGCTGTCAGTGCACGAAAGACTTCCGTGTCGACCGTTTATGAGACAACAGTCATTTGAACAACGGTTGGTTGAATGATCAGGACCGCATAACATGGTCCACCCACAATATCAGAAGATTAGGGAGGGGATAAATTGAGCCATGGTGGTCCTCCGTCTCTAGAGCTGAATAGCCCGAAGGTGTTGATGGATGTGGAACCGCTGATCTTTGCATGGCTACCATTTGCTACATCATGGCTTGCATGTCTCGGACGACAGCTTCGAGAGTGTCGAGACGTTGGTCAACGCAGGTGGCGCTTCTACCTTTTGTCTCATCGCCAGCTATGTATGCATTGATTACATGGTTGCCGGAGGAAGAGCCAGTGGATTGGACCATGGAGCTAATGCTCGCACTGTCGACCTTAGAATCAGACGGGGTGCCAACCTGAGTTAAAGGTACATTATTGTTCTATGAAGAGTCGATCATGTAACGAGTTTTCTGATAAACCCCTTTCGTAGAAATACTCTACTAGTCAACTTTTGGTCTGTACTCAGCATCGAATGAGCTATACGGGGTATCCAGAGAATGATAGGTTGCTCCTATCCTCCTACCATGGCTTCTGCTAGAAGACCTTTGTACCATGTTGACTGAGGCTAAGAGCGGGTCTCTTTCACCACAGGTAGGCCTTTGCTTTCGGGAATGTTGCCCTGCCGGCAAAATATGTTGCAGTCTCTGAAACATGGACTACTTGGCCCGCATATCAACTGTATGGGTGCAACAGTTATTGATGACAACGTTGCGACAATGATGCTCGCAGAGAGACATCGTTGCCACCGTAGAATTTCTTCTTTCTTTATGTTTTTTATTGATTACATTACATAGATCAGAAGAAGAAGGATGAGAGTTTAGGATAGCTTCCCGTGCTAGTTCACTGTCTGTGCGGGGGTCTGGTTGAAGCACTTGTCTTTCCTTGTTGGCTTATAGAGACTCATGGCGTATAAGTCTGCTAGCGCATAAAGGTTATTAGCGCATAGGATTTACCGAATACAGTTTTTTGTCGAATGTTTACAACAGCTTGAGTGGGGTCCCGTAATAAGCTTTTTTTTATAGAGTTTGGAGAAACATCACTAACTACAGGGGTCAAGTGCATAGACTCGTCCATGTATAGGGATTTTGTGTTATGCCTTGTGGATATAACTATTGCTCACGAGGGGAGTGCTTTGAAACACATGCATATGGCACTTTATTTTGAGCACGAGCGACTTTGTCTAAGTACTTGGCAATAAGATTTTTGATATTGTAATGCATTCCTCTGTCGAATTCCTTTTGTCTTACACCAAATTTGTTGCGAAGGCGTCGCGACTCCTTGGCGGGCATATTAGCACGACCAAGAATGGTGTCCACAAAGTTGTGGATGATTTTGTTGCTAGGAGGTCGCAACTCCTTAGCGGGCATACTAGCACAGCAAAGAATAGTTACTACGAACTTATGGATAATTTTGTTGTGAGGACATCGCAACTCCTCAGCGGGCACACTAGCACGTCCAAGAAAGGTATCTATAGAGCTATGGACGATTTTGTTGCGAGGATGCCGCAAATCCTCAGTGGGCACACTAGCATGGCCAAGAATGGTGTCCACTGAAATATGAAATTTTTTGTTACGAGCTCATCGCTACTCCTCAGCGGGCACACTAGCACGACCAAGAATGGTGTCCACAGGGCAGTGGACCAAAAGCTTTGGAGTAGCAGTGACGACGAGTGGATCTTCCATGTCATCTCCCAATACGTTCTTTCCTTTGTCACATGTGATGTCGGGGTAAGAGATACACAAATTGGGATGCCAATTTCTTCGAACTTCCCTTGGCTTTGCCACATGTGAAGTGCTTGAGCATCCCTCAGAGAGCATCTCCACAAACGCCTATTAGTCAAACTCGAAGACCAAAGTATTTTGAGTAGTTTCCATCAACACATCATTATATTGTGCCACAACCTCCTCGTCAATGGAGAAGAAAGTCTCCAGCAGAGTCGCTATCTTGTTTCTCTCGGGTGACAAAATGGTAAGGACATTGCTTTCGCTTATAAGAAAAACTTATTTGTTTTTTGCTGCGAAGAGTGCAAGAAGAATCCCTTTTCGAAGAATCTCTAGGTACAAGAAATAAAATTGATTTCGGTGGAGGACTAGTAATGGAAGTCTGATATGCATACGATCGCTCTATTCCGTTGACTATCTGATGCGGCTGATGGGAGGACTTTCTAAGTCTCGGCTCACGAACACTAGAGAGCAGAGTTAGGCAGTAAGTGGGCTCAAGATCCAAACTTTCAATCCTTTTAGGGAGCACATGTCTATATGTAATTATGGCTATTCAAATGAATAACTACATACGCGGGCAATAGGAAAAACATATTTTTTGATCGTATGTGCCAGCATATATTCCGGTACGGGAACTTCGGTGCATAGAAAGGCTCCGAATGCTCACATAATACATGTATTGCATGACACACAATATATGATATGAGGAATAATAAATCCTTTTTAAATTATAACAATTTTCGTTTTCGGCCTTGGAACGCGAGCCGTATAAATGTACCAGATTTTCTCGTGGCTCAGAACACATATCAATATCTTTGCCATTAATGTGGGAGATCTACTCAATTTCTCAATCATCTACTGTCAACAGGAGGAGAGAGAGAAAGCTGCGGTATATACGCGGGATTGCTCTTACGCTAGACTAGACGAGTGGCTACGTATAGAACCACATGGCCTGGCTTCTTAAAGAAGCAACAAAGTGCAATAATGATGCTAATGCAAGAATTGATGCCACCTTGATCCCTAGGATAATGAAGGACACAAAGCTTTTAGACTGACATGACAACTTTTACGTCTTTTAACATGTTCTGCTTTTGGCGTATGCAGGTGGCGTATGTCACTGAGTCCCTCTAACATAAGTGGCGCGTGGTTCTCGACGTATGGCCACCTCCATCTAGATTTTTTGCTTTTGGTGCAGGGATCTACTGGCATATGGGAACGAGATTTTCCATGGTTCTACATCAGATTACAATAATGCTTCACTCGCATCACGAGAGTCTTTGGAGAGAATAAGAAGTTCGTAAAGGGACAATCGAGCTGGTGTATTGGCAAGTTGTTCCAATAAATCAAAGTTTTATGACTTGTCAAGTCCCTGAGGTGGATTCATCTTCAAAGACTTATCGAAGCGTACTTATTTCTGTTTGGCTTTGTCTGTCATTTTTTGTTATAAAGGACTTTCTTCGGGAGCCGCAGGTGTGGTAGTAGCATGAGGGGTTGGAGATGCCTCCTCCTGGAATAGATCATAAGCCCGTATGTAGCCCTTGTCGGACGGAGTTTCTCCATAGAGTGCTTCCTCAATAGCTGGAGATGTGGTAAGTAAATATGATATGGTTTACTTTTCTTCCACTTTTACTTCAGTTTGGAGCTGGATGAAGCAATCTTCTATTGCATCTCCTGAATAAGGTCGGGATGAATACACATAATTTCACCAAGCGGAGTAGTGAGTGGAATAAACACATTTGCTTGGTTGCGGGCTGGCAAAAGATTGACGATCTTTATCGTGGCCTTCGGTATCCGGACGAAACCATCTGGGACTTCCAATGCATGAAAGTCACCAAACTGTAAAGACATCATGTTAGCAGTAACCTTCCTTTGATCAGTGTAGAGTGTGATAGCTTTAGAATCTATCAGTTGTTGTACTTTGTTCTTTATCATGAAGTAATCCTTTATCGGATAATGAATGTACCAATGGAACAAGCAATACTTGGGGTCGTTGGTACAATCAGTCTTGCCAGGTCACTTAATTTAGGGAGTTTGACCTTGTTTCCCTTTATCAATATGTGAAAAGTTTTGACAATGTCGTCCTGATTGAAAGTGTGGTCCCGATTTGGCCTCGGATCATCTGATACTTTCTGTTGTGGTTGTGAGGCCATCGTCGATATTTCGATAGTCATGGACTCCTTCCCCCTGCCTTTATAACTGACATTATTGGTGTTTTAGGGGCGTTTTCCCCTATCATCGAAATTGGTTCTCTTAAAATCGATCAATTCTAGACCGACTGTCGATTCCTCGGCAGTTTCAGAACTTCCAATCAAAGTTGGCCAGGAATTAATCTTGGATGTTCCCACAAAATATGACTGATAGGAGTAAGTCGTGTGTGCACATATCCATCAACACGGTTTACGGGACATACGGGGGCAACTTCAAGGCGAGTCTCTGGAATCATTCGATGAATTCTCGTGCTGGATTTTTCTCCTTCTGCTTTATGGTGGTTAGAGTTGGCATATTCATGTTAGGTTCTCCTTCGTAGAATCTGACCAAGAATAGTCTTTCCAGCTCCTTAAAGACCTGATGGAGTCATTTGGCAAACTCCAGAACCACCCAAATGCACAAGGTTCCTACGATTATCTTCGTCAGGAGGGCATCGTCCCTGGGTAAGTGGAACATCCGGGAACTGAAGTACCATTGATATTTTTTTGGCTAAGTCAGCCCATCGAAATGTTGTAGTGTTTATGACTTAAAATTAGGTGGGCATACATTATCGTCCCACTCAATTGGGTATGGCTAGGATACCCCCAGATTCATAAGGTTGTTCCTATTGTCGATAGAGTCTATATAGTTTGTCAGGGCACGAAAGGCTTCTGGCATTACAATGTCGACTGTTTGTGGGACAATAGTTGGCTGAATAACAGTCGGTTGAACGATCGAAACTGCTTGGCATGGTCCACCCCAACGTTTAGGAGATTGGATGGGAGAGCATCTGAGCCTTGGTTGTCATCTGTCGCCAGAGCTAGATGACCCAGAGGTGTTGGCGACTGCATAATTACGACCCTTTGCATGGCCACTATTTGCTGTATTATGGCTTGCATATCTCGGACTGCAGCTTCGAGTGTCTCAAGATGTTAGTCGGCATGAGTAGTGCTACTACCTTCCGACTCATTGCCAGCCATGTACACACTGATTATACGTTCGTCAAAGGACGGGATAGTATACTGGGTCGTGGAGCTAGAGCTCACACGGTCGGCCTCGGAGTCTGATGATATGCGACTTCCAGTTAAAGGTACATCATTGTTCTCTGAAGAGTCGGTCCTGGAACAAGTATTCTGATAAACCCCCTCTATGGGAATGTTTCGCGAATCAACTCTTTATCTGTACTCCATGTCGAATGATCCAAACAAGATAGCCAAAGAATGATGGGTTGCTCCCATCCTCCTGCCACGACCTCTGCGAGAAGACCATTGTATCATGTTAACTGAGGCCAAGAGCAAGCGTTCTTCATCACAAGTAGGCTTTTGCCTTCGGAGATGCTTCCATGTTAGTGAAGTAAGTTGTAGTCTCTGAAACGTAGACTGATTGGCTGGCCTACCAACTACCTTGGTACAACAATAGCTGATAACAACATCATGACAATGATGCTCGCAGGCTCGATTGGTGGTCAAGGTAGCCAAATAGGTTCTATTAGAAAACCTAAATAATAAATAACAAATTTACGAAAAAAAATTCAATTACGTGACATAGATTCTACCCACCTTAGAGAAATTTTGTCCTTCAAATTTAAATTCATCAATATTCCTATATACCCTTAAAGTTTAAAATGAAAGTCCACTCTTGTCATAATATTCTAAAAAAATTAAATACCAAAAATTTATTCAATCAATCATATTACAAATTTTAAACTTTAGAATTTTCCCCCCTTTAAAATTTAAATTTAATTTTCATTCCCAAAATTTAAATTGATGATTCATCCCTCAAAATTCAAATTTTAAATCAAATCCTCAAATTATAAATTTCAAATCCAATCTATAAAAAACCAAACTTTTAAATTCATGAATCATGAGACTCTCTTCTCCTCAAAGTCAAATTCTTATCTTCAAGTTCCCTTTCTTTCACACTAACCCGAATAAATCATAAATATTATTCTGAAAATTATAGATGTCAAAAGAACTTAAATCGCTCAATCTTATTTTACTTGATTATCTTTTAACCACCATCTAAAAGTTCCATCTCTATAAAATTTTCAAATATAACATGTATTTGACAACACAACTTCTTCTTACCTTAGAATCGACTACTCCTTCAAATTACGAATTTGTCATAAGATTTTCTACTTCCAAAGGGGAAAATTTTATAATTTTACCCTTCCTAAAATTTCAATACCACAATATACTTATAGCATTGATAATACCCCTTCTAATCTATCATGGCAATCATAATAAGAAAACTAATTATGCAAATTACATAATGGATACTATTCAGTCAATTTTTTTAACTTCAAATAAGCACAAATTTTATTTCTACAAGATAGGGAGAATATTAAAATAATAAATGAGATATCAATGAAGGAGGAAGTCCGAATGGATATATGGAGTCCAATGGTGATAATTGAGTTCAAAGAAAATTCTCAAGTAGTTGTGGATTGAGTTCCAATTTAATCCTATCACATGCTCACTCGATACAGTAAAGTAACCGAGATGATATAGTAGGCCACCAAAAAATATTGTCACACCCAGTTCTAAAATACGTAGGACTAGGTTATGTGGCAATTGACAGTTACGTATCAAGTGGACTTCAGCCCAACTCGAATACGTATACGCGGTCTAGAATAGGGTATCATCTCTAATATAACAAGTCAAACTATATCTCAATCCATGTAAAGAATAAGTAACAAGAATGAACAATATGTTTCATGGTCTGCATTCCACTAGCATATATGTTCAAATAGACCCGAAAGATAATATGAGTCTATAAAACTAGGCTAACAAGCAGAGTCTATCATAGTATAAAATATAAATACAGAAGAACGATAAAAGAGTATCACTAAGGATACCTGAATCTTGCATAAAAATAATCCCCCACACAATCCTGCTAGTATCATCATAGCTCAGCAATAACCTGGAAAGATAACAAGGTCCTAAGAGGGGCGTAACAAGATACATAATATATATGTCACTATGTAACAGTAAATAAACATATAAGAGAAAAGACTAGGAAATAAACACAAAAGAATCAACAACTAAGACACAAGAAATACTAATATCGTGGCTTACCATAGAGAAGTGTGGTACCAAATATGGCCAACAAATAAATTAAATAACCGCATACCTGAGTGATGTTAACTTTCCTACAGAGAGTAGCTATATGATGGACCCCAAACTATAGTAAGTCTCTATTGTAGCCCTGTGTGGGATTTTTGAGTCAAGAGAGGTCAAGATAGCCAATCCTCGTATCAATCTCCTTGCCTAAAGGAATTCAAAGGTCATCAAGTCAAGTCAAGTCAAGTCAAGTCAAGTCTAAGTAACGGGATCAAGTCAAGTCGTGCACACAAGACATATAAGAATCTAAAAAAGTATGTTGAATAATGGATCAAGTATATGACAAAAAAGAGAGGCAAACAACATATATAAAACAATAAAGAAGTGACATGAAACATGTACACGAAATATATGATAGACAAGAAAGAAATAGGCATGAACAGAAATGAGTGAAAATACGCATGTATAATACTGTACAAGTTGGCAAGGTATATTTGTCTGCTGAATAGTTTAATTTTGCGCTGAGGTTGAGGATGTGAAGGTCAGACCTCAAAGCCTAGAGAATTATCCATGAGGTTCGTTACATTATTGAATATGTATCTATCTAATTTACCATATAGTTTACTTCATCACTTATTATAGATTTGTGAGTCATATTTACTTTATTTAACTACTATATATATATGTTACTATATAATGTTCATAGATTAAGTTATATACATAATTAAATTAGGCTATAACCCATCCAGTAAATAGTATATACAACTTACTTAATGTAGAATCTAAATTCATACTTACATAACTAATAGGTAAATAACAACGGGGTTGACGGGCTATACAAAAATTATATTTGTTATACGTAGCTCCATGCTCCCTAACCATTCTTTTATTATATATATATATATATATATATATATATATATATATATATATATATATATATATATATATATATATATAACCCATTTATTTGTTATAACAACTAAAATGTCATTAATTATACTAAGCTTTTATTTATTATGTTTCAACCTAGATTGCATTTAATTATTATATACATTAGCTATTATATATTTAGTTATTATCTTCTCTATAATATAATTATTAAGAGATTAGGGGTTAAAAGAATACTTACTTCCTTTCTTTATAGCACTACGTGTGAAGCATACTCTTTATTAATCTTAAATAGAATTTTGTTTATTTTATTTTTCCTATTCATTCCTTTACTTATTAGATTTAAATGTTTAAATTTTATTTTTATCTTATACTAATCTATTCTCTTTATTTTTATATTTATTTTATTCAATCGTCTTACTTGAAGGTCATTGGCGACACGAGCGCCATATTGGACTCTGGTATTACGTCTCATTCTCAGCGCAGAAAGCGAGTCCTGCCGGAAGTCCGCAAGCTATGATCATTAGTGGTGCATCCTCTCAGTCCGAGTCGACCTGAGGTCCCCAATACCGTTTCCAAGGTACGCGATGATCATTCCAACTCTAGGTAGCAACCCCGCTGGATTTCTCGCTATACCGTGTTAGGAGAGCACTATCAAATTCCTTCTAGGCCGAACTGTCCCGGTATCCCGGTGCATCCGTTTGAGGAATTCCAATCGACCATGCAATATTAAATATAAGTACGACGAGGTACGTGCCTTCTCGCCCCACAATACCATACTCGTGATATCCCAAGGCACTATGTCATTTTTTGATAAAGTATTCCGTGGGTGCAACACCCCCTTCCGATATAATTGTACGATTTTGAACCACAACTGCACGCTTCGCCTGACAGAGCGTTCTTTTTGATACTCGTGCACTAATGTACGTTTGCACCATCCGCATACTGGTAGTTCTGTGGCGTTGTATTACAACTGCTTGCCTTGATACTTGTTCAATGTTCTATCTTAGTGTTCATGTCACACCCCAGTCCCAAAAATACGTAGGACTAGGATACGTAAGCATGCCAGCCGCATGGGTATGAAAACTCTATTATATGGAAACCAAACCCATACACACGCTGTAATATGAATATCAAATCCACAGTGGTATAAATCTATCACAAGTCACAGGGTATAATCTAAATCTCATCCACAAAAAATTAAATATAAATAATTAACCAGTATCTATGAAACTAGATCTCAATATAAGTATCTAAGGATGATAGTTGGGTGGAAACAAATCCACTACCAACTCGAATATAAGAGCAAATATAATATAAGGACAACACAACAAACACCATATAAGATTACCAGTTAACAATCACGGGTTCGAAGAGAAGACATCCTCGAAACATATGTAACCATCCGAATCTGCGCTCCTGCGAATACTCAATAATAGATACACCTAGAAGGGGCCAGGTCCTCAAAGGGACGTAACAAGATACATAAAACACATGCCAATTTGAATATAGTAAACATGCATAATGTTTAAAAATAAATAAGTACGCTGTACAAGACAATCTATATGAATGCAAATGAGGACAACTTTTCGACGTATGGGCAAGGGTAGGCTACTCGATCTACCTCATAACTCACACACCCGTCAGTGGACATCAGAAATTGACATATCGTGGGGGTAGCGACCAGCGATACTCCAGAAATCTACATACCGCGGGGGTAGCGACCAGCACGACACACCCCCGTAGTGCGAGCTATATACTACGGTTTACCAGAGTGCTTAAAAGCCCATACACCCAATGATTGTCCTCTCATGATACTAAGTGTTAAGTGTGTGTCAACATATCTAATATATAGTAATGACTGAAAGAAAACTATACATGCAAGAAATATACAGAAATGCAATGAATATACAGAAATATAAATAGCATGCAAAAGTACTATAAACAATTTGGCAAGGTATCTTGCCTGGTCTGAAAAAATAAAGTCCCAACTCAAGGCGTCGTCCGATCTACCCGTCACATAAATTAAACAAGTTAGGTTACAAAAGTGGGTGAATAGGTTCCTCCATTTTAATCTATTTTAATTCTGAATAAAATAACCTAAAATATTATTTTAATCTTATTATAATCTGATTTTATTACTAAACCCTAATTTTGGTCCAAAGAAAATTAACTTTACGGATTTGTGATCCGTGACACGCAAATCGAGGCAATCCGTTGACCAAAAAGTCAACCGACTCAAATCCTGGATTTGTGTATAAAATCCTATAGATTTTAGTGCTACATGAACACCAGAATCGACGGTTTTATAAAATCACAAGTCAGTAAAGAGTTATGGCCACAAGGGCGAATAGATGATAGTTTTCGGTGGTTTCCTATTTACGTCTATGTTGCACAAATTTTATAGTAGATTAAACTTATATGTTAAATTCATAAAATATTATTTTATGTAATTTCATCATGTCAATTTTCCAAAACTTTAAACGGTTCGTAATTTCGAATTCTGGATCTCCCGAAATCTCGAAAATACGGAAATGCGTCTGATTTTGGACAACTGGCACTTTCAGAATATTCTGAAAAAATATGTTCTAAAATTATGAAAATAATTTATATATTCAGAAAACTAACCTTTATATGTTTCTAACAAAAAAAACTGGAGCCCGTTTGGAGTCCGGAGTTAGGAGATATCTTCTATTTAATTCGTCATAACTACTAGAAAATGAGGCTGAATTTATGACGAATTTGGGCTATTTTTTGACGAAAAAGAGAGGAATTTGGGGAAGAAAAATATGAAGGATGAGATATTTATAATGGTGGACACTACTTAATTAAATACGACTAGGATAATTTGGATATAATTATGATGAATTTAAATAAGGATAGGATATGCATGAAGTTGCTTTCCTAGTAGGTTTAGGATTTGAATTAGTTTAAAATAGAGTTTAAATTTATCTCGATAATTTATAATCTTAAATATAATTAAAGATAATACAAATAATTTATAAAATCTTATTAATATCTATTAACACTAAATTAGCATCTATCTAATATTAAGACTATATATATCCAAATAAATTCTAAATAATTTTAAAAATCTAAATAAATTTCTTAAAATTCTAAATAAATTACAGAAAATATAATTAAATATTTTAAACTAAAATAAATATTTTTAGGAACAAAATGCAAGTATGGTCGTATAGTAAATCATAGAAGTCCTAGAAATTTACGTTCCCTATGTTTTAATTACCCAAAAATTCTAGAAAAATCTCCAAAAATCTAAAATAGCCTAAAAATGATTTTATATAAGTAAATATGTCAAGAAATTTATTTTTTAATTAACTAAGAGAATACTCTAAAGAAATTCAATATTTAAAATAATCTATAATAAATATAATAATATAAAATACACACAAAATACCTATTTTGGGTGAGGGGGTTTACAGTTCAACATATGTTGCGACTTCTATTTATCCGAACCACGTACATTAATTCTCTGATGTTACTCGCACACAAGTGGTATATTTTATTAGGCATGAAGGAATAGAAAAGATGGGACAGAGCCTGTCACGCCCCAGTCCCAAAATATGTAGGACCAGGAATACGTGACACGCCAGCTACGCATTCGACCAGACTCTGGTCTGACTCGAATACGTATAAGCTGTAAAATATAAAGGGCACTAACTAGATATCCCATAAATGTAAACCTCTGTCTCAATCCACAATGTACAGCAATAAACAAAAAAGAGCTATATGTGCTAGAGTCGGCCACCCAATAACACACAAACTCGAATAGACTCGAGAAGAGATGAGTCTACAAAACTAGGCTACAACAGCAGATGAATAATCAATATAAATAACCATAGTGACGGTAGGAATGATGTGAGTACCTGGTACAATGCCCGCAAGACATGCAACTCCATCAGCAACTCCAAATGCTCCGTAATCATCTATGCTACAAAACTGACAGGGAACCAGGTCCTCAGAGGGACGTAACAAGGTACAAAAATACAACAATACCAAGTAAACAAAAAAGTACAAGTGAAACAACATGGTACTCTATCATAACCAAACAAGTATGACACAGTTTAAAGACAATGTTCGACGCGTGGGCTATCTAAAATAAAACCGTAGCTCCGATCACAGAGACACACGGGACGTACCGTAGCTCCGAGCACAGAGTCACACGGGTGATACAACTACACTAGATACAGGATCACTACTGAATCAGTACATGTACATATATAAGCGCGTGTAGAGGAGCCCAAACGTCTAGTAACTGTCTTCCCCATCCCAAGCGGTCAACGATGGTGCGCTGAACCTAAACCTCTATCTAACAGTCTCGACACACAGAAATAACTCAACAGACGCGACCCTAAGGTCGTCCCAGTCTCTGATCATGATGTCAGTATCAAGATGCAGGGATCTGGCACGATCACAGTGTATGAGTGTGTCCTGGGGTGTCGATAAACTCAGGTACGTATATCGAGATGCTACAAAATATCCAATAATCATTCTAAGATGTTACGACGAACGCCTACACCCGGTTGTGATCCGGACGCAAAGTATCGAATGTTAACATAAATACGTGCATAATGTACATAAAGAACAACAAATATCTAAAATTTGAAATACAGGAAGGCAAGGTACACTTGCCTGCGTGCGGCTGCTGATGACGGGGTCCCGGTACAGCGTCCAAGCCCTCAGGTCCCGCAGTACCTAGAGATGAGATACAAACCAATAATCAATAATCTATTCCACGACAGACAGGGATGCTATACACAACTACACCTAAACCCAGTCTCAACTACGACTCACAGGGACAAGACACTAGGGGGGTTGACCACAGTTGACTATCGGTACGATACGTCAAATCATCTAGTCATCAGTACACTATCATCGACCAATCCTCATTCTTACCATATTCATCACGTGGTTCAGTAGTTCAGGTATGCTCATTCCTCGACAGTAATTTCTTATTAAATATTTGGTCTTCCTTTATACGACCATCATTATCATTTTACCCAAAATCACTGTTCATCAATGTACATAAATTAATATGATAAATCCTGAATCTCAATGCCTATTATTTAAATCCATTTTATAAACTTATGAAGGACGATCCCTAAACTCACCTCCATAATTTATTTAGCATTTTACCACCATGTAATATATCCAGGACATTTAGTTATTAATAAAGTACTAAACTCCTATGCGAAATATTTAATTTCATTTTATTTATGTAAATAACAACCCTAACCTACATAACACATAATCCTCCATAATTAAATCAAGATCAAAAATCTACACTACACCTTCATAAACCCTAAAAACATCATAAATCCTAATCTCATGTCGATATCCCATGCTCATCAAACTACACCACACTTATACCAATATAAATCCTAATCAACACATTCAACCCTATTCTCAAGTCATTATAATCAATATTACCCTTAATCAACATTAACCTAAATCACATCCTTAAACACAAGGTTCAAGTAATACACTACAGTAGACATATATATCAACAAAGAGAGGGGGAGGGAGTCGACCTCGACGTGGCTCGCTGGCCGGAGGGGTGATGGTCAGCAGGGTGGTGGTCATGGAAGCTGGATAGTGGAGTCGGGGCAGGCCGGAGCAATGGCTGCCGGAGGGGGGAGGTGCAAAGCCTGTGGTGGTGATGGTGAAGCCCGTGGTGGTGGTGATGAAGCCCGTGGTTGTGGTGGTGGTGATGGTGATCTCGGGGTGGTGGTGATGGTGATATCGTTGTGGTGGTGGTGATAGGGAGGAGGTCGGTTGGAAGGGACGGAGCAAGGTGGTACTGGCCAGACGGGGGAGCCGCACAGTGGAGTCGGGGGGGGGGAGCTGGATTAGTGGGGTCGGGTGCCAGCAGTAGACCGGAGTCCGTCGGTGGTCCGGCAGCACCTACACAGTGGAGTCGGGGTAACTACAGCCGGACTGATGCAATGGTGGAGCGACTCGAGCGGTGGAGGGTGGTGCACAGTCGCCGGAGTGAGGTACGACGCTGCACTGGCCGGAGTCGGGGTGCAGGGTGTCAGTCGCCGGAGTGAAATCAGTCGGCCGGAGGGAAACTTCTTTTCCAGGAAGAAGAAGGAAGAAGAAGAAGAAGAAGAAGAAGAAGAAAAAGAAGAAGAAGAAGAAATATGTAATGAATAAATATGAAGGAGGGAGGAGAGAGAGGGAGGATTTTTTCCAATGCCTAGGGATTAGGGCCGGCTTGGGAGAAGTGAGGGTAATGTGTGGTGGGGATGTTCTCATTTAAATTGGAGGGCTAGGATTTAACATGAAGGCTTGGTTTCTTCATGCAAAGGAAGGGAAGAAGGTTGACTACGGTCAACAAATGGTAACCTCTCTATTTGGCCTTGGCCAATGAGGTGAGGGCACCTAAAATCCATAATTTGCAACTAAGCCCCTTAAATTCGAGAAATTGCACGAACACATGAAATGATGCAAAAATTGTGGGAAAAATAGTGTTTGGTGATTTGCATGGTGGGGGGGTGTTGTGTGTTTGGCATGGGTTAAATTTAAATGGGCATTGGGATTAATTGGAGATTAAAATAGGATTAGACAAAATTGGTATCCCCGATTTAAATAGAATTAAAGTGTCCCACGCTTTTAAATTAAATGGGGGCACTTGGGGTCAAAATTTGGAGATGACGCAAAGATCAAAAATGGTGGGGGCTTGGAGTCAGTCTTGGACCCTTTAGTTGGTCCGGCTCAATGGGTTAAGTTAGTATCTCAAAATTGAGGGTAACGACACAGGTGTCCGACACAGAATTAAATATGGATTTTTGGATACGGGAAGTTGTGCGATTAATTTAAGGCGCAACGGATTGATTTTTGTGTGACGGAAAAGTCTAGTGCCTAAATTGGCGAGTCAAGTCAGAAGTACAATAGTCCGATGGGATTCATGGGCTGATATTGGGCTCCAAATTAGAATAGCAATGGTAGGGCACGCCAGGGGTTTAATTAAATAAAATAACAGCCAACTCTACTCTAAACCTCAACTTCTGCTGCTAATCCAAAAATTTTCAAATCCAAACCTGACTATCTATAGAATTAATCGAGGGAGTTTACATTCTTTCCAACTTAGAAAATTTTTGTCCCCAAAATTAAAAGTAAAGCACGATAATAGCTAAGAGAATTTAAAAACAACTAGTAATTCAAATATTGTATGTAAATTCATACCTTGCTCCTCAAATAAGTACAGGAACCACTGTCGAATAGAATCCTCATGCTCCCAAGTAGACTCGTCTGGTGAATGGTGCTTCCACGCAACTCTGACCAGTCGAATAGTCTGTCCTCTCAAAGTCTTCTCGCTGTGATCGAGGATCTCAACTGGCTATTCTACGTAAGATAGGCTGGGCCCGACTGTAATCTCTGAATGATCAAGCACGTGGCTAGGGTCTGCGACATATCTCCTCAGCTGTGATACGTGAAATACGTCATGTACTCCCTCTAATGATGGAGGCAATACAAGACGGTAAACCACTTCGCCAACTCGTTCCAAGATGTCAAAAGGCCCGATGTACCTCGGACTCAGCTTGCCTCTGCCTCCGAATCTGATAGTACCATGAGTAGGCGATATCCTCAAAAATATATGGTCACCCTCCTTAAACTCCAATGGTCTGCGGTGTGCATCTGCCCAATGTTTCTGTCTGTCCTGTGCTGCACGCAGGTGGCTCTGCTGCACGCAGGTGGCTCTGAATCTGCTTGACCTTCTCCACTGTCTGTGTCACCAACTCTAGACCAAGTATCTGACGCTCTCCCATGTCACTCCAACAAACTAGCGACCTGTATTTCCTGCCGTACAGTGTCTCATAAGGTGCCATATGTATGCTAGCCTGGTAGCTGTTATTGTAGGAGAATTCCACCAAGTGTAAGTGGTCCTCCCAAGATCCTCCAAAATCAATCATGCATGCTCTCAACATATCCTCTAATATCTGTATCGTGCGCTCTGACTGACCATCAGTCTGTAGATGATATACAGTGCTGAACTTGAGACGAGTTCCTAGGCTCTCCTGCATACTCTGCCAAAAATATGACGTAAATCTGGAATCACGATCCGATACGATGCTGACAGGCACTCCATATAGTCGTACTATCTGCCTCATATACGTGTCAGCTAATATCTCCGTGGACTGCCCAACTCTAAAGGATAAGAAATATGCAGACTTGGTGAGTTTGTCTATGATAACCCAAACTGCATCCTTTTTGCTAGGGCTCCGCGGGAATCCTGTGACGAAGTCCATGGTAATGTGTTCTCACTTCCACTCGAAAATGGAAAGCGGCTACAATAATCCTACAGTCCTCTGATGTTCAGCCTTGACTTGCTGACAAACTAAATATTTCGCCACGAATCTTGCAATCTCTCTCTTCATCCCATGCCACCAGAAATGTTGCCTCAAGTCTCGATACATCTTCGTACCCCCGGGATGAATGGAATAAATCGAGCTATGTGCCTTGGTCATAAGCTCTTGGCGTAGCTCGCCACTCAAAATATATAGGCGATCTCCACACCTCAATGTTACTTCTTTATGAATCCTGAGTCCCGTCTGCATGCTGGCCTTTGTCCTCTCTCGTAGACGTCGAAATCTCGCATCTGTAGGCAGGGCTGCCCTGATCCTCTCAATCAGTGTAGACTGAACCTCAAGACTGGCCATCTGTCCATCCATGCCTGGCAATACAATCTCTATCCCAAGCTCCTGGAAATCCTCTAGCAATTGCCGCTGAGTCGTCAAAAAGTATGCCATGGGCTTCCTGCTTAAGGCATCTGCTACTACATTCGTCTTGCCAGGGTAGTACTGCAACTCAATGTCATAATCTGTCATCAACTCTAGCCAGCACCTCTGCCTCATGTTGAGCTCCTTCTGCGTGTAGACGTACTTCAGGCTTTTATGATCTGTGTAAATTTCAACATGCTCACCATAAAGGTAATGTCGCCATAGCTTTAGTGTATTTATCACTGCAGCTAGCTCTAGATCGTGCGTCAGATAGTTTTTCTCATGAACTCTCAGCTGTCTCGATGCGTAGACTATTTCTTTGCCGTGTTGCACCAGTACACATCCTAATCCGCTCCCAGACGCATCACTGTACACTACAATCCTCCTGATCCTGAAGGTCGTATCAAAATCGGTGCTGATGTCAGACGCTTCTTCAGCTCATCGAAAGCCGTCTAACACTCTTCGGTCCAGATAAACTCCTCGCCTTTACGTGTCAGTCGCGTCATATAGGTGCAATAATCCTCGAGAATTTTCTACGAACCTTCGATAATATCCGGCAAGTCCGAGGAAGCTCCTAATCTCTGTAACAGGTGCAGGGGTTGGCCATGTCTCAACTACAGCTATCTTCTCCGGGTCAACTGATAGTCCATCTCCGGTGATTATGTGCCCCAAAAATGGTACTCTATCCAAGCAGAACTCACATTTGCTGAGCTTGGCGTACAGCCTCTCATGTCTCAGCGTCTCCAACACGATCCTGAGATGTCTCTCATGCTCCTTCTGACTCTTGGAATATACCAAGATGTCGTCGATAACTACCTCCACGAACTTATCTAAGTACTGGTGGAAAGCATTGTTCATCAGACTCATAAATACTGCTGGCGCGTTGGTTAAACCAAACGGCATGACTAGAAACTCATAGTGTCCATACTTCGTCCGAAAAGTCATCTTCGGAATGTTCTCTCTCCGTAACTTGATCTGAGGATAACCGGATCTGAAATCGGTCTTTGAGAATACATATGCGCCACTTAGCTGATTTAAATAAATCTTCAATGCGCGACAAGGGTACTTGCTCTTTATTGCTACCTGTAATCGGTACACAACCATACCGTCCCTGAAATCAATACGCAACGTATCGTCTCGTCCTTCTTCGGTACCATACGATGGGTACTCCCCATGGAGAAACACTAGCCCGACTGAAACCCTTGTCTAAGATATCCTCTACTATGGACCTTCAACTCAGCCAACTCTATCGGTACTAGTCTGAAGACGGAAAAATATCTGGCTCAGCTCTTGGAGTCAACTCTGTAATAAACTCTTTCTGTCAGGTGGTAGGCCTAAAAGATTCTCTTAAAACACATCCTCAAACCTTGATATAATATGGTGGTACATTGGTTCACCTCCTGCATTGTATACCCCTAAGGTAGATGGGCACCATGCTCCCAGGCTCTCTGAAGAAACTCAAACTCAGGGTAATCCGGTGGTCTAAGGATGACACAACCACGACGACAATCAAGCATTGCGTGGTATTGGCTCAACCAATCCATGTCTAGGATAAGGTCATAGTCTAGACTTTAACCTCAAGATAAATTCTTCTGTTCTATTTTCAACATCAATCCCCAAAAGAAAATATTTCCTTGCCTAATGTATAATTTCTCTTCTCCTCAAGGTTTTCCCTAAAATTTTATTCCTCGAATTTCTTCTTTTCGTTATTCATCTCTTCAAGTCACAAGTACAATAATGGTATCACTCAAGCACATACTAGAATTCCTGGAATCCGATCATTATCTTCCAAGTGAGATCCAAAATTTTTATCTCCTCTAGCTCATAATCATCGTTCCTAGCATTGCTATCATATACAACCACTAGTTTTCATCATCAGGCTATGCATTTCCGTAAATTATTCTAGGTCATGATCAACAATCCTTCCAGCTCTCAGTATTTCCAAGATCACTGCTACCTCAAGCACGGGTAGGGTACTACTGGGTCCAACTCTCTTGCCAACCTTCCACACTAGTTCTAGAATCCAAAGAACCTATCAATCTATCCTGATAAGGTAACAATCTTCTCAGAGAAAGGTATACGAATTCTGTCTTCTATCGTCTGGTCTTCGATCTTCTTCTAGAGGGAAATCATTAGTTACAAGCATTCGTCTTCCCGAACAATAGGGGACGAGAAACAAGGATAGCAATATTGACGAAGATTGAACGAATGCAAATTGGAAGTCCAAGGGCGATAATCACATTCAAAGAGTTTTTTTTTAAAATCGATCATGGATTGAGATCCTATTTAATAATCATAATATCTATTCCTAATTTGCAGGCTCGCTTGGCACAGTCAGGCGACCAAGACAATTTAAATCAGACCTGCATGGGCCACCATAAAAACATGTCACGCCCCAGTCCCAAAATACGTAGGACCAGGAATACGTGACACGCCAGCTACACATTCGACCAGACTTTGGTCTGACTCGAATACGTAGGACCACCTTATACTTATTTGCCTTCCATTTTGCCGAGTCGATACAACCAATCCCTAAATTTTTGGTCTGATGTAAAGTGCAATTTACTTAACTAGTATAACCATGCGAGCTGGCCATTGTAGAAGCATAAAAAATTATGGAGGAACATGCGCTCATACATCAAGACGAATACCGAAACTCATTCGAAGTCATGTGCCCAAGGAAAAGTACCCTCAGAACTAACTTGGTGAAGGTAGGCCGCATAGAGCCCATGCGCTCTCGAAATAAAGACAAGCCGCCTAGCCTGTAAAAGCATCCATACGGCCCGAACAACCACGGAGTTAGGGGCCGCATAAGATCCCCTGACACGGGACTTATTGCCTATCATAAAGTAGTGAAATGGACTTATTGCACTGAACACTTTGATAATCGTTAAAGAGGCGGAACACAAAGAAACATAAAGTCATATCAGTACATTAATGACCTTGACAGGCATGCACTACCATATGTTCACTCGTAGGCAGCTACACCTCTATGCATCCTTATCCTCATGCGATAAAGTGACCATCAGACCCAGGCCGGACGAGAGCATGTATGCGGCCATGACTCCATGTATCCTCGACTCCATGCGACCAAAATATCCATAAGACCTAGGCCAGATGAGAGCACGTATGCGGCCACGACTCCATGTGTCCTTCAGCTTGCATGATCTTTTCTATTGCAACCTAAAAGATCTTCCAATAATCAGTGCTAACCATGTGTCCAGTTGACCAAGTCATGCATAGAATGGGTTTAAAACGACCCCGTCTTCCAACCAAGATTTTATCAATAACATATCATAACCAATGCCACATGGCAGCCCGACCGTGATATGCGCCTATAGTTGCAGCCATATTCTGTTAAGGAGCCCCATGCAGCCACTAAGCAGAGGCTCAAAGCATATGCGCGCGCATGAGTCCATCAGCATGATTTCTATAAATAGAGGAACTTGGACGTTCCCAAGGTCCTTTTTTCAGATACAAATTAGCTAGGTACGGGCAGACAAACTCAAAAGAGAGAAGCAACATTTTCCTTTCCTAGTCATATCGTTAACGGAGTAGAGGAACTACTGCTGTGCTCGATCTCCATCGTCCCACTCCCCAGAATCAAAAAATTTGTACATAGATATTCTGTTTATAATTTCTTCGTATTCTTTTTCGTGAATTAAGTACAAAATTTTGTTCAAACTTGTTTAATGGAGAAGAAGATGGAGACTCTGCTGGTGACATGCTTTTCCATTGATGAAAAGTTGGTGATGCAATCTGACTCAATGAAGCTTGGGTCTACCCAGAGGATGTTGGTCGTACGCTTCGACTAACAAGCCTTCGAGGAGATGCTGTCGGAGGGTAGCGCGAGCCCTTCACCAAGGCTAGCAAAGCCTAAGAAGAGCCGCAGGACATGGGTCACCACGGCCGCTGTATCTCACCCAACTGCGGAGCATGCGCTCCTTGCTTCTCTGCCTGCTGCTCAAGAGGCATGTTACATGCCCACACATGCGGACCCTGCTCAGGCTGCAGCCACCACTTAGGAGAAGAGTACTCAGCATTTGAGCTCTGGCAGAGGAAAGCACTACGATGCCAGAAACTCAGGGTTAGATGCACTCTCTATGTACCCACTTCGAAGAACAGAGAAGAAGAAGCATGCGACACTAAGCTCCACGGCTTACTGGGAAGATAGCTGCATACGCCCAAGATGGTAACAAAGATTCTGTCTTCAGCAGAATCTTATGCGGCGATGACTCCATGCGCCCTAGTGAAAATGGATAAAAATCTGACTTGGACTCTTTGTACTATACGCCAGAGCGTGCTAAGTCAAAAAATTCCATGGTAGTGCGAGCTCGCAAAGCTCAAATAACTGCTCAATTGATGGACCGTCAACATGCGCCATAATTTTCATGCGTACTTCTAACGAAAAGTTATACAAGACTGACCCATGCACCCAGCCCGCAGCGACATGTAGACAGGGTTAGTCTTTAAAGTCTTCCTCTTACGACTTGGGGAGAGTTCATGTATGAACACCAGGTCCGGGAGCAAAAATTTTGCCTGCACACCAATGTGCTCGGGCCTCCCAAGCTCATACTGTGGATGTAATAGTGAACTACCCATTGCCTGACTTGCGCAACGTGATCAATCACAAGCGTAAAGCAGCTGAGATAGCGACAACACGCGAGATGGCCCCTCCCGGGCATCAATGCGCCAGCATTATTATCAACTGCTGTTACAAGAGAGTAGTAGTACCTGCAACCAGAAAGTCGGTATTCCAGTGACTGCAATCAAAAGCACCCATCCGGCAAAGTCTTGAAGAATAGGTACAAGTACCAGATGAGGAGGAGTTTCCCTTCGTCTTATGTTGTGCCACTTTTTCACACCACGCTCCCAGAATACTGGATAAATACGAGGACTGACATGGCCAACCATACCTTGTAGAATATCAAAGTAAGCCGCAATATGCTAAGGTTGTCTAGAAGATAAATGGGTAGAGTCTAGCATTCTATGAAGTCAGTCCTAAGGCCGACAAATCCTAATATCTCAATCCAACAACAACAATAGCAATAGTATATCATATATGAATGTAAAGAGGTATCACAAAATATATACCACACATGATTATGAAGCTAGTGAATACAAAATGCTGCACTAGCAGAGTATAAGTATACATGATCTAATATACCAGCCATGGTCTAATATATACATTATGTTGATCGAAGTGTAAGCCCCTAATTTTTCAAAAATATTAAATTGGAATTTTTTTGCAATTTTCTAAAATTTTCTGGGAATTTTTTGTAATTAAAATCAGGATTCTTAATTATTGAATAATTTTTAGTTGTTAATAAATAATATTAAAATATTACGGAAATAATATTTTTGGGTGTAAAATGGAAAACTGGACTTAGGGTAATTTTCCTGGAATTTATCGGGCCTCGGACCTAATTTAATACCCCTGAAAACAATTATTATTTATTTATTTATTTATTCAATAATAATAATAATAATAATAATAATAATAATAATAATAATAATAATAATAATAATAATTGTATCTCAGCCCGGCCTAGCCCACAGACACCCGGCCCAGTCCCCTCCGGCCCATTAACCCTAACGGGTCGGGTCGGGTCCGTCCGACCGAACCCGACCCGCACCCGCTAACCTAACCCCAGCCCCCGACCCGGTCGTCCCCCCCCCGCGTCCGGCGCCGCCGCCCGCGGCCGCCGCGCCACGCAGCCAACGCCTCCGCCCGCTGCGCCCGACCCCGCGGCCCTAGCCGCCTTGCTCGGCCTCCCAGACCTCCCCCTTCCCTTTAAAACCCGCCTCCGGCGTCCCCGACTCCACCCTAGCCCCGCCGCCGCCGTCCCTCTCCTCGCCGGCCGCCTCGCCCAGCTCCGCCCTGACCAGCCCCCTCCTCCTCCTTCCTCTCCTTCCTCCACCACCCCCCGTCGACTCCGGCTCCCTCTCGATCCGGCAGCAGCAGCAACAGCAGCGCCCGGCCACCTCCGGCAGCCGCTGTCGGCCGTCCCCGCACGCTCCCCTCCCCGGCGAGCCGCCCTCGACCTCCCCGCCGCCGTGCCATCCGCCTGAGCGCCGCCGAGTCCAGCAAACCCTAACCCTAACCCTAATTCACGAATCTCGTGTCGACGTGTCGGACACGACACGGACACGGTTTTTCCCGATTTTCGGGTCCTGTTCAGGTACTCATATCTTTCTCCTCGCTGTCCCGTTTTTAATTTCGTAAATTGCGTTGCGAAGCCTGTATGACCCTCTCGGTGCCCGGATAAACCGTTCGGGGCATCGCGTCCTGTGGTGATCGCACACCGCGATCCAAAAACAGGAAAAACCAGACCCTGTTTTACCCCGGAACTGGGTACGCCCCTCCAAACGGGACGACTTGGTCACGCGCGGTCTTCGCAGATACGTGCGCAGCGTCGATACGGACGTGTGGGATTTCGCAGAAGCTGATTCGGGTGTGCGTGCACACCGAAATCAACGCGTATCCGCGGACATCGCCCCGTATCCGACTTTTCTACAATTCGCCCTAACTTCTTGTACACTCGTCGGATCGAGACGAAACTTGTGCCATCAGACTCGTAGCAATACGCTGGTCCTGTGGGTCAAGTTTGGTTCGATTCTGAGAACGTTGACGAAATCGCGTGTCGTGGGCCCCATAGGCCCCGCTCGACGGGCGATTTCGTGATCGGGTCATCGGAATCTAATTCTGGAAGTTCCGTTGGGTTCGTATCATCGTTCCTGACCTGTTGACACTAAGTTTGGTGAATTTGGAGATCGTTGACCCGGACACGTTTTTTGGTGCAAAGCGGGCCACATGCGGACCCCGTTTTGACCCAAAACTGCCGTTTCTGCCCTTGTCTCCAAATTGGATCCAAGGACAGGCGTTTCTAGATATTGATATCTTCTGAGCATGATGGTAATGTTTATTTTAGCATCCGGAGTCATTTCTAGAAATTTTCCCGAGACACAACTGTAATTGGATCCAAACATCAGGCAAGTACCTGCACTTCAAGTTTAAATCTTTATATTATGATAATTAATTCCCTGCTCTACTAGTACCCTTGATGATTACACGTAGTATTAGAATACTGAATTTCATGTCTTGAATACTGGAGTTCATGTCTTGCTTTTCGTGTCGGGTGGGAGAATACTAGAAGGCATGTAGTTTACCCTTCCCCCTGCCGTGTTTAATAGCTGTTTGTACGCAACTGTACCCTCAGCCGGATCTCGATTATTCCTGTTTAATAGCCGTTTATGACGGCCGAATTAGCCTTATAAATCCCTATATGCCAACTATGTATTCTAAAACAAACACAAGTTCACAAACGTAGCTTTCTGTCTGGTTATAGTTCTTGCTGACTGTTGTAGTTTTATTTCCTGTCTTATTATTCCTGTTTTCTCATATCCCTGTTTATAGCATTAACTTTTAGTTATTGTTGTTTCTTTTATGCATTTTCTCAATATGATACTCAGTCTAATTGTCATAAATATTTAGTTTAATCTTGTTGTGCATTGTGTACTTTGCTCCTTTCCTGACTGGATCCGTTGATTTAGGCGATGATGATGACCTTGCCCCTACATATTATGGCCCCTATGAGGGAACAGATGACACTTATGAGGAACCAGCTCCCACCTAGGAGACTACTGCTGCAGAGTAGTTAGCAGTAGCTATTTTATATCATGCTCTTTATCTTAGTACTCGGGTTTGTCCCCGATTTATCTTCTGGCCATGTATTAACTTTGGATTTGGTTGTCACAGATTAAATATTATGAAATCTTAGCATTCTTATTCCTGTGATTATCCTTGCATGTTTATTATTGTGGATGAGATAGATATTTATTGATCCCAGAAAATGACCTAGACAGCGTACTACCGCCGACACTGCGGCGTAGGCTGGACGTACCCACGTACTCGTGCCCGAATATCCGGGTGCGGGTCGTGACACGAAGTCAGAGGAGTAATCTCAGAATAAAAGGACTAATACTAGCCCTTGCTAAACACCACAGAACGAGATAACACTACGAGGGGTGGAAGAAGGAAACCCACTCGCAAGCTTCGGCTGCAGTCCTACGAGTGCGAGCCATCTAGCTGGAAGTATGCTGGATACTGTGTCTCCTCAGGGTAAATCTGGCCAAACAAAACCGGTGGAGTCAAAACTCCAAGCAACAAGTACCACAAAAGGGTTCAAGGTGATAGACAAAATACAACACAACATAAGCAGAAAAAGATATTAAAATAAATACGAGTTGAGACTTGTACGGTACCAATGTACTCGTCTCAATATATAACTGGAAGAACTGATGCACTGATAAAAACATAACTATAAGGAAGGATAAGGCGACGAGCGGCAAGATGCATAGAAACTACTCTGGATCAGGACCACAACCCTTAAACCAAACAAGGACCGGGGTTGCAGCCCTTCACCCGAGAAGGACTTTACACTCTAACCACGTGTCGAAGAAATAAAACTAGAAGAGCAAGCTATAATTGAAGAAACAAACATTCATTGCAAGGCCAAACAGCTCTATGACTTACAATAATTAACTAGCTTGGGTTATCACAACCTAGTTACTAACAAATGCATGTTTTAAAGAATCACTACCAAATATTGTCCAAATAGTGACGCTTTTAGCGACGTTATTATAAAATATCGCTAATTTTTTTAATTTAGCGACGTTATATAACGTCGCAGGTAGTCTCTAATAGCGACGTTTGGCATCATTTAGCGATATATTTTAGTAAAATAGAAATCAATGTCGCTAGAGCACCGCTAAACATCGCTAATATTTTAATTATAGCGATGTTTAGAGACCCGACGCACCGTGCTAACGAAAAATTGCCTGTTACCGTATTTATTCAAGTCGCAGTATATTAATATATTAGCGACGTTTAGCGACGTCTATTTAGGAAATTGCTAAATTACTTCATATATGGTTCAGGATTTTATTTTCCCCCATTCTCTCGATCCAATCCCCAAAATTTCAAACCCCCTCCCTCTGGCGAAGTCCCCCCCCCCTCGGGCGTCCTCCTCCCTCGGCAAAGCTCCCTCCCTCCGGCTAAATCCCCCCTAGGGCGTCCTCCTCCCTCCGATGAAGCCTCCCCTCGTGCGGCTCCTCTCCTCTATCGCGTCTGCTCCCTTCCTCGTCCTCTCCTCACTCCGGCGTGGTCCTCCTCCCCTCTTCCCTCCGGCACATCTCCCCCCCTCCGGCGAGACTTATCCCCTCCGAAGCGGTCCTCTCTGTCGACCCCTCCCTTAGGCTCTCTTCCTCCGATCCTCCCCGCTCGGTAAGCCCTAACCCTGACCCAAAAATAACTAGAACACACACAGACACACACATACACACACACACACATACACACATACACACCTGGACACAAACACACACAGAGAACCAGACGCTCACAGATACACGAACACACATGAACATACACACAGGGACATAGACACACACTTCAGTTATGGTGGGTAAGGAAATAAATAAATTCATGATGACATGGACACACACGGGCATACACAATCGACATGGTCATTATATATAGGTTTTGTATGATGGGTTAGATAGCTAAAAATCAAAAAATTATGTGTTATTTAGATTCAAATCCATCTTGTTCTCAGATTTTCTTTAGACTTTTTTCAATCTAAAATTACGATTGTTTGTATTATACCTAGTTAGGATAATAATCTTTTTGATTGGTTACATATGATAGATAAGTTCTAAATTTTTGGTATCGGAAAGTAATTAATTATGATTGTTTGTATTATTCCTATTAGTATCGGTATTGGCGGTGTCAGTCCGTATCCGCGGACACATCCCGTGTCACAACTTTTGCAAAAGTCGCACGCATTTTGTGCACGCTCGTCAGATTGTGACGAAACTTGCGCCACTGGATCGTGGCAATGCGCTGGTCCTGTGACCCAATTTTCACGCAATTATGAGATAGTTGACCAAGTCGCCAATTGGCGGGCCCCACGGTTGACTTTTTGGGCAAAATTGTGTTCGGCCCATCGGAATCCATATTTGGACATACTGTTGGGTTTGTATTGACATTTAGAGTTGTTTGACCTATAATTTGTTCCATTTAGAGACTGTTACCATGGCACATTTTTCGGTACAAAGTGGGCCACACGTGGACCCCACTTTTATCCGAAATTATCGTTTTGCCCTTGTGTCCAAATTGGACGAAAGGGAAGTACTTTTTAGCTATTTTGCTCATTCCGGAAATGTTGGTGATGTTTATTTCAGTATTCGGAGATGTTTGTTCGGAGGTCATTAGTTCCAGATTCCGTGTCCTTGACATTGGACGCTTACACTTTACAGATTTTTTGTCAGGCAAGTATACCTTGCCATTGTACTGTATTTACATTCTATATGATGCATGCATGTTTATTTCTGTTTATTTAGTTCATTTATTTTAATTGCTATATAAATTACGCGTCCAAGGAAACTTGGGTGCAACGACGGTGTCGTCGTACTATATTTTTATTTATGTATATGCATTGGACCTACTTTATGAGACTACCCCATCTTCATAAGGCATTTATGTTTCATTGGCCATGACACTATTCTTACACGAGTGTGAGTCACATGTAGGACACAGACTTTCCTACTCGGCTGGCCACTGGTACGTATAGGTCATGCGACGGATATGGATAACTGCCAATAGAAACTTTGCATGCTAGTAGACCTGACGGTTATTAGAGGTATTATCGTGTCATGGACATGACATGCTTAGAGAATTGGGTGGGGAGAACAACAAGTACCGCATTTGAGCTCCTTTGCACTTTTCTCCTGTGCGCCCGAATTCTCCACCGGAGATACGGGTGGTGATGACCACTATATATTATATACTATCAGGCGGGCACCGATGTTCAAAAGACGACGTGCCTTTTAGGCCACTGGATCTCCAATAGAGAACCATGCCAAATCCCAGTTTTCAGCCAGATAGTTCACTTGTGGAGAAAGGTGTTCTTAACTACATTCACTTAGACGGTTAGGCGACCCCATTAGATGTTTATATTTCAGTACTTTATTGGCATGCTTTTATATATCTTGTTACGTCCCTCTGAGGACCTGGTCCCTTTCCAGATATAGATGAGCAGGAGTACCCGCAGGAGTATGGACCTGGACTTGACGCTACCTATCAGACTGAGGAGGTCTTACCTTCGGATTATATGTGATTCATTGCAGCTGTTTAGAGATTCTAGTTGCTATTCTTTTCGAGATATTTATTCTTATATTAGAGTTTATTCTCTTCTCTCTTTAGTAGTTTTGGTATAGTCGATTTGCAGTGGATTTGTTTCCATCCGACTATCATACTTTGAGACTGCTTATTTGATATTCAGTTATTGATTTCCCTTTATCTATTAATTGTGCTATGGATGAGATATAGATTGTATGTGACTTGTTGTGACAATATATTACCACTGTGGATTGGATATTCATGTACAGCGTACGTGTGTATATGGTTTCCATATATTGGAGTTCGTATACATACGGCTGGCGTGTTACGTATTCCTAGCCCTACGTATTTTGGGACTGGGGCATGACATATTTTTAGTGGTGGCCCATGCAGGTCAAGAATATATTGTCTCGGTTACGTAACTATACCGAACAAGCATGCGTATAGGAATAAAGTATAAGGATCTCATCCACGCTTGACTGAAACTCATCCTTCCTATTTAATACTTGCATCATGTTTGATTCCTGTACTTCTTCTAATCGTTTCGTACATCACCTGCAGAGAGATGGACATGCAAAATGGATGTATTGCCGCCGATGGCGACACAACTTCTGGAGTCAATGGTCAGACTCAAGAAGGGACCCCAACGATCCCTAGGCTTCCGGGGCTAGATGGACAGACTCACACTCCAGTTCCATCTGATCTTCCCGCTTCGCCTATTGGGAACCTTCCAGCTTTTTCAGTACCGCAAGATGGCCAAGCACAGCTGTTCCAATTCTTTCAGATGATGATGCAGGAACAGAGACAGCAGGCAGCCGAGCAGAGGCAAGAATTTTTGGCAGCACTTGAGAGGATGGCTGCACAGGCTACTGTACCAGCCCAAGCACTAGCTCCAGTACCTCGAGCTAGAGTAGGATCAGTAAAGGACTTTATTCAGATGGGTCCGAGGCCGTATAAGGGCACTGAGAGCCCGGAGGAGACTACCAACTGGATCACTCACACGCAGAAGCTTTTGGAGGCATCGCAGTTACCTATGGACCTATGGATGACGGTTGTATGGACGCTTCTAGATGGTAATGCTCATCATTGGTGGGAATCCATGGAGCGCCAGTTGGGTACATACCAGACTTGGGAGCAGTTCTTGGAGTACTTCGAGAGGAAGTACTTTCCGGACACCGTCAGAGATACATTGTACGATCAGTTTCTTTACTTGGAGCAGGGGAACCGAACAGTGGACGAGTATGATGCCGAGTTTAGTCGACTCAGCAAATATGGCGCTGCCCTGATACCAGATGAATTGGCCAAGGCTAAGAGGTTTCATCGAGGACTGACCTCGGAGCTACAACATTATACAAGTCCCGAGTCTCTTATGCTGAACTACTGACAGAGGCCATATTGCAAGAAACCATTAGCAGAGGAAAGGAAGGTCAGCTGAGGACACAACAAGGATCAGCAAGGATACAGTAGGGACCGGCCAGGACACAACATGGAGGACCTATCAGACGTCCCTTGGTACAGCAGCATCAGCAACACAGAGCCGGACCGTACCAGATTCCGGAGAAACTCCAATGTAATTACTGTGGGAGGATCGGACATATTTTGAGAGATTGTCGGACCCGCTTGGGTCAGTGTATGAGATGTGGCTCCGGACATCACCTGGTGAGAGACTGCCCAATGCAGCAGACACTTCCACCGCCAGTTCAGAGATTAGCGCTTCCAGCACCGAAGCCAACTCAGCAGATGACTGGACCGGGAGCACCTCGACCCCCGGCAGTAGGAGGATTTCAGAGAGGACCACCGCTACCTACCCAGGAGGATCAGTATACGAGGCCAGGCATGGACAGCCGCAGAGGAACGGGCGAGCTTTTGCATTGGAGGTAGATGACATGGATCATAAGGTGGATGTCATAGCAGGTATTACTTTTGCTTTTACTTTTCCTGCTGTGATATTGTTTGATACGGGAGCCACCCACTCATTCATATCATCTAGTTTTATTGCCAAACACAACATTGCTTCTACACCTTTATCTAGTTGTGTTAGAATTCTTACCGGAGGAGGAGTTGTACCAGTTAGCCGAGTTTGTAGATCGGGTCCTATAGTGATATGTGGCAAAGAGATGAACGCCTAACTATTAGTCCTTCTTATGCCATCTTTTGATATTGTGCATGGAATGGACTGGCTAAGCAAGTACCACACTTTCTTCAATTGCTTTGGAGGAAGCATTCTTTTTAAGGTACCAGGTCAGCCTGAACTTGAGTTTGCAAGAGGATCCACAGAAATCCTTGATAGTATGTAGCTCGCAATGGACGATGTTGTCTATCATCCTATTATTTTAAAATTTCTAGATGTCTTTCCAGAGGAATTGCCAGGACTACCCCCAGACAGAGACGTAGAGTTTTTAATTGAACTAGCTCCCGGAGCAGCACCTATAGCATCTCATGTTTACAGACTGGTGAAGAAGGAGATGGATGAGATGAAGGCACAGTTGAAAGAGCTAGAGGAGAAAGGTTTTATCCGATCGAGTGCATCACCCTGGAGAGCACCAGTGTTGTTTGTACCCAAGAAGGATGGGTCAGTGCGTATGTGCATTGACTACAGAGCCTTGAATGCAGTAACAGTGAAGAACAAATATCCATTGCTACGCATTGATGACTTATTTGATCAACTCAGTGGAGCTAAGGTATTCTCGAATATAGATTTGAGATCGGGATATCACCAGGTGAAGGTACGGAAGCAGGACATTTTGAAGATCGCATTCAGAACAAGATATGGGCACTACGAGTTTTTGGTCATACCATTTGGATTGACCAATGATCCAGCGATCTTCATGGACTTGATGAATCGAGTCTTCCACCAGTACTTGGACTAGTTCGTGGTCGTCTTCATAGATGATATACTTGTCTATTCGAAGAGCCACGAGGAGCACGAGAAGCACCTGCGGATTATTCTAGAGACTTTGAGGAGAGAGCAGTTATATGCAAAGCTCATCAAATATGAGTTCTTCTTGGACAGAGTTTCATTTCTTGGGCATGTTGTTACAGGAGATTGTATTTCTGTTGATCCAGAGAAGATCTCAGCAGTTGATACATGGCCTGTTCCTAAATCAGCAGCAGAGGTGAGGAGTTTTCTTGGACTTGTGGGATATTACCAACGGTTCATGGAAAAATTCTCAAGGATAGCGGCACCTATGACTCATTTGACTTATAAGGATCAAGAAATTATATGGACCGACGAGTGTCAAGCCGCCTTTGAAGAGTTGAAGAAGCGACTGACTACAACACCAGTATTGACCGTTCTGTCAGGATCAAGAGGTTATGTGATCTACAGTGACGCATCAGGGAAAGGCTTGGGATGCGTATTGATGCAGCATGGCAAGGTGATTGCATATGCATCTAGGCAGTTACGAGTACATGAGAAGAATTATCCGACTCATGACTTAGAACTTGCAGCCGTTGTATTTGTTCTAAAGCTATGGAGACATTACTTATATGGGAACGAGTGGAGATCTATACAGACCACAAAAGCCTCAAGTACGTCTTCAAGTAGAAGGAGTTAAATATGAGGCAACATCGATGGCTCGAGTTGATAAAAGATTTTGAGTTGGAGCTACATTATCATCCAGGCAAGGCTAACGTGGTAGCAGACGCGTTAAGCCAGAAACCAGCAGCTTACTTCTTGACAGCATAGAGGGAACTATTGGAGGACTTGTAAGAGCTTAGCATTGAAGTGATATTACCCAGAGCAGATGGGACACTAGCCAACTTGCAAGTACAATCATCATTGGTAGATAAGATTAAGGCAGCTTTGCCTACAGACGTCAAATTCAGGAGACTGAAGGAAAGGACAGAGGCCGGAGAGCAGACAGGATTGCGCATTCATGAGGATGGGACATTACGATATGGTGATCGTCTTTATATTCCAAATGGAAAGATTTGACAGGAGCTGATGACAGAATGTCACTACCACATTTTAGGAAAAAGGGTATTTTAGTAATTTCCTATTTAAATAAATATTATGCATGGTAAATAATTTTTGTTGTATTATTTAATTGTTGTTGGATGTTATTTAATTATTTTGGACTTATTTTAGTGGACCCAACTAGTGTAGTTTGGACCCATGGACCAACATGAATTAAATAGTTAGATTTGGCCCATTTAGAAAGCCCATAGTTAAGGAGATGGATTAAATTAATTAAGTGATTAGACTAGAAGCTTCCTTCCTTAATTATTTCTTCATGAGAGGCCCCAAGGGGTACATTGGACATTTTACAATTGCTTGGGAGAGAGGCAAGGCCGGCCTATTAAAAGAGGGGGGAAATTTCTCTCTCCTCTCATTCTCATTCTCATTCTAAATCTAGATCTAAAATTTTCCACTCCCAAATTCCCTCCATTCCCATTCCAATTCCCGACCAAATTCATTCCAAATTCTTCCTAATTCACCATTAGAGAAGGAGGAAGCAAGGATCTACAAAGAGGAGCAAGGATCTACAATTTGGAAGCAAGTTCTTCTCAATTGGAGGTTTCATTGGAAATCCATCTCCCAATAGGTATAATTCAGATTTTTTTCATTTAAATAGCTTCTAAATCTGAGATTTAATCATGTAAAATCAATCTATATGTATGTACTACCCATAGGACTTTGTTTTGTGTTCATAGGAGACCCATGGAGAAAGTTATGGTGCTTTTTGTGTTAATTTTGTTGGAATTCCGAATTTACATTTTGTTGTGTGTGTCAATTGATCCTATAGATCAATTGGGCATGTGCTTATGTGTTTAGGGCTTGTGTCGTGTCCATATTTGGTACATGTGGTTCGTATCCCAACTATTTGGTGATACGTGTCATTTTGGGGGTTTTCCCTCCGACACGGGGCTTTGAACATGTCGTATTTTGACACGGATACATAGATCTACTTTTAACACTTTTATTTATTCATAAATATTATTTGTGATTTATTTGTATCCTTCGGGGTACAATTGGTTGTGTGTTGGACTCGTATCACATGCGTATCCTAGATCTAGTGGGATACGGTGTGATACTCTCCAATTGTGTGGATTTTTGAATAGATCTAATTATGTATGGTTTAAATTCTTCAATTATAATTAGTAAATATATATAGATATTATATATTTATTTTGTGTATTTATTATAGTAATTATTGTAGCATAGATCTATATATTTTTGTGTGTGCTAATATGATGTACAAATATAATATGTAGCTTTCTTGCATGTAATTATATATGTACTTATGTTAATAGTATAAATTATACATAAATATTTTATAAAATATATTTATGTGTTTAATTGTGTAATTATATTATTTATAATTATTATGTAATTATTTGTATATTAATGTATATATTTTAGGTGTGCTTCTAGCCATGTAAAATATGAACATTAATATGTGCATGTGTTGTAACTATTAGTATTTAATTATAAGTTTATATATGCATATATATATATAAGTATATAATTATTTATTTATATATATGTATTGTGATTATTATTGCATATATATATTTATATATATATATATATATATATATATATATATATATATATATATATATATATATATATATATATATATATATATATATATATATATATTTTTTTTTTTTATTTGTTTGGTGACAATGGTTTCTATGACAGTGAAACTGTCATTATTTGGTCTGAACAGCAGCCGCTGTACAGTGGTCAGCATTAATGACAGATCTGTCATTAATGCTGCGACAGTTTTGAGCGGCAACCTTTCAGCGACGTTTTTTTGTGACAGTTTGAAACTGTCAGCAAACTGTGACAGCAGCGATTTTGTATATGGAGTTTTTGCGACGAATTTTCAGTGACAATCAAGACTGTCACTATTAAACCTGTTTTTATTTTATCTTGTTTTGTCCACTATTTTCAGTGACGCTTTGACAGTTTTAAATTATATTTTATATATTATTATTGTATATATATATATATGTGTATATATATATGTTTTGTATAATATTTGTAATAATATATTATGTTATTTGTATACATATTGGTTTGTATATATATTATTTTAGGGTATATATTATTTGTATTAGTAGTATACTTTGTGTGAGTATGATTTGGGATCTAATTTTTATTCCTAAATTGTTGTATTTTATTTCTATATTATTTATATAGATTTCTTGTGAGGTTGACCTTGGTTTGACTTTAGTTGACTTTAGAGTTGACCATAGTTGACTTTTGACTTAGAATTTATTTATTGACCTAGGAGTTGACTAGTTTGACTTGTTCTCTTTTCGGGACCTTGTTTTAATGTGGTATTCCATATCTAGGTCTTCGAGGCCCGAGTCAGACATCTGTGAGACTGTTCTTTGGATTTCAGTCGAGTACATTCTCTGATAGTTTCTCATTTATGATATCCTCTATGTTTGTTGTATCTAGTGTAGATTTACATATTTCTCTCGACACTATGGTTACACGGATTGGTATATCCGGATCTCGTCATGAGATATTATTCCTTGGTATATGGTGTATATGGTGCAAGTATTGTTTCATTGGTTATCTTGTACATGTACAGACACCGATTCTCGGGGAGACTAGCTATCTTCTTGGGGAATCTAGTACCATAGCATACCGTGGTTGGATCTATTATACCAGTTGGGGGTGGAGAGTATTAGTATAGATATGTGATCAAATCCCTATTGAATAAAGTATTGGTAAGCGAATAGTGTTGATCATGCACCGCACGTATGATTAGCCAGGCCGCATTGTATCTTGTCCAAGCCGATCACATGTTAAGCTAGTACTCACACACTTAGTCATTAGTATTATTGTTTCATTGGTATATTGTTCATTATTGTATTTCTTTCCAGTATTTCCTTATTGTCTATATATCTCTTGTATCTATTTTGTGCATCTTGTTTATCCACAGCTATTTACTGTTACATAGTTTTTTATCATGGATTAGAACTGCTGTTAGAGATGTACTCTGCTCCTTTCCTGACTGGATATATTTTTTCAGATGACACTGAGGAGTACCCTACCTATTAGGGACCCCAGGATGTTGTGGGTTTAGATTCGGAGACCCTGGCTCAAGAGGGACTTATCCCAACTGAGACAGTTGACCCTGGAGTGTAGCTTGTAGTATGATAGTATTCTTTTGTACTGGATTTGTCTCCAGCTTATTTTTGTTACTCTTCAGACTCATTGATGTATTATTTTAAACTCATGAGTTGATGACTATTCTATTCTTATCTGATTCGTGTTCATTCTATCTTAGTTCTGTGATTGAGTACACTATCTTTTGGTGGTTCATTATATTATATAGACTTTCTAGACAGCGTTCTACCGCCGATTCTGCGACGTAGGCTGGGCGTTGTTTCCGACTAGTACCCTTACCCCGGGTGCGGGTCGTGACACATTTTTGGTGGTGGCCCATGCAGGTCAAGCTTCACAAGTATGTGATATCGTGGTAGTGCGACAACTTAGTTGTACTACTGCGAGCCTGCAATAGGATATAGGATATAGGCTGAGATACTCAATCACATCTAGGAAAATTCTTTTGATTCAACTATTCTCCTTTGATATTGATACTTGATCTCTTAAACTGTCCTTTCCTTGATGTCTTACATCTTGTGCCATATTGATTCTTTCTTTCTCTTTGTCTCAGGATGCCGCCTAAGACTAGATCACAGCAGGGGAGAGCAGCTTCTGAGAGGTCTGCGATATCCCGAGGGCCCGTACCAGTCACTTCTCCGGTGATTGGAGTGTCAGCTGCTTTCGGAGGTCCACCACCTACTCAGAGGACTGTGCCAGCTGTATCTGAGGGGCTTCCACCTTCACCTCCTGTGCCAGCAGAGGCGTCACAGATGTTTACACTGTTTCGTGAGATGCTCGAGGCACAGAGGGCTTAGTCAGAGGCACATCAGAGGCAGACCGACGTTCTACGGCAGGGCATCGAGAGTGCTCATCAGCTTGCTCGTGCTGTAGTTGAGAGAGGAGTTCCGATCCAGCAGCAGGTTGTTCCTCAAGTTGCTCAGCTTCGGCCAGGCAACATTCAGGACTTCAAGAAACTGGAGCCTAGGGTTTTCAAAGGGACGGAGGGCATCGTCTATGCTGATGATTGGCTCGAGGACATTGAGCGTCTTATGAGGGTGTCCCGTCTTTCTGAAGATCTGAAGGTTGAGGCGGTAGGACTTCAACTGTTCGACGTCGCTCGCACTTGGTTCAGGAATGAGCCGGTTCTAGTTGACGCAGGACAATCTTGGGAGGTATTCAAGGACCTTTTCAAGAAGAAGTTTTTTGCTCGGATAGACAGGCTTGACTTGGGGAGACAATTTGAGAGTCTCATTCAGGGAAGCATGTCTGTGGAGGAATACGCTGCAGAGTTCGGTAGGTTGAGCCGATTTGCAGAGTACTTGGTGAGGGAGCCGGAGGTTCGAGCTATTCGTTTCCGAGAGGGTCTAAACTGGGAGGTGAAGATTCTCATTCCGTCTTTTTATGAGACATACTCGGAGATACTTGCGGAGGCACGCAAGGTTGAGCGGGATCTGGGTTTGAAGACCAAGAGAGACCGTGATTCTTTTCTGGGGGCCAACGGCAGTGCAGTATCTGCCAAACGTCCTCATTTCCAGTCCAGACCTTTCCAGCAGCCACAGCAGAACCAGACTCCAGCTAGAGCACCTTTTCACCAGGCACCTCAGCAGCAGAGGCAGTTACAGCAGGCCCCATGCAACTTCTGCAAGAAGTCCGGCCACATCTGGGAAGTTTGCAGGAGGAGACTAGGAGTTTATTTGTATTGTGGTACTGAAGGGCATCAATCGAGGGAGTGTCCTCGTCGTGCAGTTCAAGGAGCAGCTCCAGCTCCGAGGACACAGATGAGACCACCTACAGCACAGCCGAGGGGACCGCTTCCGATACAGCAGCAGCGTTTTGTCCAGCATTAACAGCAGGGAGGTGCTCGGCAGGGACGAGCGTTTGCTATGACCGTCGAAGAGGAGGAACCCACAGGAGATGTCATCGCAGGTTCTATTCTTCTTGATTCCATTCCAGCTTTAGCTTTGTTTGATAATGGTGCTTCCCATAGTTTTGTATCTGTTTCTTTTGCTCTGAAGCATGGTTTGGTAGCTGAGTCTTTGCTTAGGACTTGCAAGATCATGACCGGGGGAGGCATTATCCTGGTTAATGATATTTGCAAGGATCGGAGAGTTACTCTGGGAGGCCGGGAGTTGAGTGCGTGTCTACTTGTAATGCCACTTCCAAGCTATGACATTGTACTTAGGATGGATTGGTTGAGTAGGCACCGTGCTAGCATAGACTGTAGAGGAGGTAGAGTTTTGTTTGGTCCGCCAGGAGAGCCAGAGTTCGAGTTTACTAGAGGAGCTGCGGAGCAGGAAGAAGGCATTATTTGTGGAGCTATGGTAGAAGACAAGGAGTTTCCACATCCGTTGATAGCAGAATTCTTGGATGTATTTCCTGAGGAATTGCCAGGATTGCCACCAGATCGAGATGTTGAATTTTCTATAGACTTGGTGTCAGGTGCAGAACCAATTTTGTAACATATCTATAGAGTAAACAACAGCGAGCTGGTCGAGTTGAAGAAGCAGGTGGACGAATTACAGGATAAGGGGTTTATCAGATCGAGTTCTTCACCATGGGGAGCCCCGGTATTGTTTGTACCGAAGAAGGATGGATCGATGCGTTTGTGCATTGATTACAGAGCTTTGAATAATCTCACTATCAAGAATAAGTATCCTTTGCCACAGATTGATGATCTGTTTGATCAGTTGAGTGGTGCGAAGGTATTTTCTAAGATAGATTTAAGATCAGGCTACCATCAGGTGAAGGTGAAGCCGGAAGACATACCGAAGACTGCTTTTAGAACTCGGTATGGTCAGTACGAGTTTATGGTGATGCAGTTTGGTTTGACTAATGTACCGGCGGTATTTATGAACTTGATGAACAAGGTGTTCCACCAGTACCTTGACAAGTTTGTGGTGGTGTTCATCGACGACATACTCATATACTCGAGGACACCGGAGGAGCATGAGGAGCATTTGAGGATTGTGTTGGATGTGCTGAGGAAGGAGAAGCTGTATGGAAAGTTGTCCAAATATGAGTTTTTCTTGGACAAAGTAGAATTCTTGGGGCATGTTGTGACTGGTGATGGTATTTCAGTGGATCCGAAGAAGATTTCAGCAGTGGAATCTTGGAAGACTCCGAGTTCAGTAGTAGAGATCAGGAGTTTCTTGGGATTGGCAGGCTATTACAGGAAGTTTGTGCAAGATTTTTCGAGGATTGCCGAGCCGATGACCAGACTCACAAGGAAGGATGTGGAGTTTATTTGGACGGAGGATTGTCAGGTTGCTTTTGAGGAGTTGAAGAAGAGGTTGACGTCTGCTCCTATTTTGACGTTGCCATCAGGGTCCGGAGGTTTCACTATTTATAGTGATGCATCGGGGAAGGGTTTAGGTTGTGTTCTTCAGCAGCATGGGAAAGTGATTGCCTATGCATCCAGGCAATTGTGTCCTCATGAAAAGAACTATCATACCCATGATTTGGAGTTGGCAGCTGTCATATTTGCCCTGAAGTTGTGGAAATATTATTTGTACGGAGAGCGTGTGAAGATCTTCACAGACCACAAAAGCTTGAAGTACGTTTTCACGCAGAAGGAGTTGAACATGAGGCAGCGTCGGTGGTTGGAATTGATGAAGGATTTTGATATCTCTTTGCAATATCATCCTGGGAAAGCCAATGTAGTTGTCGATGCTTTGAGCAGGTATCCGGTAGCTATGTTCTTGACGCAGGATCGATATCTGTTGGAGGACTTGGAGAGCTTGGGCATTGAGGTGATTGTTCCTGGGTGTGCTATGCAGATGTGGGGATTACAGATACACTCAGATTTGATGGACAGGATCAAGGCAGCACAGTATGATGATGTATCTTTGAGGAGTATCAGAGCTCAGGTGAGAGCAGGATTGGAGGATAATTTCACTATTGCAGAGGATGGATCCTTGAGGCATGGAGTTAGATTGTGTGTGCCTAGTGGGAAGTTGCGCGAGGAGGTATTGCAGGAAGCGCATCGCTCTCAGTATTCCATGCATCTAGGTGCTAACAAGATGTATCGGGATATGCGAGAGAGTATGTGGTGGTATGGCATGAAGAGGGAAGTGGCACAGTTTGTATCCAGATGCTTAGTGTGCCAGCAGGTGAAAGCCGAGAGGCAGAGGCCAGGAGGTTTACTTCAGCCATTACCCATTTCAGAGTGGAAGTGGTAACACATTACTATAGATTTTGTGTCCGGACTTCCACGATCTCCAGGAGGGAAAGACGCGATTTTGGTCATTGTTGATAGATTGACCAAGTCGGCCCACTTTTTGCCTTTCAAAGTGGGTTTGTCTACGGAGAAGCTGGCAGAGATGTATGTGAGGCAGATCGTTAGGATACACGGAGTTCCCGTCAGCATAGTCTCAGATCGAGATAGTCGTTTCACTTCTTATTTCTGGAGGAGTTTGCAGGAGAGTTTGGGCACTCAGCTCAAATTCAGTACTGCATATTATCCCTAGACAGATGGGCAATCAGAGAGGACTATCCAGACTCTCGAGGATATGTTGCGCACTTGTGTACTAGATTTTGGGGGTTTTTGGGAGGACCATCTCCATTTGGTAGAGTTTGCTTACAACAACAGTTACCAGGCCAGTATAGAGATGTCACCTTTTGAAGCTCTATATGGTCGGAGGTGTCGTACTCCTTTGTCTTGGGACGATGTTGGAGAGAGAATTTTGCTTGGGCCAGAGATGGTTGTGGATGCAGCGGAGAAGGTTCATTTGATCAGAGACAGACTTCGAGTGGCGCAGGACAGACAGCGGCATTGGGCCGATAGCCATCGAAGACCTTTGGAGTTTGAGGTATAGTTTAGATTTTGTTTGTGCTTGTTCTTGTTTGTTATAGATTAAGTTCTTAAGATGGTGTTTTGTTCTAGGTGGGTGGTTTGGTGTTTATGAGGATTTTTCCGACACAAGGCACGATTCGCTTCGGTGGAGGCAGAAAGCTTAGTCCGCGATTCATCGGACCTTTCACTATTCTAGAGAGGGTCGGTGCAGTTGCTTATAGACTAGACTTGCCACCTGCATTGAAGGGAGTGCACAACGTATTTCATGTGTCGTAGTTGAGATGATACGTGGCAGATCCTAGTCATGTATTGGATCACTCGGAGATAGAGGTGGGCCCTACTCTTAGCTATCCAGAGCAGCCAGTTGAGATTCAGGATCGGAGAGAGAAGGTGCTGAGGAACCAGACTATTCCTTTGGTGCACGTCGCATGGAGGCATCACTCTCCGGGAAAGTCTACCTGGGAGAGAGAGGATGACATGCGAGAGCGTTATCCATATTTGTTTGTACCTTGAGGTATGTTATTTCTAGTTATGTTCTGTTCATTGTTATGTTCTGTTTATTAGTTAGTTGTGATTCTTTAGTTCTGTTCTGTATTTTTCTGGGGGTAGTTTTCGTCTTTGAATTTCGAGGACGAAATTATTTTAAGGAGGGTAGACTTGTCACTACCACATTTTTAGAAAAAGGGTATTTTAGTAATTTCCTATTTAAATAAATATTGTGCATGGTAAATAATTTTTGTTGTATTATTTAATTGTTGTTGGATGTTATTTAATTATTTTGGACTTATTTTAGTGGACCCAACTAGTGTAGTTTGGACCCATGGACCAACATGAATTAAATAGTTAGATTTGGCCCATTTAGAAAGCCCATAGTTAAGGAGATGGATTAAATTAATTAAGTGATTAGACTTGAAGCTTCCTTCCTTAATTATTTCTTCATGAGAGGCCCCAAAGGGTACATTGGACATTTTATAATTGCTTGGGAGAGGGGCAAGGCCGGCCTATTAAAAGAGGGGGGAAATTTCTCTCTCCTCTCATTCTCATTCTCATTCTCATTCCAAATCTAGATCTAGAATTTTCCACTCCCAAATTCCCTCCAATCCCATTCCAATTCCCTACCAAATTCATTTCAAATTCTTCCCAATTCACCATTAGAGAAGGAGGAAGCAAGGATCTAGAAGAAGGAAGCAAGGATCTACAAAGAGGAGCAATGATCTACAATTTGGAAGCAAGTTCTTCTTAATTGGAGGTTTCATTGGGAATCCATCTCCCAATAGGTATAATTCAGATTTTTCCATTTAAATAGCTTCTAAATCTGAGATTTAATCATGTAAAATTAACCTATATGTATGTACTACCCATAGGACTTTGTTTTGTATTCATAGGAGACCCATAGAGAAAGTTATGGTACTTTTTGTGTTAATTTTGTTGTAATTCCGAATTTACATTTTGTTGTGTGTGTCAATTGATCCTATAGATCAATTGGGCATGTACTTATGTGTTTGGAGCTTGTGTCATGTCCATATTTGGTACATGTGGTTCGTATCCCAACTATTTGGTGATACGTGTTATTTTGGAGGTTTTCCCTCCGATGCGGGGCTTTGAACATGTCGTATTTTGACACGGACACATAGATCTACTTTTGATACTTTCATTTATTCATAAATATTATTTGTGATTTGTTTGTATCCTTCGGGGTGCAATTGGTTGTGTGTTGGACTCGTGTCACATGCGTATCCTAGATCTAGTGGGATACGGTGTGATACTCTCCAATTGTGTGGATTTTTGAATAGATCTAATTATGTATGGTTTAAATTCTTCAATTATAATTAGTAAATATATATAGATATTATATATTTATTTTGTGTATTTATTATAGTAATTATTGTAGCATAGATCTATATATTTTTGTGTGTGCTAATATGATGTACAAATATAATATGTAGCTTTCTTGCATGTAATTATATATGTACTTATGTTAATAGTATAAATTATACATAAATATTTTATAAAATATATTTATGTGTTTAATTGTGTAATTATATTATTTATAATTATTATATAATTATTTGTATATTAATGTATATATTTTAGGTGTGCTTCTAGCCATGTAAAATATGAACATTAATATGTGCATGTGTTGTAACTATTAGTATTTAATTATAAGTTTATATGTGCATATATATATAAGTATATAATTATTTATTTATATATATGTATTGTGATTATTATTGCATATATATATATATATATATATATATATATATATATATATATATATATATATTTATACTTTTATTTGTTTTGGTGACAGTGGTTTCTATGACAGTGAAACTGTCATTATTTGGTCTGAACAGCAGCCGCTGTACAGTGGTCAGCATTAATGACAGATCTGTCATTAATGCTGCGGCAGTTTTGAGCGGCAACCTTTCAGCGACATTTTTTTGTGACAGTTTAAAACTGTCAGCAAACTGTGACAGCAGCGGTTTTGTATATGGAGTTTCTGCGATGAATTTTCAGTGACAATCAAGACTGTCACTATTAAACCTATTTTTATTTTATCTTGTTTTGTTCACTGTTTTCAGTGACGCTTTGATAGTTTTAAATTATATTTTATATATTATTATTGTATATATATATATGTGTATATATATGTATTTTGTATAATATATTATGTTATTTGTATACATATTGGTTTGTATATATATTATTTTAGGGTATATATTATTTGTATTAGTAGTATACTTTGTGTGAGTATGATTTGGGATCTAATTTTTATTCCTAAATTGTTGTATTTTATTTCTATATTATTTATATAGATTTCTTGTGAGGTTGACCTTGGTTTGACTTTAGTTTACTTTAGAGTTGACCATAGTTGACTTTTGACTTAGAATTTATTTATTGACCTAGGAGTTGACTAGTTTGACTTGTTCTCTTTTCAGGACCTTGTTTTAATGTGGTATTCCATATCTAGGTCTTCGAGGCACCGAGTCAGACATCTGTGAGACTGTTCTTTGGATTTCAGGCGAGTACATTCTCTGATAGTTTCTCATTTATGATATCCTCTATGTTCGTTGTATCTAGTGTAGATTTACATGTTTTTCTCGACACTATGGTTACA
Organism: Iris macrosiphon; assembly: GCA_036927795.1. Classification (NCBI taxonomy): domain Eukaryota; kingdom Viridiplantae; phylum Streptophyta; class Magnoliopsida; order Asparagales; family Iridaceae; genus Iris; species Iris macrosiphon. The sequence goes on along the minus strand of JAYESA010000007.1, from coordinate 33,546,090 downwards.
CGGATTGGTATATCCGGATCTCGTCATGAGATGTTATTCCTTGGTATATGGTGTATATGGTGCAAGTATTGTTTCATTGGTTATCTTGTACATGTACAGACACCGATTCTCGGGGAGACTAGCTATCTTCTTGGGGAATCTAGTGCCATAGCATACCGTGGTTGGATCTATTATACCAGTTGGGGGTGGGGAGTATTAGTATAGATATGTGATCAAATCCCTATTGAATAAAGTATTGGTAAGCGAATAGTGTTGATCATGTACCGCACGTATGATTAGCCAGGCCGTATTGTATCTTGCCCAAGCCGATCACATGTTAAGCTAGTACTCACACACTTAGTCATTAGTATTATTGTTTCATTGGCATATTGTTCATTATTGTATTTCTTTCCAGTATTTCCTTATTGTCTATATATCTCTTATATCTATTTTGTGCATCTTGTTTATCCACAGCTATTTACTGTTACATAGTTTTTATCATGGATTAGAACTGCTGTTAGAGATGTACTCTGCTCCTTTCCTGACTGGATATATTTTTACAGATGACACTGAGGAGTACCCTACCTATTATGGACCCCAGGATGTTGTGGGTTTAGATTCGGAGACCCTGGCTCAAGAGGGACTTATCCCAACTGAGACAGTTGACCCTGGAGTGTATCTTGTAGTATGATAGTATTCTTTTGTACTGGATTTGTCTCCAGCTTATTTTTGTTACTCTTCAGACTCATTGATGTATTATTTTAAACTCATGAGTTGATGACTATTCTATTCTTATCTGATTCGTATTCATTCTATCTTAGTTCTGTGATTGAGTACACTATCTTTTGGCGGTTCATTATATTAGATAGACTTTCTAGACAGCGTTCTACCGCCGATTCTGCGGCGTAGGCTGGGCGTTGTTTCCGACTAGTACCCTTACCCCGGGTGCGGGTCGTGACACAGAAGCTCATAGTTCAATTTATTCTATTTATCCTGGAGGCACCAAGATGTATCGCGACTTACGACAACACTTTTGGTGGCATGGAATGAAGAGAGAAATAGCTCGCTTTATAGATAAATGTCTGGTATGTCAACAAGTAAAGGCAGAGCACCAGAGGACAGCAAGCTTATTGCAACCACTTCCGATTCCAGAGTGGAAGTGGGAGCACATCACTATGGACTTTATCACGGGTTTTCCCAAGAGTCCAAGTAGAAGAGATACAGTGTGGGTAATAGTGGACCGACTCACCAAGTCAGCACATTTTATACCTTTTAAAGTGGGTTAGTCTACAGAAGCTTTAGCTGACTTATATATGAGGTAGATCGTGAGATTGCACGGTATACCATTCAGTATTTTATCGGACAGAGATTCGCGCTTTACATTGCACTTTTGGAGGAGCATGCAAGAGAGTCTTTGAACTCGTCTGAAGTTCAGTACATCTTACCACCCGCAGACAGATGGACAGTCAGAACGTACCATTCATACATTGGAGGATATGTTGAGGGCTTGCATATTAGACTTCAGAAGATCATGGGAGGACCACCTGCATCTTGTGGAGTTTTCTTACAATAATAGCTATCAAGCGAGTATTCAGATGGCTCCGTTTGAAGCATTGTATGGAAGAAAATGTAGGTCTCCTGTGTGTTGGAGTGACGTGGGAGAATGTCAAATTTTGGGACCCGAGTTGGTGGTCAACACCGTAGAGACAGTTAAGAAGATTCAGGGACACTTGCGAGCAGCGCAAGACAGGCAGAAGCAGTGGGCAGACCTTCATCGTCGTCCCTTGGAGTTCAAAGAGGGCGATCATGTCTTCTTGAGGATATCACCTACCAGAGGCACCATCCAATTCGGAGGGCGCGATAAGTTGAGTCCAAGGTATATTGGACCAATTGACGTGCTCGAGAGAATTGGAGAAGTGGCATATCGACTTGAGCTACCACCTTCACTTGAGGGAGTACATGACGTGTTCTATGTGTCGCAGCTCAGGCGATATATGGCAGACAACAGTCATGTTCTCGACCATTCGGAGATCACCATTGGGCCGAGCTTGTCATACCAAGAGCAACCCGTAGAAATCCTTGATCGTCGAGAGAAAGTGTTGAGGAACCAGTCTATTCCCTTGGTTCGCGTAGCATGGAGGCATGGCGCGCCAGGAGAATCAACTTGGGAGCGCGAGGATGACATGCACAAGCGTTTTCTGAACCTATTCGCAGACCAAGGTATGAATTTACATTGTTAATCTTATACCAACCTTGACATTCTATCGTGGCTTAATTTTAATTTCGAGGACAAAATTTTTATAAGTTGGGTAGAATGTAAAACCCCTATCCTAGAAATCGTATATACCCTTTTAATTATTAATTTAATTATAGTAATTAGTGGCTAACTTGGAGAAATATAATTTTAATAATTTTTATTTTAGGTGTTGGTGCACTTAGAGGATTTATGGAACCATTTTTAAAATTTATTTCATGTAGGAGACCCCATGAGCAGTTGCTAGCTTAATAGTATGCATTAATATAAATCTAGAATTTTTCTATGAGTATATATATATATATATATATATATATATATATATATAAAATTGGAAAAAGAGTTATAAAAGAAAAGAAAAGAAAAGAAAAGAAAACCTATTAATAACAAACCACTACCTCTTTCCCATGCAACTCCCTAGCAAACTAACCCGCTGGCCCCTTTGTAAAGAGCAGCCGCCCTTTAATTTCTTGTGAGCCCCCTTTGTAGCAAACTTGCAACAACACTTTGTTTTGCTAAGCAGCAAGCCCAGAGACCTTAGCCGCGAATACCAACCCCCCCTCTCTTCCTTTCATATATATATATATATATATATATATATATATATATATATATATATATATATATATATATATATATATATATATATATATATTTATATTTCATCTAAAACCCTAACCCTAAATCATCCAAACCCTTCCTCTTCCCATCTAGACCTAGAGAGCGCTGCCACCGCAGCCGGAGAACCCCGTCAGGCTGTCCAAACCAATCCCGACGACCGTGACCCCGTGCACTGCAGATTCCGCAGCGAGGTACCTGTATTCCGGAGTTGTTTTCCATCGCCTCGCTCAACCAAACGCCACCCTGTCTTCACCGGTATGCTCACCCCTTAACCCTCTTCCATATCTAAGTAACAGCAGACCTCGAACAATGCGTAACCATAGGCAGAAACAACACCAAAGTTGGCAGAAATAGACCGAATTCTGGGATCACAGAAAACTGCGGTGACCACCCATGTTTCCGAGTTCGTATCTCCCACCACAGAGATCTGAATTCGATGATTCTTTTTGATATGGGTAGACCACTTGACCTAGTTTAATTTCTGTTAAATAACCCTAGATTATTAACTGTTGTAGACAGAATAAAAGTCGTTGGAAAACCCTGCGAACATACTTTTCCAGATTTCTAAAAGTTGTGAAACGGAATGCGCTCCGCCAAACGGGACCGCCCCGCCGTGTACCAAGTATACCGAACGGTACGCATAGCGTAACCGGACACATAAAAGTTTGCGGAAACTGATTCGGATGCGTGTGCGCGCCGAAATCAGCCCGTATCCGCAGACACATCTCGTATCGCAACTTTTGCGAAAGTCATGCGCATTTTGTGCACGCTCGTCGAATTGCGACGAAACTTGGGCCACTGGACTCATGGTAACGTTCTGGTCATGTGACCCAATTTTCAAGCAATTCTGAGACAGTTGACTAAGTCGCCAATTGGCGGGCCCCACGGTTGACTTTTTGGGCGAAATTATGTTTGGCCCATCGAAATCCACATTTGGATATACCGTTGGGTTCGTATTGACATTTAGAGTTGTTTGACCTATAATTTGTCCCAATTAGAGACTGTTACCATTGGCACATTTTTTCGGTGCAAAGTACACATGGACCCTACTTTTATCCGAAATTACCGTTTTGCCCCTGTGTCCAAATTGGACGAAAGAAAAGTGCATTTTAGCTATTTTGCTCATTCCAGAAACGTTGGTGATATTTATTTTAGCATCCAGAGACGTTTGTTAGGAGGTCATTAGTTCCAGATCCCGTGTCCTTGACATAGGATGCTTACACTTTACAGATTTCTTGCCAGGCAAGTATACCTTGCCATTGTACTGTATTTACATTTCATATGATGCATGCATGTTTATTTCTATTTATTTAGTTCATTTATTTTAACTGCTATATAAATTGCGCGTCCAAGGAAACTTGGGTGCAACGACGATGTCGTCGTACTATATTTTTATTTATGTATATGCATTTGTAAACTCCTTCACCCAAAATAGGTATTTTGTGTATATTTTATATTATTATATTTATTATATATGTTGAATTTATTTAGAATATGCTCTTAGTTAATTAGAAAATAAATTTCTTGATATATTTACTTATATAAATATTCGTTTAGAATTATTTTAGGTTATTTTAGATTTTTGGAGATTTTTCTAGAATTTTTGGTAGTTAAAACTTAGAAAACATAAATTTCTAGGACTTCTATGATTTACTATACGACCATACTTGCATGTCGTTCCTAGCAAATATTTATTTTAGTTTAAAATATTTAATTATATTTTTTTGTAATTTATTTAGAATTTTAAGAAATTTATTTAGATTTTAAAATTATTTAGGATTTATTTGGATATATATAATCTTAATATTAGATAGATACTAATTTAGTGTTAATAGATATTAATAAGATTTTATAAATTATTTGTATTATCTTTAATTATATTTAAGATTATAAATTATTGAGATAAATTCAAACTCTATTTTAAATTAATTCAAATCCTGAACCTACTAGGAAATCAACTTCATGCATATCCTATCCTTATTTAAATTCATCATAATCCTATCCAAATTAACCAATCCTAGTCGTATTTAATTAAGTAGTGTCCACCATTATAAATACCTCATCCTTCTTATTTTTCCCCAAATTCCTCTCTTTTTCGTCCAAAAATAGTCAAAATTTGTCATAAATTCAGTCTCATTTTCTACTAGTTATGACGAATTAAAAAGATGATATCTCCTAGCTCCGGACTCCAAACGAGGCCTAGTTTTTTTTGTTAGAACGATAATGAGGTTAGCTTTCTGATTATATAAATTGTTTTTCTAAATTATTAGTATTAAATTCTGGAAAATTCGTAGAGCACAGCATATCCGAAAATAGACGTGTTTCGATATTTTTGCGATTCCGGGAGAACCAGGAATCAGAATCATGAAGCGTTTAAAGTTTCGGAAAGATAATGTCGAGATCATTGACATATGTTTTTCCCAGAATTTAATTCGATTTATTTTCATACTGTTAATTCTGTAGAACTTGTAGGTTAGAATTTAACCATCGGTGCACGATACGAAACTTGTATGTGCTATAATTCCCAAACGAATTTGAATTCGGACGAGCCGTAAATTCCAGCATGTTTTTGATGTTGAAATCTACAGGAAATCATGCATGAAAGTTGAGTTTGTCTCGGTTGACTTTTTGGTCAACAGATTGCCTCGATTTGCGTGCCATGAGTCTCGAGTTGATAAAATTCAGTTCCTTTGGACAAAATTTAGGAATTAACCTAAAAATCAGAATAATAAGATTAAAATAAGATTTTAGAGTAATTATTCCAGAATTAAATAAGTTAAAATAAATTGTCTTTTGACATGGTAAATTGTAATACATAGGCTATTTGGACTGTGACTTGGACTCTGATTCATACCAGCAGCAGGACCCCAGGCAAGTGTACCTTGCCAAACTCTGCAGTATTGTTACACATTTTCTTTGCTTCATTTTATTGCTGAGCATGCTTAACCTAGGACCGTGTGACGTACTTAGCGTCCGATTATTAGTCGGGTGCCAACACCGTACGCGGTGTTGGGTACGGTCATCTAGAGATGGACATTCGCGACACTATATATTCTTGTACTTGTCTTACCAAGTACGCTTGACTCAGGATACTTGACACTATTCATGAGACAGGATTTTCCCGAGATATTCGTGGGGATTCTGTATAGGATACAGGACTTGGACATTATATTCTTAGATATAGTATGACTTGTTGTATTAGTCTTGATCCTGCGTGTCATGGACATGAGACGTGAGATTTCATTGGGTGGGGAGAGTATTACCATATGAAAGGCTGATTATATTATATATTGACATCTGGATGTGTCTTAGTCTCTGACACAGAGCTATGGCACCAGTTCTGGCCCTTCGAGAAAATACTGCTATGTGTTTCTCCGACACTGATCCTGTAGTAGTCTCAGCCCGAGTATGGAATAATATTCTCAACTTGCATATCACTTAGCTGGTTATATATTTACCCTATTTGTTTCATTACTGCATTTATTTTGGCTTATATTTTCTGTACCTTGCTGTCCCCTGAGGACCTGGATCCGGATTATGTCCCCAGATATTGCAGACAAGATCGATCCAGAGGTTTATGGAGCAGGAGCATTATCAGGAGCAGACATTGGAGCAGTACCAGATCCAGTAGACGCGTGATCACCGAGGGTATCTTCTGAGTATATACTGTTCCATACTCAGTATTTGTTGTGGTTATCTTTATTCTTGTATCTTGACAGATGTATTCAGACTCATTATCGGGTTATTTCTTCGAGTTTATATTATATTGAGATTGATCTTTCTTTATGATTCTGATATTGTTGTATTCATTTCTGTGGATGAGATTAGTATATCTAGACCCTTATTGTTGTACTACAGCTTAAGTATGCCCTGATGGATCCATTAAATTGGGTTGTCCATCGGTGCGTACTGCTGGCCATTGTCACGTGTCTAGTCCCTCGGTATTTTGGGACTGGGGCATGACATGGTTTTTGTGGTGGCCCATGCAGGTCCGACTAAATTGTTCGGTTTCAACTTAGGGACCGAGCAAGCCTGCAATAAGAATAGGATAAGGATCTCATCCACTTGCTTGAATCGTTCTTGACATCTATATCGGGTTCGAATTAATTTCTTAACTTACATCCTGCCTTGACTCCTGTGCGCTCCTTATTGTTTATTTTGGTTGTTACTCTTGAATTTTTGAATTATGTGATTGGTAATTAGAACTTGACAGTTTAAGTTAAGTTGTAGATTATGACCTTATGATTACCCCTTAGCTTTAAGTCGCGTAATTAGTACCCCCACCCCGATACCAGTTAGATTCCTTTCCCCCTTAACGGCTAGTAAGACACTTGTCCTATAAGTACTAAGACTAAGACTTAAGACGACCATGACCTATGTAATATAGGAGGATACCCTAATAGGTACCAAGACCCCTTCTCGTAGACCTTAACAAGAGTTTCCACGGTATCCTTAAAATAATTTCAGTATTAGTTTATTGTTTTAAGTTGGGTAGTATGCCTCACAACATAATACCACCTAGCCCTATTGACCCATTGATGAGGTGAACTAGGATGACACAACTTTAGACTTATATAAGAAGATAGTGTTTATTCAGACTGTAGAAATTAGAGACCCGTACCCCTATTTGGTCGACTAGCGACTTAGACAAGGAGGTTGTGTGATAACGGTAGAGATTGTAGAGTCTGCTATTATTATGGTTGCTTGGTTGTTTTTGTTTTGTGAACTTGAATTAATTTGTACCTCCTTTCATCATCATCTAGCGTACTTATATTTATTGTACTACCTTGACTTATGCTGCTAATATAGCCTAGTTTTGCAAGCTTACTCTTCTATCGAGCTTGATCATGATATATGTATAAGTGGATTAACACACTGATACATTTCAGAATCAGTGTACTACGGTCTGATCAACCATAGTGGGCTTGGTTCGCCCCTTCGCATAACTATCGTACGTGGATTGAGATATATAGTGATTAGTAGACGAATGTACTTGCCCTCTAGATATGTCTGAGTATATCGTATCTGCTACATAACTGTACCGATGCGAGCATGTGAATAAGAATTACCATAATAGATTTCAATCCACAACTGCTTGACAAATCCCATTTGAATTCTTTAAACGCCTTGACCCCGATACTTCTATTAAATTACCTCACCCTTGAACTCTTTATTATTGATCTCCGTCTTCCCTTATTTCGGAAAGACGAAACCTCGTGCTTGGTATAAGTTGATATATAGACAGTACTAGATATACCCCACAGGCCGGTCGCATTGTTGATAACCCTTTTATAAATTGATTAAGGACATATCACATATGATATAGTTGGTGTTAAAGTTTTGAGGATTGAATGACATGAGAAAATAAATTGAGGAATATTTTTCTTAAGTGTAAGAGCCTTATGTGATAGATGGGTAAATTCTAAGTTGGGTAGAAATTACAGTATTAAACTTGAGGAGAATTCTTTTAGATTGTGATCAAGTAGGATTAGATTGAGAGATTAAGTCCTTTTAATGTGGAGAATTTTAATAGAGGAATTAAGATAATGAGGATTTAATGAATTTTAAAAATCTTGATATTGAGGACCCAATATTTATACTTTGAGCACATGATTTAAATTTTGAATATTGAAGGATGAATCATCGATTTAAATTTTGAGGATAAATATAGAATTTTAGACTTGAACAATTGGTTAATTAGATTTAAATTTCACAATTTGATGATTTAAATTAAAAGTTCAATTTTGATTGTTGGGTCACCTATTTGAAATATTGAGGATGTAAATTGAGTTTAAATATTTGAATAGTACAAAATTCTTAAGTTAAGAATAGGAATAAGATTTTATTAGAATTGTTTATTGTTCAAAGTCTAGAGGAGATTATGATAGTTGAAAATTATGATATAAATTTTGATGTGGGATGTCATATAGACTTGAGTCAGATTTGGATGTTGATTATTTAAAAATCGAGAAAAGATTACGACAGGTTGAATTTTGATTTAAACAGTGGTTATATTAATTTTGAAGTGATCACGATAGATTCGAATAGATTTTGTTATTTAAATTTTTGGAAGAGATTGCGATTGACATACCTTATGTACGAATGTGAAGGATTTAACAAATTATGTCTTATTTTAATTTCGAGGACGAAATTGTTTTAAGTTGGGTAGATTGTAAACTCCCTCACCCAAAATAGGTATTTTGTGTATATTTTATATTATTATATTTATTATATATATTGAATTTATTTAGAATATGCTCTTAGTTAATTAGAAAATAAATTTCTTGATATATTTACTTATATAAATATTCGTTTAGAATTATTTTAGGTTATTTTAGATTTTTGGAGATTTTTCTAGAATTTTTGGTAGTTAAAACTTAGATAACATAAATTTCTAGGACTTCTATGATTTACTATACGACCATACTTGCATGTCGTTCCTAGCAAATATTTATTTTAGTTTAAAATATTTAATTATATTTTTTTGTAATTTATTTAGAATTTTAAGAAATTTATTTAGATTTTAAAATTATTTAGGATTTATTTGGATATATATAGTCTTAATATTAGATAGATACTAATTTAGTGTTAATAGATATTAATAAGATTTTATAAATTATTTGTATTATCTTTAATTATATTTAAGATTATAAATTATTGAGATAAATTCAAACTCTATTTTAAATTAATTCAAATCCTGAACCTACTAGGAAATCAACTTCATGCATATCCTATCCTTATTTAAATTCATCATAATCCTATCCAAATTAACCAATCCTAGTCGTATTTAATTAAGTAGTGTCCACCATTATAAATACCTCATCCTTCATATTTTTCCCCAAATTCCTCTCTTTTTCGTCCAAAAATAGTCAAAATTTGTCATAAATTCAGCCTCATTTTCTACTAATTATGACGAATTAAAAAGACGATATCTCCTAGCTCCGGACTCCAAACGAGGCCTAGTTTTTTTTGTTAGAACGATAATGAGGTTAGATTTCTGATTATATAAATTGTTTTTCTAAATTATGAGTATTAAATTCTGGAAAATTCGTAGAGCACAGCATATCCGAAAATAGACGTGTTTCGATATTTTTGCGATTTTGGGAGAACCAGGAATCAGAATCATGAACCGTTTAAAGTTTCGGAAAGCTAATGTCGAGATCATTGACATATGTTTTTCCCAGAATTTAATTCGATTTATTTTCATACTGTTAATTCTGTAGAACTTGTAGGTTAGAATTTAACCATCGGTGCACGATACGAAACTTGTATGTGCTATAATTCCCAAACGAATTTGAATTCGGACGAGCCGTAAATTCCAGCATGTTTTTGATGTTGAAATCTACAGGAAATCATGCATGAAAGTTGAGTTTGTGTTGGTTGACTTTTTGGTCAACAGATTGTCTCGATTTGCGTGCCATGAGTCTCGAGTTGATAAAATTCAGTTCCTTTGGACAAAATTTAGGAATTAACCTAAAAATTAGAATAATAAGATTAAAATAAGATTTTAGAGTAATTATTTCAGAATTAAATAAGTTAAAATAAATTGTCTTTTGACATGGTAAATTGTAATACATAGGCTATTTGGACTGTGACTTGGACTCTGATTCATACCAGCAGCAGGACCCCAGGCAAGTGTACCTTGCCAAACTCTGCAGTATTGTTACACATTTTCTTTGCTTCATTTTATTGCTGAGCATGCTTAACCTAGGACCGTATGACGTACTTAGCGTCCGATTATTAGTCGGGTGCCAACACCGTACGCGGTGTTGGGTACGGTCATCTAGAGATGGACATTCGTGACACTATATATTCTTGTACTTGTCTTACCAAGTACGCTTGACTCAGGACACTTGACACTATTCATGAGACAGGATTTTTTCGAGATATTCGTGGGGATTCTGTATAGGATACAGGACTTGGACATTATATTCTTAGATATAGTATGACTTGTTGTATTAGTCTTGATCCTGCGTGTCATGGACATGAGACGTGAGATTTCATTGGGTGGGGAGAGTATTACCATATGAAAGGCTGATTATATTATATATTGACATCTGGATGTGTCTTAGTCTCTGACACAGAGCTATGGCACCAGTTCTGGCCCTTCGAGAAAATACTGCTATGGGTTTCTCCGACACTGATCCTGTAGTAGTCTCAGCCCGAGTATGGAATAATGTTCTCAACTTGCATATCACTTAGCTGGTTATATATTTACCCTATTTGTTTCATTACTGCATTTATTTTGGCTTGTATTTTCTGTACCTTGCTGTCCCCTGAGGACCTGGATCCGGATTATGTCCCCAGATATTGCAGACAAGATCGATCCAGAGGTTTATGGAGCAGAAGCATTATCAGGAGCAGACATTGGAGCAGTACCAGATCCAGTAGACGCGTGATCACCGAGGGTATCTTCTGAGTATATACTGTTCCATACTCAGTATTTGTTGTGGTTATCTTTATTCTTGTATCTTGACAGATGTATTCAGACTCATTATCGGGTTATTTCTTTGAGTTTATATTATATTGAGATTGATCTTTCTTTATGATTCTGATATTGTTGTATTCATTTCTGTGGATGAGATTAGTATATCTAGACCCTTATTGTTGTACTACAGCTTAAGTATGCCCTGATGGATCCATTAAATTGGGTTGTCCATCGGTGCGTACTGCTGGCCATTGTCACGTGTCTAGTCCCTCGGTATTTTGGGACTGGGGCGTGACAGCATTGGACCTACTTTATGAGACTATCCCATCTTCATGAGGCATTTATGTTTCATTGGCCATGATACTATTCTTACACGAGTGTGAGTCACATGTAGGATACGAACTTTCGTACTCGGCTGGCCACTGGTACGTATAGGTCGTACGACGTATAGGGATAACTGTCAATAAAAACTTTGCGTGCTAGTAGACCTGGCGGTTTTTAGAGGTATTATCGTGTCATGGACATGACATGCTTAGGGCATTGAGTGAGGAGAACAACAAGTACCGTATTTGAGCTCATTTGCACTTTTCTCCTGTGCGCCCGAATTCTTCGTCGAAGATACGGGTGGTGATTACCGCTATATATTATATACTATCAGGCGGGTCACCGGCGTTCAAAAGACGACGTGCCTTTTAGGCCCCTGGATCTTCAATAGAGAACCATACCAAATTCCAGTTTTCAGCCAAATAGCTCACTTGTGGGGAAATATGTTCTTAACTGCATTCACTTAGACGGTTAGGCGACCCCATTGGATATTTATATTTCAGTACTTTATTGGCATAATTTTATGTATCTTGTTACGTCCCTCTGAGGACCTGGTCTCTTTCCAGATAAAGATGAGAAGGAGTACCCGCAGGAGTATGGACCTGGACCTGACGCTACTTATCAGACTGAGGAGGTCTTACCTTCGGATTATATGTGATTCATTGCAGCTGTTTAGAGATTCTAGTTGCTATTCTTTTTGAGACATTTATTCTTATATTAGAGTTTATTCTCTTCTTTCTTTAGTAGTTTTGGTACCGACTATTATATTTTGAGACTGCTTATTTGATATTAAGTTATTAATTTTCATTTATCTATTAATTGTGCTGTGGATGAGATATAGATTGCGTGTGACTTGTTGTGACAATATATTACCACTGTGGATTGGATATTCATGTACAACGTACGTGTGTATATGGTTTCTATATATTGGAGTTCGTATACATACGGCTGGCGTGTTACGTATTCCTAGCCCTACGTATTTTGGAATTGGGCGTGACAGTCACTACTGAACTATGAGGCTTCAGGAACTGAACTCAATTCAGTTTGGCCTAGTGCATTAGGCAAGCTGGCAATGTGTTGCAGTGGTGTCGGGTTGGCACTGTGAGGAGGGAATTGGTTCCTGTCATCTTCTGCAGTGGGAGAGTTTTGGTGCACACTTGAGCAACATCAAACACATGCATGCTTGAGCAATGGCAAGGCAGCAACAAGCACTGCTGTGAGCCATGGCAGTAGCTAAGGACAGTTGGAAACAACTAAGTGAAGGGAAGATTTAGCCACTACAACAGCAGTGCAAAGTATCAGTGGTTGCAGACTTAGTTAGGGTCTGCAGGCATGTGTTTGGGTTAAGGTATAGCCAAGTATCGGGTAGGTGTTCACAGGTCACTTGTTGCATGCCAATACAGCCCTTAACTGATACTAAAGTATCAGTTCCGCTATTTGAGACTCATCTATATATATAATCATTTAACTGGTAATAGGGGATGTGGTTGTTGCATGACTTGGGGACACAAGTATTGAGGAGTGTAATATTAATGGCATAGATAGGTGATCAGTGGTGTGAAGATGTCTGTGGGTGCAGAGATATTTCAGCAACAAGTAGAGTACAGACCTATGTGATAAAGGATTTAATTGGCAAGAGTGATCTGTGCATTTTAGTTCAATTAGAGCACAACAATACTGTGAAGTAAACTGATACTGTGGTATCAGGGAGGAGTGACTGCTATGGGTTGTAGTCCAGTGAGCAAGTATAAAGATGAAGTGCAAGGTGCCAGGCCAAGGGGTTGCAGTTTTGGAGTGCAGAGTATTCAGGTAAGAGTCTCTCAGTGTGGATAGTAGAGTACTTAATATCAAAGCAGAATATCCTAGTAGTCCAGTATCAAGTGGGAGTAACAAGTGACTGGGACCAAGGTATTATTGTGACATAAATTTATGAGCTAAGATGTGAGTTGGGGTAAGGTAGGATATTAGTTAAGTTATACTAGTAGTATTTAGTATAGCTAATATTAACTAGTATACTCAGTAATAACTAGTATTAGCTAGGCATTAACTAGTAGAAACTAGAATACCTGAGTACGACCTAAAATACATAGTGTAGCAAGGTATTAACCTAGTATTGACTAGTATAAACTAGTATGGATCTAGAAGTGGCTTAGAAACATCACCATTAACTAGTTAATCATATTTATCATTTCAAAACACTCATTAACATTTATATTCCATATCTAGGGCTCTCGAACTTTGATAAATGAAAGTATGTATTATATTAGTTATGAAATAAAAGTATTGCTTATTTTAGACTTTGATAAATGGTCAGTTGTTTTGAATATTGCTTATTTTAGACTTTGATAAATGAAAGTATGTATTATATCAGTTATAATTTTATAGTACGGTTAAGTTATGAAGTTAGGTGATAAACCACTGTATGTAATGATTTATATGATACATACTGTCATTTTTGCAGAAGTATCTAGAAATGGATATGAATTACTATCTGCATCATCGTTCGTGGATGTATAACCGTTATCCTGATGACATGTGCGGTGTACGGGATGAATTTATTGAGGGTGTACAATAGTTCCTGCAGTTCGCCAAGGCGTTCCCTCAGTACATGGACGGTACCAAAATTAAGTGTCCGTGTGTGAGATGTCGCAACAGAAAATATCATCCAGAAGTGGAAGTTACATATCATTTGTACTCGAAGGGCTTCACGTCGAATTACTATCAGTGGACCGCGCACGGAGAACTTGTATCTCTAGCATCAGAGTCGGAGCCCTATGTGGAGCCGTATATGGATGTCCACGACCACGATGCTTACGATGACAGGTTGGTGAACATGGTTTATGATGTGGCGGGGCCTAGTTTCAATCCGGACAATTATGATGCGGCGGGACCTAGTTTCAATCCGGACAATTATGATGCAGCTGAGGAGGCACCGAATGCCGATGCTGCAAAGTTTATGGAGTTGCTGGAGAATGCAAGGACTCCACTATATCCTGGTTGTGAGGATCATTCACCGTTAGAGGTGGTTACAAGATTATTGAGCATCAAGTCCGATTTTAACATGTCGCAAGAATGTTATAATCGACTGTTAGATTTGATTATAGAGATCTTGTCCGAGGGTGTAAAGTTGCCTAAAGACTTATATCGATCTAAGAGAATGGTGAGATCGCTTTGGATAAGATACAAGAAAATCGATGCATGTCGCAACGGGTGTATGTTGTACTACAAAGACGACAAGGATGAAGATGTGTGCAGATTCTGTGGTGCTGATCGCTACAAGGCCACTGTTAGAGGAAAGTTTGTCGGTACAAGGAAGTCTACCGATTCAATGCACTACTTGCCTTTGACGCCACGGTTGCAGCGATTGTTTATGGTTAAGGAGACTGCAGAAAATATGAGTTGGCACAGGCAAAAACAGATCGAAGAAAAATTGGATCATCCATCCGATGGAGAAGCATGTGAGCACTTTGATCGAGAGTATCCATATTTTACCGAGGAAGCGCATAATATCAGATTGGGGCTCTCCTCTGACGGTTTTACCCCATTTCAGACTTTCGGGCTCCCAGTATTCGTGTTGGCCTGTGATCGTCACTCCGTACAATCTACCGCCTTGGATGTGCATAAAGACTCCATATATGTTCCTAACCGTTATTATCCCGGGTCCAAACAATCCAAAGAGGAACATCGATGTGTATTTACAGCCTTTGATAGATGAGTTAAATCAGCTGTAGGAAGTAGGTGCCAACACGTACGATGTTTCTAGAAAGCAGAATTTTCAGATGAGGGCAACACTTATGTGGACCATCAACGACTTTCCGGCCTATGGAATATTATCGGGATGGAGCACCCATGGTCGTCTCTTATGTCCGTATTACATGGACCGTACTAAGGCTTTCTGTTTGAAACACGGGGGTAAACCGTGCTTCTTCGATTGTCATCGACAATTTTTGCCGAAGGATCATCCGTACTGGAGGAACCGAAATACTTTTCGTAAGGGAGTTGTGGAGAAGGCCAAATCCACCGCCAGGGTGGCCTGGATACACGATATGGGAAGAGGTAAAAGATTTACCAAGTGCTATCGAAGAGCCTGCTAAGCGGTACAATTGTGACGGATTTGGTCGCACCCATAACTAGACGAAGAGGAGTATGTTCTGGGATCTGCCATATTGGAGCACCAATCTGTTCAGACATAACCTTGATGTCATACATATCGAGAAGAATGTATTTGATAACATAATTAATACTGTAATTGAGGTAAAGGGGAAGACGAAAGATAATCCGAAGGCCAGGTTGGACTTAGAAGAAATATGTAGACATCCTGTATTGCATTTGATAGAGGAGGGGAATGGAAAGTTAAAGCAACCTAAGTCAGTTTTCTCACTGGAGAAAGAGGATAAAGGTAGACTTTGTAGGTGGATTCAGGGTCTAAAGTTTCCAGACGGGTACGTGTCGAACTTGAGAAGATGCGTCGACCTCAAGAAGAACAAATTGGTGGGTATGAAGAGCCACGATTGTCACGTATTCATGGAAAGGTTAATTCCGATTGCATTTCGGGAATTCATACCGCAGGTCATTTGGAACCCATTGACAGAGCTGAGCATATTCTTCAGAGATCTTTATTGTACTAAGTTGCTCGTCGATCATCTAGAAAAGAAAGAGAAGGACATTGCGGTAACACTATGTAAGCTCGAGAAGGTGTTTTCTCCTGGATTCTTCGACTCTATGGAGCATTTGCCAATTCATCTTTTCGATGAGGCACGTGGTGGTGGTCCTGTCGGTTATCGGTGGATGTACCCCTTCGAGCGGCATCTGAATCACCTAAAAAGAAAGGTAAAAAACAAGGCACGGGTTGAGGGCTCTATTTGTGAAGCTTATGTTCTCGAGGAGATTACAAACTTTTGCTCGACGTATTTTAAACCACATGTTGCTACTAATAGGACGAAAGCTCCGAGAAACGATGACGCATATCAGGAATCTAATGATGCAATACTCAAAGTATTCAATACGTCCGAAAAGCCTTCGGGAAAAATAAAGAAGAAATATTTGAATGACGACGAGCTAAGGGCTACTCAATTGTATATATTACTCAATTGCGACAAGGATGAAGTGGAGAAGCTAGAGGGGTAAGTAATTAATACATGCATCTCAATGTAATAGTATAAGATACTATTATGCTACTAATCAGCAGTTGCTTCATTGTTTTTCAGCACATATAATGATGAGTTGAGGTCGGTTAGACCCTACATAACAGACGAAGAAGTAGAACAAGATATAAGATGCCATTTTCCTTCTTGGTTGAGCGCATATGTAAGATGCTTGGTAATTACTTTTTATTTCTGCCCTTGCAAAACAAATAACTTACTATTTCTACTTTGGTATTTACGTCGATCGTCTAATAACACCCGAGACTGAATCTATTAGAACTCTAGCCAAGGGACCAATTACCTCCGTAAAAATATGGCCAAGTTTCTGTGTGAATGGGTTCAGGTTTAAGTCAACAAATGCTCCTATCAGAGACAGCTTTCTGGATCTTGATTCCACAAAAAATAGTAGTTTGTGTATCAAATCTTTGAACTACAAAGACGTCAATCCGAACAATAATTTTTTTGGCATCTTACGAGAGATTGTGGAGTTGACATATAATTATGGCACATAACCTGCTAATATCATGCTATTCAGGTATGAATGGTTCGATCCGATTCAAGATCAAGGTTGGAAAATTGACAAGCATGGCCTTGTGGATATAAACTACAAGCGTAGATATCAAGGCTACGAACCATTTGTCCTATCAAGTCAGGCTAAGTTCGTGTACTTCACAACTTATCCTAGACGGGGGACAGCAAGGTCGGATTGGTGGACAGTATACAAGACTAAAGCTAGAAATACCTTTAACATTGACGAAATAGCTTATCAGGAGGACGATCTACCTCTTGTAACAAATATTCTAGATATGGACTCAACGAAAGTTACTCATTACACGAGCAATAATGTAGAAGATGTAAAATTATTCGAAGAGGAAGACGAAGTAGATGAAAGTGAAGACGAGGAAGAGGAAGAGGAAGAGGAAGAGGAGGACGAGGAAGGCGAACAAGATGAATTTTCTGAAGATGATTGAAAATAAAATATATTGCCTGTAGAATGTAACTATATCTTGACTGTAGAATGTAGATCAAGGTTAGAAAATTGACGAAGTAGATGTACTATTTTAACGAATATATGTATTATATTTTGACGGTAGAATGCTTTGAGATATGCATCACATTTCGACTGTAGAATGTACTATATATTTGTGTTTCTCTATATTCATCATATGTTGTTATCAGATATGACAGGACGACGCGGAGGATTCGGCAGGTCTCGAGGTAGACAGAGTGCTCCTCCGGTACTGCCTACTGTTGGTTCCGGATCATCGTTGCCCAGTACTCTAGTATATCGATCACTCACATCTCCGACTGTTGGGACGAGTAGTTCCAGGCGTGATAGTACACCCTCGTCCAGCATTCCTCCTGCTGACGGAACCATGGGGACAGATGAGCATGTCGAGAAGGTCGTGCCCACGTTGTCCCAGCATTAGCAAGATCCTCCATGCGCACCTCTAGAGGAGACGAGGGCAGAGATTTGGGCCGACGGTACAAAGTAAGTCAATTAGATGGTTTAGTATAATATATATCGTGTATTTCTTTATTCATCGTATATTAACTTTTCAGTATTCTAAATAATTATCTCTGTATAGATATCATCCATCGTCGGTTCAGAGACGCCTAGGCCAATTTCTGAGAAACAACTACGGTGACCCTTGGATCAACTACTCTGAGGCTCCGGAGGAGAGGAAGGCATTCTGATTTGCGCACTTCTAGGTAAAAGTATATTATATTACTTATCCGTGATGCTCACTTACTAAATTATTTATTGTAGCAAACGTATTTCTGTCCTCCGCACCGGGCCGAGTTGATCAAGCGGCTCTTTCCTACCATTGCCGCCAAGCTTATCCGAGATGCTCTGGATGACCAGAAGGCTCGTGATCGTGCTGGAAAACCGATCCAAGGTTGGATCACGCCTGAGCAGTGGACTGCGATGAGGGCTAGATTTGACGATCCGAGCTACAAGAAAAGGTCTGAGAAGGCCAAGGCGGCTAGGCGGAATACTGCTAAGTGGTGTGGTGGCTCGATTCTGATGACGGAATATTTTCGTCGTTTGGTATATTTTTTCTTTTAAAATATATTATTTTAATGTAAGTACCATAAAATGGTACTTGGAAAAAATGTTTAAGTTTAGTACTAAATAATATATTTTTAACAGGTACAGAGGGGTGAGGATGCAAACATGGTGACCGTCTTCTTGGCCACCCATCGCAAGGACGAAAATCTCATTGATGAGAGGGCCTCGCAGACCTATGTAAGTATTACTTTATTTTGTGTTAATTTTAATATAACTTAGGCAATTATCGAGTTTCCAAACCTTTCTAGGCCGAGTATCTTAGGCTGTGTGAGCGGACGACTGCTAGTGCACCTACACCTAGAGAGGCTGGTACTTCTTCACAGCCCGCTCCAGCTCCGTCGGCGGACGATCTGTGGGTGACCGCAACTGGTGGTCTCCAGAGGGGTACGTACTACAGTACGGGATCCTATGGCGCTCTGGTTGCGACGCAGTCATCTAGGGCCTTCCCGACAGCTGCTCATTCCACACAGCCCTCGCAGTCGTCGGCCAGAGTCCAGGAGGCCGTTGACCGTCATATTGCGTCTCTCCGTGACGAGTTGTTATGAAGGATGGAGGAGCAGCCCCGGTCCCAGCCGCAGGCAGACGATCCGACGCTCATCGCACGATTCGATATGCTCGACCGCAGCATGACGGAGCTCCGGGATTTGAAAAATGATATTAGAGTCTCGAGAGACCACAACATCATGGAGCTGCAGGCGTCACAACTATCGATAGGCGAGAGGCTGACGATGATGCAGGATTCAATAGTTCATAGCAATACGAGGCTGTTATCTACCATGGATTCTTACAACCAGCGACTCGCAGACTTGGAGCGGGTACGGCCTCCTGGTGCACCTATATCGACACAGACTCCACCGACGCCACTGCCTTCTCCATCGACATCGGTGTCGATTCCACAGGACGAGTATGAACAGTTCTTATCCTTCAGGCACGCCGGTGGTCAGCCTCTTGCAGATCTGCAGTAGTATAGCTAGTTGCTGGATATTTATATATTTTTTATTATTTAGGATGCGATTGTATGGATATAAATTTGCCATATTCTTTACGATGAGATTTACTGGATGCTTTCTTTTCTTCAAATTTTATTATATTATTCATATTAAATATGTTATTTTACCTGTGTTGAGTGTTCACTGCCTATTTTTCCTTATTTTTTTCCAGTTCAATGATACAAGTTGTAATATAATACACAGTCCCTGTACAAACTCAAACATACTGAATTATAATACACACACTCTCCCTATCTCTGAGCACATTAAGACCAACACACAACACAGATAGTACTGTCTTAATTCACTGATATTCACACAGTTCCTAATATATTTTGGTTTACAACTGACGACTGATACTTGGCCTGTATTTACCCAGTGCACTAGAATTTTCCCCCTTGTTTCTGATACTTGGCCTGTATTTTAGTTTACTACCATCATATACCTGATAATGAACCCAAGGGGGTTTGCAAACCCAGAAATGCAATTCAGTATTATTATTTTTATTTTTTTCTGTAAATTAAGCAACATTTTTAGCGACGTTTAGCGACGTTAATATACGTCGCTAACTACATCGCTAATTAGCGATGCTGTTACACATCGCTAATGACGTCGCTAAAGAAGTCGCTAAAATTGTCGCTGTACGTCGCAAAATACTGACGTGGCAGTAATGCCAGGTCAATAAAGACGTCAGTGTAACGTCGCTATATAAGTCGCTAATTAGCGATGTTTAGCGACTTTATTAAACGTCGCTAATTAGTGACGCTGCGTCGCTAAACGTCGCTAAATGTAGCGACACATTAAAGTCGCTAAAAAACGTCGGCATAGCGACGTTTAGCGACATTTTTTGTTTTAGCGACTTGCTTTTTTTTGACTTCTTTAAAACGTCGCTAAACTTCATTAGCGATATTTTTTTGGTCATTTAGCGACATTTTTAGACGTCGCTAATTTGACTTTTTCTGGTAGTATTTGAAATGCATGGCTAGAAATTGATGAGGGGGTGATGTTGAGTACTACACACTCCAAAATTCATAGGGAAAATTCACATGAAGGCAAAAATGGGTTTCTTCATGTGTTGTGTCCAATGGTGTGGACATCTCAGTATACTTTTACATAAAAGTGTCCAACAATTAGAAAATTATACAAAGATGGAAATTGGATTAAATTAATTAAAATAAATGCAAAAGGTGTTCTTGAATTAATTAGAAGTACATGGGGGCTAAAATTAGGTGGGACACAAGTATCATGGACATAGGGGGATCAAAATAGAATATTATCATAATTTGGGTTGCACAAAATGGGTTAAGATTGTGTATCCAATTTTGAATGGAACGTACAAGGGTACAAAATTAAATTTATATATAATTAAATAATAACGTCTGCGATAAATATTGTGCGACTAAAATGTAGCACAAGTGAGCATAATTATAAGTTACATAAAGGTCAGAATGGAAGACTAGCACGTCTAGGACAAGGGTGTGGATTTCATTGGAAGGCAAGGGCTAGTGTAGTGCTCCAATTATCGAAGCAACGGTAAGGTGCACTAAGTGATATAAATATTATAAAATCATCTAAAACACAGTGTTCTATTTCTAATTGGATAGAAACTAGCCCTAGTTTCTCTATCTAAGCCAAGTAGGCCTAATTTTGGTCGATGGAGTTTACAGTATTCAATGCGTCCGGAAAGCCTTCGGAGAAAATGAAGAAGAGATATTTGAATAACGACGAGCTAAGGACTGCTCAGTTGTATATATTACTCAATTGCGACGAGGATGTAGTGGAGAAGCTAGAGGGGGTAAGTAATTAATACGTCCACATTTATATCATCTCACTATAATAGTATAAGCTACTATTATTCTACTAATCAGCGGTTGCTTCATTATTTTTCAGCACATATAATGATGAGTTGAGGTCGGTTAGACCCTACATAATAGACGAAGAAGTAGAACAATAAATGAGATGTCATTTTTCTTCTTGGTTGAGCGCATATGTAAGGAGCTTGGTAATTACTTTTTATTTCTGCACTTGTACAATAAATAATTTACTATCGCTACTTTGGTATTTAGGTCGATCGTATAATAACAGCCGAGACTAATCTATTAGAACTCTAGCCAAGGGACCAATTACTGCCGTCAAAATATGGCCAAGTTTCTGTGTGAATGTGTTTAGGTTCAAGTCAACAAATGCTCCGATCAGAGACAGCTTTCTGGATCTTGATTCCACGAAAAATAGTTGTTTGTGTATCAAATCTTCGAACTACAAAGATGTCAATCTTGGCAGTGATTTGTTTGGCATCTTACGAGAGATTGTGGAGTTGACATATAATTATGGCACAGAACCTGCTAAGATCGTGCTATTCAAGTGTGAATGGTTAGATCCGATTCAAGATCAAGGTTGAAAAATTGACAAGCATGGCCTTGTGGATATAAACTACAAGCGTAGATATCAAGGCTACGAAACATTTATCCTATCAAGTCAGGCTCAACTCGTGTACTTTATATCTTATCATAGACGGGGGACAGCGAGGTCGGATTGGTGGACAATATGCAAGACTAAATCTAGAAATACCTTTCACATTGACGAAATAGCTTATTAGGAGGATGAGCTACCTCTTGTAACAAATATTGTAGATGTAGACTCAACAAAAGTTACTCATTACACGAGTGATAATGTAGAAGTAGAATTATCCAAAGAGGAAGACGAATACGAAGTATATAAAAGTGAAGATGAGGAGGAAGAGGAAGAGGAGGACGAGGAAGTCGAACAAGATAAATTTTCTGAAGATGATTGAAAATAAAATATTTTGCCTGTAGAATGTACTATATTTTGACTGTAGAATGTACTACTTTGACGAAAATATGTATTATATTTGACTGTAGAATGTATTATCCATTTAGACTTGTGACACCACTAGTTATTTACTATACAATTCTATGAATGCTGTGAGATATACATAATATTTTGACTGTAGAATGTACTATATATTTGTGTATTTTTTTATTCATTATATGTTGTTATCAGGTATGACAAGACAACACAGAGGGTTCAGCAGGTCCCGAGGTAGACAGAGTACTCCTCCGGTACTGCATACTGTTGGTTCTGAATCATCGTCGCCTAGTACTCCAGTATATCGATCAGTCACATCTTCGACTGCGACGATGTTATGTGGCATCACTCCTGGGACGAGTAGTTCTAGGCCTGATAGTACTCCCTCGTCCAGGTTCCTCCTGCTGACGGAACCATGGAGACAGATGAGCATATGGAGGAGGTCGAGCCGACGTTGTCCCAACATCAGCTAGATCCTCCATGTGCACCTCCGGAGGAGACGAGGACAGAGATTTGGGCCGATGGTACAAAGTAAGGCAATTAGATGGTTTAGCATCATATATATCATGTATTTCTTTATTCATCATATATTGACTTTTTTGATAAAAATAATTATCTCTGCATAGATATCGTCCCTCGTCGGTACAGAGACGCCTGGGTCTCTTTCTAAGGAACAACTATGGTGGCCCTTGGATCAACTGCTCTGAAGCTCCGGAGGAGAGGAAGGCATTCTGGTTTGCGCACTTCAATATAAAAGTATATTATATAAATCCTCTAATTTATGCATATTATATAACTTACTAAATTATTTATTGTAGCAAACGTATTTCTATCATCCGCACCGAACTGAGTTGATCGAGCAGATGTTTCTTGCCGTTGCCGCCAAGCTTATCTGTGATGCTCTGGATGACCAGAAGGCTCATGATCACATTGGAAAACCGATCCAAGGTTGGATCACGCATGAGCAATGAACTGCGATGAGGGCTAGATTCGACGATCCGAGATACAAGGAAAAGTCTGAGAAGGCCAAGGCGGCTTGGCGGAAGGCAACAAAGTGGTATGGTGGCTCGATTCCGATGACGAAATATTTTTATCGTTTGATATATTTTTTATTTCAGATATATTATTTTAATACAAGTACGATAAAATGGTAGTAGGAAAAAATATTTAATTTTAATACTAAATAATATATTTTTAACAGGTACAGAGGAGTGAGGATGCAAACATGGTAACCGTCTTCCTGGCCACCCATCAAAAGGGCAAAAATCTCATTGATGAGAGGGCCTCGCAGACCTATGTAAGTATTACTTTACTTTGTGTTAATTTTAATATAACTTAGGCAATTATCGAGTATCCAAACTTTTCTAGGCCGAGTATCTTAGGCTGCGTGAGCGTACGACTGCTAGTGTACCTACATCAGGAGAGGCTGGTACTTTCTCGCAGCCCTTTCCAGCTCCGTCGGCGGACGAGCTGTGGGTGACCGTCGCTGGTGGTCTCCAGAGGGGTACGTACTAAGGTACGGGATCCTATGGCACCCTTGTTGCGACGCAGTCATCTAGGGCCTCCCCGATAAGTGCACATTCTATACAGTCCTCGCAGTCGTTGGCCCGAGTCCAGGAGGCCGTTGACCATCAGATTGCGTCTCTCCGTGATGAGTTACTGCGAAGGATAGAGGAGCAGCCCCTTTCCAGTCGCAGGCGGACGATGCAACGCTCATCGCTCGATTTGATATGCTCGAGTGCAGCATCATGGAGCTCCGAGATTTGACAGCTGATATTAGAGCGTCGATAGAGCGCAGCATGACAGAGCTGCATGCATCACAGCTGTCCATAGGTGAGAGGTTGACGATGATGCAGGATTCAATGGTTCATAGCAGTACGAGGCTGTTATCTACTATGGATTCATACAACCAGCAACTAGCAGAGTTGGAGCGGATACGTCCTCTTGGTGTGCCTACATCGACACAGACTCCACCGACGTCACTGCCTTCTCCATCGATATCAGTGTCGATTTTATGGGAGCAGTATGATCTGTTCTTATCCTTCATGCGCGCCGGTGGTCATCCTCCTACAGACCGCCGTAGTCCTAGTTAGGACCGTTTATTGATTATTTGTGTTTCAGACCTATGATATTTGGTCATTTATGAATATTTTTTATTTTTGAGGCATTCAGACATTATTTCTTGTATTCTTTAGGATGAGGCTTTCAGACTCAGTTGTGTGAATATTTGTTGTATTCTTTACGACGATATTTTCTCCTGATTCGGTTTGCAATCTCAATATTTTGTTTTCTTCAAATTTTATTATATCATTCATATTAAATATATGTTAATTTATCGGTATTGAGTGTTCAATTGAAGGGGGTCGGCGAACCCAGCAAATTCAACGGAGGCTTGCTCCGGGTCTATTTGTACAAATTGTGAATTCATAAACTACAGGAAGAATAGTTTGAAAATAATTCAGTATTCATTTTTTTATCACTGTATCATTAGCGACGTTTTTAGCAATATTTTACGACATTTTTAGCAACATTTTGCGACGTTTAGCAACGTCTACACACGTCGCTAATTACGTCGCTGACTATGTCGCTATATACGTCGCTAATTTCGTCGCTACACACGTCGCTAAACAAGTAATTGTACGTCGCAAATTGCTGACATGGAAGTATTGCCAGGTCATAATAACATCGCTAAATTAGTTGCACAATGTCACTAAATTAGTCACACATACGTCGTATAAAAGTCGCTATTACGTCGCTACGAACGTCGCTATATACGTCGCTAATTTAGCGACATATAGCGACAAAAATATACGTCGCTAATTTAGCAACGTTGCGTCGCTGAACGTCGCTAATATAGCGACGCATATACGTCGCTAGAAAATGTCGGAATAGCGATGTTTGGCTACGTTTTTTCTGTCAGCGACTAGTTCCAAGGCGACTTCAACAAAATGTCTCTAATTATGTCGCTAAAATTATTTAGCGACGTGTTTTGGCCATTTAGCGATATTTTTTTATGTCGCTAAATTGACTTATTCTGGTAGGGGATTAGTTGTATATTTACGTACCTTTTGTATATTCAGTTGATGTATCTTTACATTATGTCAACTCTCATAATTATGTATGCATATGTGTTTGAACCGCCTTACCAGTCGCATATATGATTTACACTTTATTGCTTCTTGTGGTGATTGGATTGAGGTATGATTTGTCTGACCATACGAGTCATTAGTGGCATGCTAGAGTCCTCCTACTTGTCTTCTAGACAGTCGTGACCGTATCTTGGGTACCTTTGAACTCAGATATACATAGATGGCTTTTTCAGGCCCCCGCTATCCAGTATTCTGGTTCTGGGGTATGACAAATACAGTGCTCGATGCATCATGGGGCTCAAAACGTACCGCTGCCCGAGGTAACACGTGGATCGAGGCAACATGAAAAATGAGGTGAACATAAACCGAGATGTACGTATCCCGAGGAACTTGCAGTGGCACGAAGCTCGAGAAGATGGCATGAGGGAGGGTAGAGACAACGACAAGGGTAACGAAAGTGGTGGAGACAGCCATGGTGGTGGTGGAGGTGCTGGAAGTGGTGGTGGAGGTAAAAATGGTGATGGTGAAGGAACCGAGAGAGATATATAGAGAGAGTTAGGGGAATCAAGAGAGAGAGGCGGAGAGAGGGGAAAGAAAGCTGAGGGTGTAATGCCCCGCTCTGCGTCGGCATTATGTATCAAGGTGAGTGGGCAGAACTTCGTTCTCTGATTCTTACACGCCTTAATAATGAATCTGAATTTTTGCTTGCTTGTTTTCATAAGAGAATGATAAAACCTGCCTTGCATGCTAATAAACGAACTCACCTAGCTTGTCTTTGAAACGATCATGTCTGTTTAACTAACCTTGAAATGCCTGTCTAAGACTAAGTGTTTGCATGAACATATTCCACTATCGCCTATGCTCCGAGAGAACCATATCGTGTGCCTGAATATGTTCAAAGATAAGGCGGCTTGCCCCGCAACAAAGATATATAGTCTGATGGTTCGTCTCGTCTGCATCCTAAAGTTTATTTGATAGTATTTTCATGCATTCGCATCGGTCGGACAATGGCTATTGGTGGAAAACAACCATGCGTCACGACTGCTATAGAGATAGTGAAAAGCAACCATGTGTCACGGCTGCCAATAGTATCAGATAAATGAGTCATTGGTTAGCTGGATCAACCGCTGCCAATCCTGAGTTATTCGGGGACCGCACTGCACATAAGATAGTTCATTGTGTTGGATTGGATAGAGGACTGCCCCTAGATATGCATTTGTGTCTATATGTGCATTTTTTCCGAGAGTCTTTGAGTATAGCTCACGAGACACGCTGCGCACACCCTGAAACAGAACGAACGGCTTGTCTTGCTTGCTTGCTTATATCGAATATGAAACTCTATTTTTAAAGGATTTGTCCAAAATAATGTAATATGACTCCGTTCTTCTGCTGCATGAAACGAACATAGGTAAAACTAGAAAGATCACTAGTAATGTAATATTTTATAAGATGATTATTTAGTGTTGGTTTTAGTAAATGTTTGCTTCTGTTCAGTTGTTTATTCTCACCAGTACTTATAAAAGTGCTGACCCACCAACAGTTTACTTGCTTGCAGGTACTGGATCGTCCAAGGGAGCGATAGGCATGCCTCATCCCCAAGACCCGAAATTTTAGTTTCAATTGCCTTGAGTTGCTATCGTATAAAGAGGCATAATGTATGGAACGATGTCTTTGTAATAAAGAGAAACAGTCCCTCAATTTGTCCCGAATACTCAGTTGGCTAAATGCATTACATTGCAATAATGTCCCTCTGCTGCTTACTCGATTGATGCAATGATAGCCAAACTCTAACTATTTTGCCTTGTGCGGGCGCAACCCCAAGCTTGTACGACATTACGTCCAGGTATCAAACGACCATACGTGCCCCGTCGGGAGCGCCGAGGCACGGTGATTCGCATCCGGTCCGACGGAGGGAACGTTGGTCGGGAGGCCCTCGGGGCCGGGGCGTGACATAATGGTATCAGAGCGGATTCGATTCTTTGCCCAATCCATTGCTATGACTCTGAGATTTGCTCAATATGGTATTGCAATAGAGCGTTCCATACAATAAGTCCATAGATATCCTCAAAGTTGTGCAAATGTTTTTTGGACTTGACTTGATTGTTTCGATTGAGTACGGCGAGGGATGAAGACTATTACTGCTCGGGATATCGAGAAGTTTATCCTTGAAGTTTCGAGGATGAAACTTTTTGTTGGTGGATAAGTATGTAATGCCCCGCTCCGCGTCGACATTATGTATCAAGGTGTGTGGGCAGAACTTTGTTCTCTGATTCTTGCACGCCTTAATATTAAATCTGAGTTTTTGCTTGCTTGTTTTCATAAGAGAATGATAGAACCTGCCTTGTATGCTAATAAACAAACTCACCTAGCTTGTCTTTGAAATGATCATGTTTGCTTAACTAAGAGACCCTGAAACGCCTATCTAAGACTAAGTGTTTGCATAAACATGTTCCACTATCGCCTATACTCCGAGAGAACCATATTGTGTGCCTGAATATGTTCAAAAATAAGGTGGCTTGCCCCGCAACAAAGATATATAGTCTGATGGTTCGTCTCGTCTGTATCCTAAAGTTTATTTGATAGTGTTTTCATGCATTCGCATCGGTCGGACAATGGCTATTGGTGGAAAGCAACTATGCGTCACGGCTGCTACAGAGATAGTGGAATGAAACCATGTGTCACGGCTGCCAATAGTATCAGATAAATGAGTCATTGGTTAGCTGGATCAACAGCTGCCAATCCTGAGTTACTCGGGGACCGCACTGCATATAAGATAGTTCATTGTGTTGGATTGGATAGATGACTGCCCCTAGATATGCATTTATGTCTAGATGTGCATTTGTCCTTAGAGTCTTTGAGTATAGCTCACGAGACACGCTGCGCACACCCTGAAACAGACGAACGGCTTGTCTTGCTTGCTTGCTTATATCGAATATGAAACTCTATTTTTAAAGGATATTTCCAAAACAATGTAATATGACGCCGTTCTTCTGCTACATGAAACGAATATAGGTAAAACTAGAAAGATCACTAGTAATGTAATATTTTATAACATGATTACTTAGTGTTGGTTTTAGTGAATGCTTGCTTCTGTTTAGTTGTTTATTCTCACCAGTACTTATAAAAGTGCTGACCCACCAACAGTTTACTTGCTTACAGGTACTGGATCGTCCGAGGGAGCGACAGGCGTGCCTCATCCCCAAGACCCAAAATTCTGGTTTCGATTGCCTCGAGTTGCTATCGTATAAAGGGACATAATGTATGGAACGATGCCTTTGTAATAAAGAGAACCCAGTCCCTCGATTTGCCCCGAATACTCGGTTGGCTAAATGCATTGCATTGCAACAATGTCCCTCCGCTGCTTACTCGATTGATGCGATGATAGCCAAACTCTAATGATTTTGCCTTGTGCGGGCGCAACCCCAAGCTCGTACGACATCACGTCCCGGTATCAAACGACCATACGTGCCCCGTTGAGAGCGTCGAGGTGCGGTGATTCGCGTCCGGTGCGCCAAGGCGCGGTGATTCACGTCTAGTCCGGCGGGGGAAACGGTGGTCGAGAGGCCCTCGGGGCTGGGGCATGACAGAGGGGGTGAGAGAGAAAGAGAGAGAGAGAGAGGGAGAGAGGGAGAGAGAGAAAGAGAGAGAGAGAGAGAGAGGGAGAGAGGGAGAGAGAGAGAGAAAGTGGGAGTAGAGAGAGACGAGTGAGAGAGGGGGAGAGAGAGAGACCTGAGAGAGGGGGGGCGGGGGGCCTGTCGATTGGGGGGATGCTGCTCCAGGAAGAGAGGGGACGGGTAAGAGACTGAAGGAAAGGGGGAGAGATAAGAGAGCGGGTGAGGGGGGTAGGTTAGAAGTTAGGGATTAAGGGCTATGGTTTGGATTAGGGGTTTAAATTAGGATTAGGATTTTGGATTAAGAAAATAATAATAATAATAATAACAACAAAAACAATGATAATTGTATTAACAATAATAATAATAATGCCAATAAAATCAAGAAAACTATTAACAACACTAGTATTAGAAATAATAATATCAACAATAATAATGATAATAACTATAATACCAATTCCAATTCCAATTCCAATTCCAACACCAATAATAACTTCAATATAATAAATAATAACTAAATAATGCTAATAATAAAATAACCAACAATGCTAATAATAAATTTTGGTCTTCATTGCCATATATTTTTGCCAGAGAATATTGAACGAAAATCTGGCCCCCAACGTCCATGCTACATCTGTGCGGAAACCCACGTTGAGCCCGCACGAAACTCACGCAAGAATGAGTGCAATGACGCGCAAAAGCGCCTGACGCATACGTACAAAATACAAAATGCGTCATTAAAGCGTCACTTTGTGTCTTTCGTCCATGCCCACGTTTATGTCCACATCCAAGTCCGAGTCGCTAGATCATTTCGAGACATAGTTCCTAAGAGAATTTTCAAAGAAATGAGAGGCAAGATCATAAATATTTTTTGGAGGTTTTAATCATTGCTGTCACGCCCCAGTCCCAAAATACCGTGGTACTGGACGCGTGGCAACGGCCAGCAGTACGCACCGATGGACCAACTCACTATAAAGGATCCATCAGGGCATACTTAAGCTGTAAAACAAGTCTACGACAATCATGGCACAACTAATCTCATCCACACAAGATATAAAACATGATCCACAGAATAAATAAGGAATGTAAATCATCATCCAGTCTCTCAAAGTACTTCGGGGAACAACCCGATAAATATCTAGTACAATGGTTCAAATGACCAGAATATAAAAGACTGAAATAAATAATAAAAGCTGAGCATAAACATTGATGCTCAAGAGAAGTCTTCAGCTAAGACCTCGTCCTCGGATGGTGGTACAACTCCTGGATCAGCTCCTGCTCCGGTCCCGTAAACCTCGGGATAAACCTCGTCTGCAAAATCTGGGGACAAAAATCCGGATCCAGGTCCTCAGGGGACATAGCAAGGTACAAGAAAGCTCATGCCAAAAATACAGATAAGTAGTGCAGCAATATATAACTAAATGAAACAAAGGGGTAAATATGTAACCATCTAAGTGTAAATGCAAGTGAGAGCATCACTAGTCTCAGGCTGAGCCACTACAAGCTCTGTGTCGGGGTGCCGGTAGCGGTAATAACCGGTAGTGGGTCAGGCTCTGCTACGAGAGCCTACGACCTCTCAATAATAGAAGATATACATAAATACAGCCTGTAGCCTGTGTGTCTCTCCCCACCTAATATAACCACGCGTATCATGACCACAACGTCTCATGCCCATGTCAAGCGCGATCATAGCTAATGCAACAAGTCATAAAGTATCTAATAGTATAATGTCCATGTCCTGTATCCTATACAGAATCACCACGAATATCTCGGGAAAATCCTGTCTCATGAATAGTGTCGAGTGTCCTGGGTCATATGGTACTTGATAAGACAAGTACGAGAATATAAAGTGTCACGGATATCCATCTCTAAATGACCGTACCCAACACTGCATACAGTATCGGCACCCGACTGATAATCGGACGCTAAGTACGTCACACGGTCCTAGGTTAAGCATGCACAGCAATATAATGAAGCAAGAAAAATATATAACAATACTGCAGAGTTTGGCAAGGTACACTTGCCTGATGTCCGAGTATCAACAACTGTCCTGGTATCTGTGGATCCGGTAGGGACTACTCCAAAAGCTGTAATAAATATCACCAACAGTCTCAGAAGATGTCAAATAGCTGGAAATGCCTGTCCTTACGTCCAATTTGGACACAGGGGCAAAAAGGTCATTTTCGGGCCAAAGCGGGTTCCACATGTGGGCCACTTTGCACCGAAAAGCGTGTCAGGGTCAAGGGTCTCCAAATTCCGCAAACTCAGTGTCTACAAGTCAGGAACGACGACACGAACCCAATGGAACTTCCAGAATTGGATTCCGATGAGCCGATCACAAAATCACCCGTCAAGTGGAGCCTGTGGGGCCCACGATACGTGATTTTGTCAACGTCCTCAGAATCGAACCAAACTTGGCTCACAGGACCAGCGTATTACTACGGATCCGATGGCGCAAGTTTCGTCTCGATCCGACGTGTGTACACAAAGTTACAGCGTGTTTCAGAATCGACGGATACGGGGTGTCGTCGGCGGATACGCGTTGACTCCGGGGTGCACGCACCTCCGAATCGACTTCTGCGAAATCCTATACGACCGTATCAACGTCGCGCACAGTTTGGTAAAGACCATGTGCGACCAAGTCATCCCGTTTGGCGAGGCGGACTCAGTTCCGGGGTGAAACAGGGCGTTGTTTTTTTCCTGTTTTGGATCGCGGGGTGCGATCACTACAGGACGCGATGCACCGAGCGATTTGCACGGGCACCGAGAGAGTTATACAGTCTACGCATAGCAATCGACGGAATTGAAAACGGAGTCGCGAGTAGGGAGAAAACAGTACCTGTACAGGGCTCCGTGGATTCTGTTTTCCAAGTGTCCACGCGTCAATTCCGTGTCCTGGTATCTGAGTTTCTGCTTCCTCGTGTCCGCGGTGAGTCAGAGCTTGGGCTCTGTCCTCGGATGGCTTCGCCGGGGATCAGCCTCGAGGTCGGCTAGGGCTTCGGCGCTTGGGACGATCGGGTGGAGGGATGGCTCAGTCACGGTGATGAGGGAATCCGGCACGGGTTCAGTCGAAGGGGCGGTGGCTGAGGGGATCTACGCGGGGGTCATCGGCCGTGGATCGTCGGCCTGACTGCGGGGTTCGCGGCGGAGGACGGAGATGGGGGAAGTCGACGAAGGGTTCAGCGCGGCGTCGGGGCGACAGCGGCGCTGGGGGTGTCGGTGGGCGATCGACGAGGGCTGGGCGGAGTTCGTCGACGTCCTGGACGGCGGGTGGTCGGGACCGGTAGGGAGGTGGAGACGGGGTGTTGGGAAACTAGGGTTCCGATGGGCGACCGGCTCCTGGAGAAAGCGGCGCTGCTAGGGCACGTTTATCGAGGATGGCGGCTGCGGCTTCGCGGGGTTCGAGGCGACTTAAATAGCCACGCCGCCGTCGGAAACACTGTTCCGTTGGGAGTTAGGGTTTTCTTAGGGTTAACGATTTCGGGTTGACTCGGGTCCGACCTGGTTGACCCGTAAAGCTGGGGTTGGTTTGGGTTCAGGCATTGGGTTGGTTAAACTTGGGTCTGGTTCACAATCCAAATAGCTTAAGGTCCTCGATACGTTGCTCCGGAGTCCAATAAATTTACCGAAAAATGCCATGCGTTCGATTCTCCATTATACACCATAAATTTCTATTTCCAGAATATTTTAACTCCATTTGGTCATGCTTAAAATTATTTAACCCCAAATCACCTTAGCTATAAATTCCAGAAAATACCGAAAATACGGAAAATTATATAAATTTTATTCCTGAAATTTAGGGTGTTTACAATCTTCCCTCCTTAAAAGGATTGCGTCCTCGCAATCAAAGAATAAGCTACTAAAGAAGGGTTATGGAAATACAAGGTGGCCTAGTTTACAACTGCCTCCTCGAACAAGTGGGGGTATCGCTGACGCATACTATCTTCTCGTTCCCAAGTCGATTCGCCTGGTGAATGATGTTTCCACGCTACTCGGACCAGTCTGATCGTCTGTCCCCGTAATGTCTTCTCACTGACGTCGAGGATGCCAACTGGTTGCTCTTCATACCTCAAGCTCGGGCCTACTGCGATCTCTGAATGATCGACTACGTGACTTGGGTCGGTCACGTACCTTCGCAACTGGGAGACGTGGAATACGTCATGCACTCCCTCTAAGGATGGAGGTAATGCAAGGCGATAAGCCACCTCACCAACGCGCTCTAGAATGTCAAAGGGCCCAATATACCTTGGGCTCAGCTTGCCTCTGCTCCCGAATCTGATAGTACCCCGAGTGGGCGAAATCCTCAAGAACACGTGATCTCCTTCCTTGAACTCTAGGGGACGCCGGTGTGTATCAGCCCAATGCTTCTGTCTGTCCTGAGCTGCTCTTAGATGATTCTGTATCTGCTTTACCTTCTCCACTGTCTGCGTTACCAATTCTGGACCCAGTATTTGACGTTCACCAACGTCACTCCAACACACAGGTGATCTGCACTTCCTTCCGTATAAAGCTTCAAATGGCGCCATCTGAATGCTGGCCTGATAACTGTTATTGTAGGAGAACTCTACTAAGTGCAAATGATCTTCCCAAGATCCTCCGAAATCTAGCATACATGATCGCAACATGTCCTCCAAGATCTGAATGGTGCGCTCCGATTGTCCATCTGTCTGCGGGTGGTATGCCGTACTGAATTTGAGTCTGGTGCCTAAACTCTCTTGCATGCTTCTCCAGAAATAAGATGTAAATCTCGAATCTCGATCCGATACGATACTAACAGGTACTCCATGTAATTTGACGATTTGTCGCATATACATGTCGGCTAGTACCTCTGTGGACTGTCCAACTCTAAATGGCAAGAAGTGTGCCGATTTAGTGAGTCGATCCACGATAACCCAAACTGCGTCTCTTCCGCTGGGGCTCTTCGGAAATCCTGTGACAAAATCCATCGTGATATGCTCCCACTTCCATTCCGGTATCGGGAGCGGTTGTAACATACCTGCAGTTCTCTGATGCTCCGCCTTCACTTGTTGACATACTAAACATTTGGCCACAAATCTTGCGATCTCTCTCTTCATTCCATGCCACCAGTAATACTGTCTCAAGTCTCTGTACATCTTAGTTCCTCCTGGGTGAACAGAGTACATAGAGCTATGCGCTTCAGTCATTAACTCCTGTCTCAATTCTCCATTTGGAACATACAAGCGGTTTCCAAATCTCAATGTCCCGTCTTCGTGAATGCGAAGTCCTGTCTGAATTCCTGCTTCTGTCCTTTCTTTGAGTCTTCGGAATCTAGCATTGGTGGGCAATGCTTCTTTAATCTTCTCCACGAGTGATGACTGAATCTCAAGGTTAGCCATCAATCCATTCTGTCCCGGTACGATAACCTCTATCTGTAGCTCCTGTAAATCTCTCAATAACTCGGGCTGCATCGTCAAGAAATACGTCGTAGGCTTCCTGCTGAGTGCATCTGCAACAACATTCGCCTTTCCCGGATGATACTGCAGATCTATGTCAAAATCCACCATTAGTTCTAGCCAGCGTCTCTGTCTCATGTTAAGCTCCTTCTGAGTATACACATACTTTAGACTCTTGTGGTCAGTAAAGATTTCTACCCTCTCTCCATAAAGGTAGTGCCTCCATATCTTCAATGCAAATATCACTGCTGCTAGCTCCAGATCATGCGTGGGGTAGTTCTTCTCGTGGTCCTTCAACTGTCTCGACGCATAAGCAATGACTTTGCCATGTTGCATCAAAACACATCCTAGTCCACTGCCGGATGCATCACTGTAAACAACAAAACCTCCTGACCCTGAAGGAAGAGTCAAGACAGGTGCTGTTGTTAATCTTCTCTTTAGTTCTTCAAAAGCCTTCTGGCAGTCTTCTGTCCATACAAACTCCTGATCCTTTCGTGTTAGCTTCGTCATTGGTTCTGAAATCCTTGAGAAATTTTCTACGAACCTTCGGTAATATCCCGCGAGTCCGAGAAAACTTCTTACCTCTGCAACTGATGTAGGTGTAGGCCAAGTCTCTATTGCCGCAACTTTCTCTGGATCCACTGAGAGTCCTTCTCCTGATATGATGTGTCCCAAGAAAGGCACTCTGTCCATACAGAACTCATACTTACTGAGCTTGGCATATAACTTCTCCTGTCTCAAGGTCTCTAACACGATTCTGAGATGCTCCTCGTGCTCTTCAGGGCTCTTGGAATATATGAGAATGTCATCAATGAACACCACAACAAATTTATCCAAGAACTGATGAAAGACCCTGTTCATTAAGCTCATAAACACTGCTGGTGCGTTGGTTAAACCAAACGGCATCACCAAGAACTCATAATGCCCATACTTCGTCCTGAAAGCTGTCTTCGGGATGTCTTCCTTCCTTACCTTGATCTGATGATAGCCGGATCTAAGGTCAATCTTCGAGAATACCCTTGCACCACTCAATTGATCGAATAGATCATCAATGCGTGGTAAGGGATACCTGTTCTTGATGGTTACAGCATTTAGTGCCCTGTAATCAATGCACAACCGTACTGTTCCATCCTTCTTCGGCACAAATAAGATGGGTGCTCCCCAAGGTGAAACACTGGGGCGAATGAAACCCTTCTCCAACAGATCATCTACCTGTTCCTTCAACTCCACTAACTCCTTAGGTGCTAGCCGATAAACCGATGAAGTGATTGGCTCTGCTCCTGGAGTTAAGTCTATTGTGAATTCTATTTCCCGATTAGGCGGTAAACCTGGAAGGTCATCAGGAAATACATCCACAAAACCTGATATGACTCTTGGGTAACCTGTCTCCTCTTCTACAGATAATACCCTAAGAGTAGGCTGAACTCCTTGCTCTACTGCTCCTCGGAGAAACTCGAATTCTGGGTGTCCTGGCGGTCTAAATATAACCCGCCCAAGTCCGCAATCAAGAGTCGCATGGTACTGACTTAACCAGTCCATACCAAGTACGACAACATAATCCGGCATGGAAAAGATTAGAAACTGAGCTCGCATCTCTCGGCCACAAACTACTACAGAACGTGATCTACAGACATCACTAACCGGAATAATACCGCCTCCCGTAAGAATCCTCTTCATCTTCGGAAGGGGTGCGGTAGCTACTCTATGGGTGGCTACAAAGCTAGCTGCTATAAATGAATGCGATGCTCCAGAATCAAATAAAGCTACTGCAGGTAATGAAGCTACTAAAATAGTACCTGCGATGACCTCGTCTGCTGTAGCCTCCTCCTCAACAGCTAATGGGAATGCCTGTCCTCGTCCCTGAGCTGGACCTCTCTGCTGCTGCTGTTGCTGCTGAAATAGGGCTGCCTGTGGGGCCAGTGGTGGTCTCTGCTGATTCCCTCCTGGGGCTGGTGGCCTGACACCTCCAACTCCTGCCTGCTAGCCTCCTGCTGCTGGATAGGCTGGTCGTGGTGCAGGTAATGCTAGTCTTGGTGCTCCGTCTCTGCGTTCAGAACAGTCCCGGGAAAAGTGCTGGCTGGATCCGCAGCTCAAACATAATCCCAACTTACGCCTGCATTCCTTCTCAATGTGTCCTACCTTGCCGCAGTGGTGACAAGTAGGAAGAGGTCTGTCTCTATGTGCTGCTCTATCCGGCATACCCCTCTGGGTTCGCTTTACTGAATCCCCATGTGCTGGCCTGGATGGTGCTGATGTGATAGGCCTCTTCAGGTTAGTCTCCCTTCTAGCGACGCGCTCCAAGCGTCGGGCTGCTGCAAGAACATCGGTATAAGAGGTAGGTGCTACCGATCCAATCACTCTCTGAAGCTCGAACTTTAAGCCGTCAAAGAACTTCTCTGCTTTTTCTTCCTCCGTCAAAATCAATGTCGGGGCAAAGCGGCTCAGGCGAATAAATTCCGTATTATATTCCTCCACTGACATGCTGCCTTGGATAAGGCGGTTGAACCTGTCTCTGAGCTCTGACCGTGCGACTGCCGGGATGTACATCTCTTGGAAGAGTCTAGAGAACTCTTCCCATGTGACTCTGTCCTGTCCGAGCCTCCTTTCTTCTGCTAACCACCAGTGGTGCGCATTATCAGTTAACTGCATTCTAACTGCAGTCATCCACTTCTCTCTCGGAAGTTCAGCGGCTTCCAACTGATGCTGAATATTGGTGAGCCACTCATGAACTTCCGTTGGCCCTTCCTTACCAGAAAATGTGCGAGGTTTGAGGTGACGGAAATCAGTGATAGATCCCGTCGCTGTTCGCCTCGTTGGGGGATTTGCCTGCTCCAATGCGGATACCAGGCTGGTCCTCAGATACTCGGCCTCCTGCCGATGGGCCTCCTGCTGAATCTGTTGCTGTGCTTGCATCATAGCATACATCATCTGGAACATTTATTGCCCGTCCATGGCTTGTCCTGGCGGGAATACTGGCATCTGAGGTGTGAACTGAGGTGGTGGTGGAATGTCGTCTCTCCGAAACCTTGGATTAGGCTGTCCGGTTTGATCACTCTGCGATGCTTGTCCACCATCCCCTGGTGTCACTCCGTCTCCATAAGTAACCACAGCGTCGTGTGGCGTATCCAAAGGAATATCCTCTCTGTTCCCGGAATCCATTGCTCTGCAATCAAAATATAAACTGTAAGAACGCTCAGAGGAATCAATACAGGATGCAGTTCAAGTAACAAATTTTGAGTTCGATATAGAGTTCAACAATGGTTAAATAATGGATGAGAACCTAGAACTTATCCTATCCTTAGGGCAGGCTGGTTCGGTCCCTAAGTTGAAACCTAACAATTTAGTCGTAGACCTGCATGGGCCACCACAAAAACCATGTCACGCCGCAGTCCCAAAATACCGTGGTACTGGACGCGTGGCAACGGCCAGCAGTACGCACCGATGGACCAACTCACTATAAAGGATCCATCAGGGCATACTTAAGCTGTAAAACAAGTCTACGACAATCATGGCACAACTAATCTCATCCACACAAGATATAAAACATGATCCACAGAATAAATAAGGAATGTAAATCATCATCCAGTCTCTCAAAGTACTTCGGGGAACAACCCGATAAATATCTAGTACAATGGTTCAAATGACCAGAATATAAAAGACTGAAATAAATAATAAAAGCTGAGCATAAACATTGATGCTCAAGAGAAGTCTTCAGCTAAGACCTCGTCCTCGGATGGTGGTACAACTCCTGGATCAGCTCCTGCTCCGGTCCCGTAAACCTCGGGATAAACCTCGTCTGCAAAATCTGGGGACAAAAATCTGGATCCAGGTCCTCAGGGGACATAGCAAGGTACAAGAAAGCTCATGCCAAAAATACAGATAAGCAGTGCAGCAATATATAACTAAATGAAACAAAGGGGTAAATATGTAACCATCTAAGTGTAAATGCAAGTGAGAGCATCACTAGTCTCAGGCTGAGCCACTACAAGCTCCGTGTCGGGGAGCCAGTAGCGGTAATAACCGGTAGTGGGTCAGGCTCTGCTACGAGAGCCTACGACCTCTCAATAATAGAAGATATACATAAATACAGCCTGTAGCCTGTGTGTCTCTCCCCACCCAATGTAACCACGCGTATCATGACCACAACGTCTCATGCCCATGTCAAGCGCGATCATAGCTAATGCAACAAGTCATAAAGTATCTAATAGTATAATGTCCATGTCCTGTATCCTATACAGAATCACCACGAATATCTCGGGAAAATCCTGTCTCATGAATAGTGTCGAGTGTCCTGGGTCATATGGTACTTGATAAGACAAGTACGAGAATATAAAGTGTCACGGATATCCATCTCTAAATGACCGTACCCAACACTGCGTACAGTATCGGCACCCGACTGATAATCGGACGCTAAGTACGTCACACGGTCCTAGGTTAAGCATGCACAGCAATATAATGAAGCAAGAAAAATATATAACAATACTGCAGAGTTTGGCAAGGTACACTTGCCTGATGTCCGAGTATCAACAACTGTCCTGGTATCTGTGGATCCGGTAGGGACTACTCCAAAAGCTGTAATAAATATCACCAACAGTCTCAGAAGATGTCAAATAGCTGGAAATGCCTGTCCTTACGTCCAATTTGGACACAGGGGCAAAAAGGTCATTTTCGGGCCAAAGCGGGTTCCACATGTGGGCCACTTTGCACCGAAAAGCGTGTCAGGGTCAAGGGTCTCCAAATTCTGCAAACTCAGTGTCTACAAGTCAGGAACGACGACACGAACCCAACGGAACTTCCAGAATTGGATTCCGATGAGCCGATCACAAAATCATCCGTCAAGTGGAGCCTGTGGGGCCCACGATACGTGATTTTGTCAACGTCCTCAGAATCGAACCAAACTTGGCTCACAGGACCAGCGTATTACTACGGATCCGATGGCGCAAGTTTCGTCTCGATCCGACGTGTGTACACGAAGTTACAGCGTGTTTCAGAATCGACGGATACGGGGTGTCGTCGGCGGATACGCGTTGACTCCGGGGTGCACGCACCTCCGAATCGACTTCTGCGAAATCCTACACGACCGTATCAACGTCGCGCACAGTTTGGTAAAGACCACGTGCGACCAAGTCGTCCCGTTTGGCGGGGCGGACTCAGTTCCGGGGTGAAACAGGGCGTTGTTTTTTTCCTGTTTTGGATCGCGGGGTACGATCACTACAGGACGCGATGCACCGAGCGATTTGCACGGGCACCGAGAGGGTTATACAGTCTACGCATAGCAATCGACGGAATTGAAAACGGAGTCGCGAGTAGGGAGAAAACAGTACCTGTACAGGGCTCCGTGGATTCTGTTTTCCAAGTGTCCACGCGTCAATTCCGTGTCCTGGTATCTGAGTTTCTGCTTCCTCGTGTCCGCGGTGAGTCAGAGCTTGGGCTCTGTCCTCGGATGGCTTCGCCGGGGGTCAGCCTCGAGGTCGGCTAGGGCTTCGGCGCTTGGGACGATCGGGTGGAGGGATGGCTCAGTCACGGTGATGAGGGGATCCGGCACGGGTTCAGTCGAAGGGGCGGTGGCTGAGGGGATCTACGCGGGGGTCGTCGGCCGTGGATCGTCGGCCTGACTGCGGGGTTCGCGGCGGAGGACGGAGATGGGGGAAGTCGACGAAGGGTTCAGCGCGGCGTCGGGGCGACAGCGGCGCTGGGGGTGTCGGTGGGCGATCGACGAGGGCTGGGCGGAGTTCGTCGACGTCCTGGACGGCGGGTGGTCGGGACCGGTAGGGAGGTGGAGACGGGGTGTTGGGAAACTAGGGTTCCGATGGGCGACCGGCTCCTGGAGAAAGCGGCGCTGCTAGGTCACGTTTATCGAGGATGGCGGCTGCGGCTTCGCGGGGTTCGAGGCGACTTAAATAGCCACGCCGCCGTCGGAAACACTGTTCCGTTGGGAGTTAGGGTTTTCTTAGGGTTAACGGTTTCGGGTTGACTCGGGTCCGACCTGGTTGACCCGTAAAGCTGGGGTTGGTTTGGGTTCAGGCATTGGGTTGGTTCAACTTGGGTCTGGTTCACAATCCAAATAGCTTAAGGTCCTCGATACGTTGCTCCGGAGTCCAATAAATTTACCGAAAAATGCCATGCGTCCGATTCTCCATTATACACCATAAATTTCTATTTCCAGAATATTTTAACTCCATTTGGTCATGCTTAAAATTATTTAACCCCAAATCACCTTAGCTATAAATTCCAGAAAATACCGAAAATACGGAAAATTATATAAATTTTATTCCTGAAATTTAGGGTGTTTACAATTGCCCTCTAAGAAAATATCCTACCATACCAACCATATGGACTATCATTCTCCATGTACACAAGTAAAAAAGAAGAAGAATATTATATTGAAATACACACTTGGAATTGCCATATGAATGTGGGATTATTTTCTAGAAATCAAATTCAAAATCCCATAAAAACTTTCTTACAAATATAAAATTTGTAAAACGAATAGTTTTATGAAGATAATATATGCAAAACCATTGGCTTATGTAAAATATTTTTTTTTTCCAAACAAAAAAATAATATTAATTTTTTATGGTTCTTTAGTAACATGGTCTCATATAATATGTGATATTAGGATTTGGATCTCCAAAGTGTCCCGTATCAGAATTTAAGTCTTAAAATTATTGTTCGTGTAGGTTTATAAACAGTAATTTAAGACATATATACTAACGTCGGACACTTTGGAGATTCAAATTCTAATATTATATATTATACAAATTTTTACTAATAAATAACCCTAATTTTTATGTAGGCTACCTCTCTGCTTCAAGCTCTACAACTGCTGTCTACAGATGATGAGTCCTGGTTCCCTCTAGTGTACTCATGAGTGATTCCACTATGTCAAGGGTGATTAGGTGCATGAGCACTAGGGTCTGATAACCATTTTGTTAATCATTTGGGATGAAGGGTTGTACATCCCTGCCACATGTCAAGGCAGATTAGGTGCATGAGCACTAGGCACTGAAAATGAGTACTACTTTGAACCCACCCCTGGCAAGTGGCTAACCAAACAGGACAGATCCATTATTGCAACTGCTACATGGGTCAATTTTCCTGTGAATGCGCAGTATTATACTACAGAAATTTTGACACGAGGCATTTGAAGATTTCTTATATTGCACTGAAAGAAGAAAAAATATATATTTAAATTAAAAACGTGCATGCTAAAGCACACTTGAATTCCACTAAATATCCCACCGAATCTCCAATTCCATCCTAAATCAGGTAAAAAAAAATAGAAACCTCCTTACTCCTGCACAACAAATATTCTTACTTCGGGTCTCCTATTTTTTCTTTTTTTTAAGCAACAAAAATATCACAAACAACAAATACGTCCTTTTTAATGACTTTTCTTTTATAAGTTTTATAAAAAAAATTAAAATTAAAAAATAATATATATATATATATATATATATATATATATATATATATATATATATATATATTCATTGGTTAAAAGATATGTTCGTGGGTAGGAAATTTTGAATCCAAATTTTAACGAATAATATATTTTTTATGACATAACATTTTATGAACTGGTCTACAAGATCATTATACATATCATATCATTTTTTTCTAATTTCAATTTTTGAATCATAAAAAAAATTAATACAATTTAAAAATGAGCCTTAATAATAATAACCATAAAACGTTAAAACTAAGACCCTTTTTATGTGCTTACATTATAAACTAAAGATATTTTAAGGATGTTATTTATTGATTTTCTTAAAAAAAAAATCAAGTAAAACGTTCATGCTAAGGATATTTAAGTTCTTTATTTATAATTTTCTCAAACTATATTCTTTTTCTATAATATAATAAAATTTTAATGGTTTGTCTGAAATTCTTTTTCTGTGTCTCGTAATAAAAAGTCAGGCTTTTGTGATGTCCTTGAACTCATTTTTCCTTTTTTTTTTTTTAAGAAGTAAGATATACATTATTGCTAGGATAAATGATGTTGCAAATTTCTTCTAAACAAAAGAAAATAATTTGAACATGAGAGATGATTGTCATCAGACATCATAATTCACATAGTATTTTATAATTTCCAAACATGGTAAGCCTATCCACAAGGCCTATGCGGGAGCCCAAATGATGATATCATCGTACATCATCAATAGTGGTAAAGATTCAATAATTGGGACTAATGATCTACAAGCACCCAATGTTACAAATAAATGCGGAAACTATGCTCTAATGATTGAGCGTCTACGACCACTCGAGGTCCGGATTTTTATGAAAAAAAATAAAGATAAAAAAAAAATTAAGACAAAAGACATAAAAAAATTAAGTAAATAATTATAACTGGCAAAAAATTATCGGTGAAGGAGATCACTACTAAATAAGATCACAATATAGCTACAGTTTTTAAACCCACTACCAGAGAAAGTATATAAAAAGTACTCAACAAATTTTTAGATATTACACCTAAAAAATTCTGAGAAATCCAATTTCTCTCTTCTTCGACTTCTCTATTTCCTTTCTCTTTCTTTCTCTAAACCTATTGGTGGCTATCTAACACTTTTCTTTTGAGCACAATAATCGATCACACAAAAAAATATGTCCATTTATATAACATATCATGTGCTCATATATAGAAGTTCAATCATAAGTATACATGACATAAGTTTTCATATTTAGAAACTCATTGCCTAGGTAGGACTAGGATTTTGCTCTAATCATATTACTAGTAGGATTGCTAAATATGAGCCAAATCCTAACAATCATTACCTTGGATCATATTCATCATCCAACACAACAGACATCTAGCAATCTTTTACTACAATTTTCAAATAGTAGTCTCGATCTCACGAACCATCGATCTCCTTTTCCTGGGGAACCTATTGCCTAGTCGCAAGTCCACTCCGAACTCTAGATGGGTTC
This sequence comes from Iris macrosiphon, assembly GCA_036927795.1. Taxonomy (NCBI): domain Eukaryota; kingdom Viridiplantae; phylum Streptophyta; class Magnoliopsida; order Asparagales; family Iridaceae; genus Iris; species Iris macrosiphon. The sequence goes on along the minus strand of JAYESA010000007.1, from coordinate 33,502,409 downwards.
GAATCAGTGCTTTATCTCTGCAGCATTGTCGATGTTATAGAATTCTGAAATAACCTTCATCGCATCCGCTCAATAAATCTGACTCACTTTCTTTAAGTCACTGAAGGTTAATTCACTGCCAATGAATCATCCTAGAATCCAACCTATCACTACAGAAATCATAGGAGTACGGCCTCGAACAGTATCTCCTACGATCGAATAAATATTAACACACACTTATTTTCCTTCATGAGCACAGTGCAACCTTGTGTTACCCTTAAAATCCCACATTTGCTAAAAAATTACAGCTTGTAGAGTCTAATGTGTCAAACGATTTGAGATACTTTGGCATCTTTCGTACGTACCCCAGCAAGCATGCACATCATGTCATCATGCATCTCAATATCTATTATTCCTTCGCCAGCAACCTCACAAACCGAGCCATTATCCAAGTGGCAAGTACAGTCTTCCTCTTTAGAGAAGCAAATCAAGATACATCTGAACAAATATGTAATGAACTACTAGAATCCAATATCTATCCAGGAGTAGATTTATACATTTATTCAATTGAAAATTAACTCATATGAGCAAATATATAATAATACAAGGTTAACAATAATCCGATATTGATATTGGCTGAAATATTGCATAATTTTTTCGATCGGGTACAATTGGAAAAGGATATAGAAAGATCTAGGTTGAAGCGGCAACAAAACTATCATAATATATGTATATCTATATACTACTATATAGTAAAAGAAGTTAGATTTCACCGTCGAATTTTTTGTTCTACAAATATCTTTACCTATGTTTACTAATTAAAATTATTCATTAAATATAACATGGATAGTTAGGTGATTACGTATAAAAAAAATGGTGGTGGTTTGATCTTCCCAAATAGTAAAAAAAATTGAAAATATTGTTTGATCTTCCCAAGTGATATAAAATACGTGCAAATGCACTTGAATATATCTATACTATTATATAATAAAAAAAATTCAGTTTTACCGTAAAACTTTTATTTCAAATATATCTTTGCATATATTTACTAATTAAAATTATTTATTAAAGTGAAGGGATATCTAGGTAATTACGAGAGATATTTTTTCTCTCTTAATATATATATATATATATATATATATATATATATATATATATATATATATATATATATATATATATATATATATATATAATTTTAAAATAATTAAGAAAGTTATCTTTTAGTTTTTTTAAGTAGTCTTAATAAACATTAGAATAATTACATCTTTTAATTTTTATAATAATAATATAAAATAATATAATAATATTTTTTTAAATAATATGAAATACATATAACGTACGTTTATATAATAGTACTAGTAATAAGTAAAGAGGAGAATGGATAATCCATCACCCTTTTTTTTCATCCATCACTTTGATCTTAAAAGAAGAAGAAAAAGAAATCACACACCACTAAAGCAAGTAATAAGAGAGCTAAGCTAAAAATGCATTTTATGTGACACATTTGAGGGGACCAAGCAAGCAGTCGACTTCCTTTCTAAAGCCAGAAAAGCTCTCATTTGCTAATGGATCGAGCCGTGGCCTGCCAAACCAACTTACATCCCCAATCCAATCACTCCCCTCCCCTGGTTGCAATGAACTATTACTTATTTTGCACTTTGAATATTCCCTACGGTTCCTTTCACTTTCAAAAGCTGACCCAGCATTTGAGTAGTTTATCAAAAATGGAAAGAAAAGAGAGTATATTTTGGTGTTATCAAACAAATTTTATTGTTGTTTCGGGAAGAAAAACATAAATAAAAACAACATAAAAACCTATAACTTCGGGATGTGACGGTTAATCTGTAATGGTCAAGATGTTTGGTGAACCGTCTTGTCCGAAGTCTATCCTAGACCTGGCCCATGTCAATGGACGAGTCCGGCCCACCTCCTGTTTTGGTAATTGCAATCGTTATGTAATTAATTTTGTAATGTAGTAGAGTTACAATTACATGATTATATTTAGTTAAAACATGTAATCAAATCATGTAATGTAATTGAGTTTATAATGTAATAATGTTTTTAAAAATACAACATAAAAATAAATAAATAAATAAATAAATTGTTGTTTTTTCCTTTTTTTAAGATTCTTTTTTGTTTCATTTTTTTTGTTGTTTCATTTTTTGTTGTTTCATTTTTTTTCCTTTTATCGAATTTTGTCTCTCCTTTTTGTCTTTTTTTTTTGATTTTTCATTTTTTCGATTTTTTTTATATTTTGTCCTTTTCCTTTACTTTTTTTTTCCTTTTTCCTTTATTTATTTTTTTCATTTTTTTCGTATTTTTGTTTTGTTTTTTTTTTTGTTTTTTTTTTTTTCATTTTTTCATTTTTGTCTTTTTGTTTTTCGCTTTTTTTGTTTTGCTTTTTTTTCATTTGTTTCCGTTTTTCGCTTTTTTTTTCATTTTTTTTGTTTTTAAAAGTTTTGTTTTTTGTTTTTTGTTTTCAGTTTTTTTATCTTTTTTGGAAATATTTATATAGTCACCAAACATGGTAATATAAATTTCTAGGGATATATATAGAATTTTTCATATCAAACACATTATTAAGTAGTAATGTAATTGCGATTGCATGAATTTTATGACGTAATTCGTTTTAGGAGAAACTGCTGTAATGTAATCAAACTTGTTATCGCGACTATATTACATCCAATTCTTTTTGTCCAACTAAACACCCGAGTTAGATGGCATTACGTTGTCCAATCCTGCAAAATAAACGGACCCTAAGTTTTACACCCCCCAACTCGGGCTTACCTTAGCCCATCACGTATTGCATAACGGGCCGGACTTGTTTTCCCCCAAACCCAATCGACCCGGTTGGTGAGCCTGGTCATGTCCAGTCGCAACTCACTCCCTTAGTAAATAAACGGTTGTATGAGCGGGTGTTTACCATTTTACCCACCCTTATAACCATTATTAAAATATTGCTGAGTATTTTGGTAAAATAATTCACCACCAACCATATAGTCTTCTGGGGAGAGAGTTTTTTAAAACTAAAATACACATATTTTTTAATCGTTTACGAATGTCAATGAAGAGTATTTTGATCATTTTGCTAAAAATAACAAAACATATCCTTATAACAGTTATATTCTAAGTGTATTTGTGGTCATTTGAACACACAAATTTTTTATAAATAGGATTCATCCAAATCTACAACAACAAAATATTTTTTCTTTTTTCTAATACTAACAATCAATCTTGTGTTCTTTTCGGTGAATTAGTTACTTCTGGAGACTAAAGTACAAAAAAATGGTAAGAGTTCATAAAATTTGGAGACTTCAACTTGACCGACCACCAACTCAAGGTGTTTACTGCGTCGGGCGGCCCAAAGTCCATCCTAGGCCCAATCCAGCCCACCTCCAGCTACGAATCGAACTAGGGTTTACCACCACCACCACCCCCCTCCAACGGGGTAATGTACATGTATGGTAATTCAATGTCAAAATAGTACACTGTCACTCCCCTTTTCCGGCGTACTTGAAGTGCACCTAGTTTTGGCACACTCATTTCCCTGCTTGGCGTACTTATGCGCATTCTCGAGTGCGCGATCAATTTTGATGGCCGGCTTGCATTGTGGCCCTTATTTTGGTTAGAGTTTTAGGTGTGTGGCTTGGATCGGTTGGTGGAATCCAACGGTTTACAAACCAACCCTATATATATATATATATATATATATATATATATATATATATATATATATATATATATATATATATATATATATATATATATATATACTTGTCTTCTTCTATCTCTCCTCATTTGTTTTTTATTCTCCTATTTATTTCTTCATAGGCAAGTACATCTTACAAATATGAAGAAACATGATCTTGCTATAGTTTATTTTTATTTTATTTTTTGTTTATTTAGCTCCTTGTGTGCTTGTGATGTTCCTGATCAGTGTTAGTTTTTGGTGTTTTGGTCTTGGGAGATGGAGTTCGTGCAGATCTAAGTTTTATTATATGGGTTTCATGAGTATTTTTCTAGGGGATTGATCCCCCAAAACAATATATATTTTTGAAAACTCCTTGGTTCGTATTTTAGAGCCTGGGATTCTCCTTGATTTTGGCTTTGGTTGCATGTGATTTGGAGCATTGCTAATAGTCTTGAGCTCAATTTCAGAGTTCATTAATGGTAGGTCGGATTGGAGAAGAAGAATAGTAACAGAGGAGTGCCATTGAAAGTTTGAAATCTTGGGCACACTTTCAGTGTGACCCGCATGCCCGTTGTCTCATGCGTACTATGTGAGTACTGCCTAATCCCTTGCAAAAGTACGCCAGAGAGAAGAACTCTTGTAAGACTTCCTAGGCATACTTTTGAAGGTCTCAGCTTCGGCTTACAATTGGCTTACCCTAAGCCTGCTTCCCCAGCGAAAGTACGACACTGTCTTGACTTGGCATATTATTGGCGAGCTTTAGGCCGACGTACTTTTGCTGAAGTCATTGATTCATCCATGACAAGAGCATGTCGTCTCCTTTTTAGTCTTCGGCGTACCCTTGCCCCGTTCTCGCCTCGATGGTCGAGCCTTGACTTTGGCATACATAGGTTCTCGAGTCCTCGACTGTCGTGTCCTTGACTGTCGAGCCACTCTTAGTTCCCGTATTTTGTCTTCTTCTTGTTGACGTTCTTGGCTTTGTACACCTCTCTCCGGTTGCTCGGCTTTGTACGCCGCTTGCTTGTTGATTATTTCTGGATTTTGTATATCGACCCTTGCATGTGTATTCTTTGGCTTTTATACGCCATTCCTGCCTGTTCACGTACTCTCGTATAGTACGCCGCCGCTTTCCGATTGCGTGCTCCTTTATAGTACCCCACCACTCACTTGCCAACGTGCTTTTCCTAGAGTACGCTAATGATAGAGAGACACTTGTTTGATTGTTGCATGTATAGGTTCCTGTGATGCACTTGTTTATTCCTGATTAGTGGTGCATGCTAGCCCGACCATGGGAAGTGATCTAAGATCCAAGAACTTGAGGAATAATTAGTAAGATATTCATGAACATGATCGATACTTGGGATGATTGATTATATTTCCTGACTAGCATGATTTCAGTGACATTGGCTTAGTACGCCAATCATGTTATGACCTGAACTATATGATTTCATGAGAATGAAAGATTCGTAACTAATTATATTTCCTAACTTGATCAAGATATAATTCATGTGACCAACTGCTAGGCCTGGTATCCTGACTGGGTTATTGTATCCGTGTTGATACACTTTTTCTGTTTGCCTATTTATAATGGCTTAATTGTACATTGAGAGTGGGGACATTGGCCAACATGTATACTGAGGTATGACATGAGATCCAGCTCGATGTAAGATATTATATATTCCTGATTTCTTGGCACAAAAATGATAATTGGTCAGAACCATAGCGTGGCTAGGTTATTACTTGCTTGACTGTTGCATCAATACTTGGGTGAATCTAGACTTGACTCCTGATATTTACAAGAATTCGTACCAAGCGTGCTCGTACTCTGTACGACATCATTAAGGGGAATGTTTATTTGGTCACGGCATGTAATTCCATATAACTATAGGGCTAATTAGGCAACTTAAAAGTTGTTAAAACATTGGGAGAAAACAATATCCCGAGATCGTGCATGATGGGCCGCCCCTTTATAATTTTTGAGGCATGCATGGCTGGCCACCACGGATATTGAATATCATCTGCATGTAGTAGAGTACAATATTAGACTTTTTATATTTAAACCGAGCCAGCAATTCCCTATAGGAAGGTTAGAACTGTTACTAAATTATTAGCACAGCCCTACGGGGGACTGGTGCGATCCTGCTTGCCTGCCTGTACAATCTTTGCTCAGTTAGCCCTACTCGACATGGCATGATCTGAGGATGCTTATTATGCATTATTTCTGGGATAGCCCCGACTCCATATAACAAGCCATAACTTTGTTTGGCCGATTATAACCTAACTTGTTTGTGATTATATTTTCTGCTAGTAGCTTAGGGACATGGACTGTCATGATGTGGTGGTTCAACTTATGTCCTTGATTGGTTGGGAAGTTGGGTTATTATGCCATGATGGAATATGGCCAAACTATGACGTAGAACCTTAGCTTGATGTCACTACCACATTTTTTAGGAAATGGTATTTTAGTAATTTTATATTTAATTAAATATTGTGCTTAATAAATAATTATTTGTTGTATTATTTAATTGTTGTTATATGTTAGTTAATATTTTGGACTTGTGTTAGTGGACATAACTAGTTTAGTTTAGACTTATTGACCAACATGTATTAATTGTTAGATTTTAGCCCATTTAGAAAGCCCATTGTTTAGGAGGAGTATTAATTTAATTAAACCATTAGACTAGAAGCTTCTCTCCTTAATTATTTATTCATGAGAGGCCCCAAGGGATATATTGGACATTACATAGTATCTTGAGGAAGGGGTAGAGGGGGCCGGCCTATATAAAAAGAGGGGAAAAGTTTCTCTTTCCTCTTTTCATTTGAAAACTAGATCTAGAATTTTTTTCAACCAAATTTCTTTATTCCACATCATTTTTTCTACCAAATTTCATCATAATTCCTTCCTAAATTACCATTGGAGGTTAGTGGAGCAAGGATATAGAAGGAGAAAGCAAGGATCTACAAAGACGAGCAAGGATCTACAAGTTGGAGGCCAATTTTATCATATTTGGAGGTTTCATTGGGAATCCATTTCCTGATAGGTATAATTCAATTTGTTTCCTTAATTTAGGTTTCAAATCTGAGATTTAACCATGAAAAATTAACACATATACATAGGCTACCCATAGAATTTGGTTTTGTGTTCATAGGAGGCATATTGTGAAAGTTATGGTACTTTTTGTATCAATTTTGGAAGAATTCCGAGATTAATATTTATTGTGTGTGTGTCAATTGGTCCTATAGATCAATTTGGCATGCAATTGTATGTTTGGGGCTAGTGTCGTATCCACAATTGGGTACGTGTAGGTCGTATCCCAACAATTTGGTGATACGTGTTGATTTGGGGATTTTTTCCTTCGACACGGGACTTTGAGCATGTCATATTTTGACACGGACACGTAGATTTATGTTTGACTCTTTGTATTGTTCATAAATAATATATTAGACTTGTTCGTGTCCTTCGGGGTACGCATGGATGTGTGGTGGACTCGTGTCGCAAGCGTATCCTAGATCTAGTGGGATACGGGTAGTGGGATACGGGTGTAATACACTCCATGTGTTTGAGCAATTTAATTTTAGATCTAATTTTAAATTGTTCTTAGTCATGGTGATGTTAAATTATATATATATATATATATATATATATATATATATATATATATATATATATATATATATATATATATATATATATATATTGTTGTGTATATATATTGTTGTATTAATGTGTCATAGATCTATGTTTCTATTTTACCTACGTGTATATATATATTTATGTAGCTATTATTCTACACATGTAAGATCTATTATATATATATATATATATATATATATATATATATATATATATATATATATATATATATATATAACAACACATATACGTATAACAACACATATACGTATACGTATATATATATATATATATATATAACAACACATGTAAGATCTATTATATATATATATATATATATATATATATATATATATATATATATATATATATATATATATATTGTGTATGATTATATATACGTATACGTATATGTGTTGTTATATATATATATATATATATATATATGTTACTATATATATATATATATATATATATATATATATATATATATATATATATATATATATATATATATATATATGTATGTATGTATGTTATTGTTATATGTATTTATTATGTACATATATATATGTATGTGGAGGTGTGTATATTTACATATATTTTATATAGTGGTAAGTTATATATAGTAGTATTATATATTATGTGTTATATATTATATATATATTGTGTTATATATATATATATATATAAGAGAGGGAGAGCAGAGAGCTTTGGCGACAGTTTATAGAAACAGCAGCAGCAGTTAATAGCAACAGCAGCCGCAACAGCAATAGCAGCAACAGCAGCAGTTAATAGCAATAGCAGCAGCAATTAATAGCAACAGCAGTCGTAGTAGCAATAGCAACAGCAGCAGCAGTAGCGACGGCTGTAGTAGCAACAGCGACACAACAGCGGCGGCTTTGGCGACAACAACAAAAATTCGTCACAGTAGCAGCGGTTCCCACCACAGCAGCAGCAGCATTTGCGACGGGGGCCAGCAGCCTTTAGCGACACTTCTGCGGTTTATATGGGATATTATGTATTTAATTATAATAGTTATATATATGTATATATATGGTATTAATATATATATATATGTATATATATTCCTAATTATTAATTATGTTTTAGTATACTATATGTATAATCATTAGTTGTTAGCATATAATTATTTATGGGTAGTTAGTATATACAACTTATTGGATATTATCTTGAAATACCAAGGTAAGTATCAAGGTATTGGCGGATGCACAAGGTATTGGGTTTGGGTATCAAGATTGAGGTTTAGTGTTGTGATACCAAGTTGGCTCGAAACCAAGGTATCCATTTAATGTTTATAATTAGGATTTTACATATTTAATATTGTTTGATATATGTATGTGTGATATTTTATCTCCTATTTTCGTATCCTAAGATGCGGTATCCTAGTATCCTAAGATATAGCTTTTATGACCTAGACTCTAGTGTTTGAAACCAATATTCTTGAGATAGACTCTTGCAACCTAGAAATAGGTAGTTTGCCATAATTAACCATAGTTTGACCATAGTTTGGCTTAGAGTTGACTTAGTTTAACTTTTGACTTAGAGATGGCTTGTTGACCTAGAAGTTGATTAGTTTAACTTATTTTTTTTCTGAAACCTTGTATTGATGTTATATTCCATATCTAGGTCTTCGAGGCACCATATCAGATATCTGTGAGACTGTTCATTGGACTTCAGGCGAGTATATTCTCTGATAGTTTCTCATTTATGATATCCTCTATGTTCATTATATCTAGTGTAGATATCTATGTTTTCTTGACACGATGGTTACATGGGTTGGTATATCTAAATCTCGTCATGAGATTTTATTTCTTGTATATGGTATATCTTGTGCAAGTCTTATTTTATTAATTATCTTGTATATGTACAGACACTGATTCTCGGGAAGATTTGCTACCTTCCTAGAGAATCTCGTGCCATAGTATACCATGGTTGGATCTACCATACCAGTCAGAGGTGGACAGTATTTTAGTGTAGATATGTGATCATACATTCATGTGCAAGTATTATTTTCCTGTGAGTGTTGGTCATACATCGCACATATGACTAACCAGGCCATTATTCCTGTGCAAGTTCCCAAGCCGATCACATGTTAAAGCTAGTACTCACACACTTAGTCATTAGTATTCTTGTTCATTGTCATATTGTTCATTCTTTTATTTATTTCTAGTATTTTCTTATTGTGTATCTTTTATATCTATGTGCATCTTGTATATTCACATCTATTTACTATTACATACTTTTTATCATTGATTAGAACTGTTGTTAGAGATGTACTCTGCTCCTTTCCTGACTGGATATATTTTTCCCAGATGACCCCGAGGAGTAGTACCCTACACATTATGGACCTCAGGATATTGTGGGTTTAGAGTCAGAGATCCTGGCTCAAGAGGAACTTATCTCGATTGAGACAAATGACCCGGGTTTAGTAGCTTCTTAGTATTATTTTTTACTTGATTTGTCTCTAGCTTATTTGTTAGTTTTCTTTCAAACTCATTGATGTTATTATTTTAGACTCATGTGTTGTATGTGACCATTCTATTCTTTATCATATTCGTGCTCATTTTTATCTTAGATCTATAATTGAGTATATTGTTATTGTTGGTGGTTCATTACATTGCTAGATAGATTACCCAGACAGTGTTCTACCGCCGATTCTGCGGTGTAGGCTGGACGTTGTTCCCGACTTGTATTCCTAATCGGGTGCGGGTCGTGACACATTTTTAGTGGTAGTCCATGCAGGTCAGGCTTCACAAGTTGTGCGATATCGTGGTAGTGCGATGACTTAGTTGTACTACTGCAATCCTGTATTAGGATATATGATATGGGCTATAGGCTGAGAATACTCAATCACATCTAGGAAAAAATCTTTCGATTCATTCAACTATTCTTCTTTGATATTGACACTTGATCTTTTAATATATCATTTCCTTAAGTGTCTTACATAATGTGCCATATTGATTCTTTCTTTTGCTTTGTCTCAGGATGCCACCTAAGACTAGATCGCAGCAGAGGAGAGCAATTTCTGAGAGGTCTGTGACATCCCGAGGGCCTGCACCAGTCACTTCTTCGGTGATTGGAGTGTCAGCTGCTTTTGGTGGTCCACACCTACTCAGAGGACTGTGTCAGCTATATCTGAGGGGCTTCCACCTCCACCTCCTGTGCCAGCAGAGGCGACACAGATGTTTACACTGTTTTGTGAGATGCTCGAGGCATAGAGGGCTCAGTCGGAGGCGCATCAGAGGCAGACCGACGTTTTACGGCAGGGCATCGAGAGTGTTCATCAGCTTGCTCGTGCCGTAGTAGAAAAAGAAGTTCCGGTCCAGCAACTAGTTGCTCCTCAGGTTGCTCAGCTTCGGCCAGGCAACATTCAGGACTTCAGGAAACTGGAACCTAGGGCCTTCAAGGGGACGAAGGGCATCGTCTATGCTGATGATTGGCTTGAGGAAATTGAGCGTCTTATGAGGGTGTCCCGTCTTTCTGAGGATCTGAAGGTTGAGGCGGTAGGACTTCAACTGTTCGACGTCGCCCGCACTTGGTTCCGGGATGAGCCAATTCTTGTTGATGTGGGACAGTCTTGGAAGATATTCAAGGACCTCTTCAAGAAGAAGTTCTTCGCTCAGGCAGATAGGCTAGACTTGGTGAGGCAGTTTGAGAGCCTCATTCAGGAGAGCATGTATGTGGAGGAGTACACTGCAGAGTTTGGCAGGCTGAGCCGATTTGCAGAGTATTTGGAGAGAGAGAGCTGGAGGTTTGGGCTATTCGTTTCCATGAGGGTCTAAACTAGGAAGTGAAGATCCTCATTCCGTCTTTTTATGAGACATACTCGAGGATACTTGCGGAGGCACGCAAGGTTGAGCGGGAGTTGGGTTTGAAGCCCAAGAGAGACCGTGATTCTTTTCTGGGGGCTAACAACAGTGCAGTAGAGGTAGTCACAACAATCTTCTTGTCACTTCTGCAAGAAGCCCGGCCATATCTGGGAAGTTTACAGGAAGAGGTTGGGAGTTTGTTTGTATTGTGGTACTGAAGGGCATCAGCTGAGAGAGTGTCCTCGTCGTGCAGTTCAGGGAGCAGTTTTAGCTCCAAGGGCACAGACGAGACCACCTGCAGTACAGCCGAATGGACCGCTTCTGACCCAGCAACATCGTTATGTCCAGCATCAGCAGCAGGGAGGTGCACGTCAGGGACGAGCGTTTGCTAGGACCGTCGAGGAGGATGAACCCACCAGAGATGTCATCACTGGTTCTATTCTTCTTGATTCCATTTCAGCTTAGCTTTGTTTGATAATGGTGCTTCCCATAGTTTTGTATCTGTTTCTTTTGCTCTGAAGCATGGTTTGGTAGCAGAGTCTTTGCTTAGGACTTGTAAGATTATGACCGGGGGAGGCATTATCCTGGTTAATGATATTTTTAAGGATCGGAGAGTTACTCTAGGAGGCCGGGAGTTGAGTGTGTATCTACTTGTAATGCCACTTTCGAGTTATGACATTGTACTCGGGATGGATTGGTTGAGTAGGCACCGTGCTAGTATAGATTGTAGAGGAGGTAGAGTTTTGTTTGGTCTGCCGGGAGAGCCAGAGTTCGAGTTTGCTAGAGGAGCTACAGAGTAGAAAGAAGGCATTATTTTTGGAGCTATGGTGGAAGACAAAGAGTTGTCGCATCCGTTGATAGCAGAGTTCTTGGATGTGTTTCCTGAGGAATTGCCAGGATTGCCGCCAGATCGAGATGTTGAATTCTCTATAGACTTGGTGCCAGGTGCAGAACCAATTTCGCAACATGTCTATAGAGTAAAAATAGCGAGCTGGTCGAGCTGAAGAAGTAGGTGGACAAATTGCAGGATAAGGGGTTTATCAGATCGAGTTATTCACCGTGGGGAGCCCCGGTATTTTTTGTACCGAAGAAGGATGGATCAATTCGCACGTGCATTGATTACCGGGCTTTGAATAATCTCACTATCAAGAATAAGACCCTTTGCCACGGATTGATGATCGGTTCGATCAGTTGAGTGGTACCAAGATATTTTCTAAGATAGATTTACGATCAGGCTACCACCAGGTGAAGGTGAAGCCGGAGGACATACCAAAGATTGCTTAACTCGGTATGGTCAGTACGAGTTTATGGTGATGTCGTTTGGGTTGACTAATGCACCGGCGGTATTTATGAACTTGATGAACAAGGTGTTCCATCAGTACCTTGACAAGTTTGTGGTGGTGTTCATCGACGACATACTCATATACTCGAAGACACCGGAGGAGCACGAGGAGCATTTACGGATTATGTTGGAGGTGCTGAGGAAGGAGCAACTATATGGAAAGCTGTCCAAGTGTGAGTTCTTCTTGGACAAGGTAGAGTTCTTGGGGCATGTTATGACTGGTGATGGTATTTCAGTGGATCCGAAGAAGATCATAGTAGTGGAATCTTGGAATACCCCGAGTTTGGTAGCAAAGATCAGGAGTTTTTTAGGATTGGCAGGCTACTACAGGAAGTTTGTGCAGATTTTTCGAGGATTGCCGAGCCGATGACCAGACTCACCAGGAAGGATATAGAGTTTGTTTGGATGGAGGATTGCCAGGTTTTTTTTAAGAAATTAAAGAAGAGGTTAACGTCTGCTCCTATTTTGATGTTGCCAACAGGGTCTGGAGGTTTCACTATTTATAGTGATGCATCGGAGAAATGTTTGGGTTGCGTTCTTCAGCAGAATAGAAAAGTAATTGCCTATGCATCCAGGCAATTGTGTCCTCATAAAAAGAACTATCCTACCCATGATTTAGAGTTGGCAGCAGTCATCTTCGCCATAAAGTTGTAGAAATATTATTTGTACGGAGAGCGTGTGGAGATCTTCACAGACCACAAGAGCTTGAAGTACATTTTCACGCAGAAAGAGTTGAACATGAGGCAGCGTCGGTGGTTGGAACTGATAAAGGATTTTGATATATCTTTGCAGTATCATCCTGGGAAAGCTGATGTAGTTGCCGATACTTTGAGTAGGTATCCGGTCGCTATGTTCCTGACGCGGGATCGATATTTGTTAGAGGACTTGGAGAGCTTGGATATTAAGGTGATAGTTCCTGGTTTGGCTATGCAGATATGGGGATTGCAGATACGTTCAAATTTGATGGACATGATCAAGGCAATATAGTATGAGGATGTATCTATGAGAAGCATCAGAGCTCAAGTAAGAGCAGGATTGGAGGATGTGTTCACCATTGCCGAGGATGGATCTTTGCGGCATGGAGTTAGATTGTGTGCCTAGTGGAGAGCTGCGTGAGGAGGTGTTGCAGGAAGCACATCACTCTCAGTATTCCATGCATCCAGGTGCCAACAAGATGTATCGGGATATGCAAGAGAGTGTGTGGTGGTATGGCATAAAGAGGGAAGTGGCACAGTTTGTATCCAGATGCTTGGTGTGCCAGCAGGTGAAAGCCGAGAGGCAGAGGCCAGGAGGTTTACTTCAGCCATTACCCATTCCAGAGTGGAAGTGGGAGCACATTACTATGGATTTTGTGTTCGGACTTTCACGATCTCCAGGAAGAAAAGACGCAATTTGGGTCATCGTTGACAGGTTGACCAAGTCGACCCACTTTTTGCCTTTCAAGGTGGGTTTGTCTACGGAGAAGCTGGCAGAGATATATGTAAAGCAGATCCGCAGAATACATAGAGTTCCTGTCAGCATAGTCTCGGATTGGGATAGTCATTTCACTTCTCATTTATGGAGGAGTTTACAGGCGAGTTTGGGCACTCAGCTCAAATTTAGTACTGCATATCATCACTAGACAGATGGGCAGTCAAAGAGGACTATTCAGACTCTCGAGAATATATTGCGTACTTGTGTACTAGATTTTAGGGGTTCTTGGGAGGACCATCTCTATTTGGTAGAGTTTGCTTATAACAACAGTTACCAGGCTAGTATAGAGATGTCACCTTTTGAAGCTCCGTACGGTCGGAGATATCGTACTCCCTTATCATGGAACGATGTTGGAGAGAGAGAGTTTTGCTTGGGCCAGAGATAGTTGTGGATGCAGCGGAGAAGGTTCAGTTGATCAGAGACAGACTTCGTGTGGCGCAGGATAGACAACGACATTGGGCCGATAGCCACCGGAGACCTTTGGAGTTCGAGGTATAGTTTAGATATTTGTTTTGTGCTTGTTATTGGTTGTTTATTATAGATTAAGTTCTTAAGGTGATATTTTATTCTAGGTGGGTGGTTTGGTGTTTCTGAGGATTTCTTCAACACGAGGCACGATTCGCTTCGGTGGAGGGGGGAAGCTTAGTCCGCGATTCATCGGACCTTTCACTATTCTAGAAAGGGTCGGTGCAGTTGCGTATAAACTAGACTTACCACCTGTATTGGAGGGAGTGCACAATGTATTTCACGTGTTGTAGTTGTGATGGTACGTGGTAGATCCTAGTCACGTGTTGGATTACTCAGAGATAGAAGTGGGCCCTACACTTAGCTATCCAGAGCAGGCAGTTGAGATTCTGGATCTGAGAGAGAAGGTGCTGAGGAACCAGACTATTCCTTTGGTACACGTCGCATGGAGGCATCACTCTCTGGGGGAGTCTACCTGGGAGAGAGAGGATGAAATACTAGAGCGTTATCCATACTTGTTTGTGCCTTGAGGTATGTTCTTTCATAGTTAGTTATGTGCTTCAGTTCTGTTCTTTTGTTATGTTATGTTCTTTTGTTATGTTCTGTTCTTTTTTTCTGTTATTTCTGGGGGTAGTTTTCATCTTTGAATTTTGAGGACAAAATTATTTTAAGGAGGGTAGACTTGTCACTACCACATTTTCTAGGAAATAATATTTTAGTAATTTTATATTTAATTAAATATTATGCTTGATAAATAATTATTTGTTGTATTATTTAATTATTGTTAGATGTTAGTTAATTATTTTGGACTTGTGTTAGTGGACCTAACTAGTTTAGTTTAGACTCATGGACCAACATGTATTAATTGTTAGATTTTAGCCCATTTAGAAAGCCCATTGTTTAGGAGGAGGATTAATTTAATTAAACCATTAGACTAGAAGCTTTCCTCCTTAATTATTTATTCATGAGAGGCCCCAAGGGGTATATTGGATATTACATAGTAGCTTGAGGAAGGGGTAGAGGGGGGCGGCCTATATAAAAAGAGGGAGAAAGTTTTTCTCTCCTCTTTTTATTTGAAAACTAGATCTAGAATTTTTTTCAACCAAATTCCTTCATTCCACATCATTTTTCCTACTAAATTTTATCCTAATTCCTTCCCAAATCACCATTAGAGGCTAGTAGAGCAAGGATCTAGAAGGGGAAGTAAGGATCTACAAAGAGGAGCGAGGATCTACAAGTTGGAGGAAAATTTTATCATATTTGGAGGTTTCATTGGGAATCCATCTCCCAATAGGTACAATTCAATTTTTTTTCCTTAATTTAGGTTCTAAATTTGAGATTTAACCATGAGAAATTAACCCATATGCATTGGCTACCCATAGGATTTGGTTTTGTGTTCATAGGAGGCCTATTGTGAAAGTTATGGTACTTTTTGTGTCAATTTTGGGAGAATTTCAAGATTGATATTTGTTGTGTGTGTCAATTGGTCCTATAGATTAATTTGGCATGTGCTTGTGTGTTTGGGGCTAGTGTCGTATCCACAATTGGGTACGTGTAGGTCGTATCCCAAAAATTTGGTGATACATATTTATTTGGGGATTTTTTTCCTCCGACATGGGACTTTGAGCATGTCATATTTTGACATGGACACGTAGATTTGTGTTTGACTCTTCGTATTATTCATAAATAATATATTAGAATTGTTCGTATCCTTCGGGGTACGTTTGGATGTGTGATGGACTCGTGTCGCAAGCATATCCTAGATCTAGTGGGTACGGGTGTGATACGCTCCATATGTTTGTGCAATTTAATTTTAGATCTATTTCTAAATTATTCTTAGTCATAGTAATGTGAAATTATATATATATATATATATATATATATATATATATATATATATATATATATATATATATATATATATGTTACTATATATATGTATGTTTTTGTTATATGTATTTATTTTGTACATATATATGTATGTGGAGGTGTATGTATGTTTACATATATTTTATATAGTGGTACGTTATATATAGTAGTATTATATATTATGTATTATATATTATATATATATTGTGTTATATATATATATATATATATATATATATATATATATATATATATATATATATATATATATATATATATATATAAGAGGGAGAGCAGGGAGCTTTGACGACAGTTTATAGCAACAGCAGCAGCAACAACAGTTAATAGCAAAAGTAGCCGCAGCAGCAATAGCTACAACAACAATAGTTAATAGCAACAGTAGCAGCAACAGCAGTTAATAGCAACAGCAGCCGCAATAGCAGTTAATAACAACAGCAGACGCAGCAGCAATAGCAACAGCAGCAACAGTAGCGACGGCTGCAGCAGCAACAACGACACAGCAGCGGCGGCTTTGGCGACAGCAGCAGGAATCCGTCACAGTAGCAGCGGTTCCCGCCACAGCAGTAACAACATTTGCGATGGGGGCCAGCAGCCTTTAGCGACACTTCTGCGATTTATATGGGATATTATGTATTTAATTATAATAGTTATATATATATATATATATATATATATATGTTCCTAATTGTTAATTATGTTTTAGTATACTATATGCATAATCATTAGTTGTTAGCATATAATTATTTATGGGTAGTTAGTATAAACAAGGTATTGGATATTACTTTGAGGTACCACGGTAAGTATCAAGGTATTGGGGGATGCCCAAGGTATTGGGTTTGGGTATCAAGATTGAGGTTTAGTGTTGTGACACCAAGTTGGTTCAAAACCAAGGTATCCATTTAATGTTTATAATTAGGATTTTACATATTTAATATTGTTTGATATATGTATGTGTGATAATTTATCTCCTATTTTTGTATCATGAGATACGGTATCCTAGTATCCTAAGATATAGCTTTTATGACCTAGACTCTAGTGTTTGAAACCAATATTCTTGAGATAGACTTTTGTAACCTAGAAATAGGTAGTTTGACATAATTGATCATAGTTTGACCATAGTTGACCATAGTTTGGCTTAGAGTTGACTTAGTTTGACTTTTGACTTAGAGGTGGCTTGTTGACCTAGAAGTTGATTTGTTTAACTTATTTTCTTTCCGAAACCTTGTATTGATGTTATATTCCATATCTAGGTCTTTGAGGCATTGTATCATATATCTGTGAGACTGTTCATTGGACTTCAGGCGAGTACATTCTCTGATAGTTTCTCATTTATGATATCCTCTATGTTCATTGTATCTAGTGTAGATATCCATATTTTTTGACACGATGGTTACACAGATTGGTATATCCGGATCTCGTTATAAGATGTTATTCCTTGTATATGGTGTATCTTGTGCATGTCTTGTTTTATTGATTATCTTATGCATGTACAGACACTGATTCTCGGGAAGATTTGCTACCTTCCTAGAGAATCCCGTGCCATAACATACCATGGTTGGATCTACTATACCACTCAGGGGTGGGGAGTATTTTAGTGTAGACATGTGTTCATACCTTCTTGTGCAAGTATTGTTTTTCTGTGAGTGTTGGTCATACACCACACATATGACTAACCAGGCCATTATTCCTGTGCAAGTTTCCAAGTCGATCACATGTTAAAGCTAGTACTCACACACTTAGTCATTAGTATTCTTGTTCATTGACATATTATTTTTTGTATTTATTTTCAGTATTTCCTTATTGTGTATCTCTTGTATCTATGTGCATCTTGTATATTCACGTCTATTTACTATTATATAGTTTTTATCATTGATTAGAACTGTTGTTAGAGATGTACTCTGCTCATTTTTTAACTGGAATTCTTTTTCAGATGACACTGAGGAGTGGTACCCTACACATTATGGATCTCAGGATGTTGTGGGTTTAGATTCAGAGACCCTGGCTCAGGAAGGACTTATCCCGACTGAGACAGATGACCCGGGTTTAGTAGCTTCTTAGTATTCTTTTGTACTGGATTTGTCTCCAGCTTATTTGTTAGTATTCTTTCAGACTCATTGATGTTATTATTTTAGACTCATGAGTTGTATATGACTATTCTATTCTTTATCATATTCATGCTTATTTCTATCTTAGATCTGTGATTGAGTATATTGTTATTGTTGGTGGTTTATTACATGGCTAGATAGATTATCCAGACAAGTTCTACCGCTGATTCTGCGGCGTAGGCTGGGCGTTGTTCCCGACTTGCATCCCAACATCGGGTGCGGGTCGTAACACTTGACCATAATCATGGGACGTACATGGCATTTCTTGTCCTTGTTTGGGGCACGCGCCAATGATTCTTGGCTCTTGTACTATATGCTTGATCTGGGTTTTTGTTTCTTCATTCGTGCTTCCTTGTGGTACTTGCTATTTGGGTTCTAATCCCACTGGTTCAGGTTTAGATACAGCAGGTCATACCCCAATCTCCCGCTGGCTAATAGGCCGTCCCCGCTATGCAAGAATTATCACTCCAGCGCTCCCTCGGAACGATCGCTTGACCCATCTGGGTGTGATGCTGCACGAGCGTGAGCCGTGTCCGTGCAAGCCCGTGGTTCATTGGCTGGCGGTAAGAGGTCTAAGCCACAGAGTCGCATAGATTGTCCGAGTGCAGCAGAATTATAAACGCATAGGTGATTTGATAACAAGTTCACTGAGTCGACAATAGCGGAAGCATTGAATAATACAAGTTGAAGTAAAAAAACTCTTTATTGATATTGAATAAGTGTACAGGAGGCGCATAGCCGAGATTATAAGTGCTCAAGCCTCTCTCTCTCTCTGAAACAGTAAAAGCGTGCCAAGTCACTACATTTATGGAATACTGTACAGGCGATGTTCCAATATTATGTCTTGTATATGTGCTTCAGTTCTGGATGTAGCCCTCCAAGGCTTCAGAGTGAACTCCATGCCTTAGCATGCACGAAAGAGGCATCCGTACTGAACGAGGTTCTCCCGCACCCTGCAAACAATCTGGTGGATTATCAATACATGAATGTACTGGTGGGGAGGCTACTCGCCCGCTCGACAAATCCAAACACGTAATATAGGTTCCGTGTACCAACTATTATGTTGTCTTTCTAATTGCCTTAGGATCAGTTTCATGGCAAAGATTGAATAGCCTAACTCGTGTGGCAGTACGATGTACGATATAAGAGGAAATACGGCAAGACTTACCAACTTACCATTTGTCCTTCTCTGTCCAAGGAAAACCAAGTTAATTCAAGCACGAGCAGGTATAAACATTCAGGGGCAATAACATATGCTAACATTGTGTTGTGAACAAGATCGTATTTTGGTTGTACGAGTTACTTGGATGATCAGGTGTGTTGCATAAGACGTTCAAGTGCTCCATATGTACATGTATGTTACGATCGTTCAGGTGTTCCATTATTCTCGATGCGATGCAATAACTCGCACGTGAATTGCCGCTAAACGAGAATGACTTATCTATATGAACAGGAGGTCGCTGGCATAACCATAAAGGGCATGGGCCATTGACGGGAATGGAAGCAACGAAAGTACAGGGTGTGCTACAAACTATCCTGCCAATACAGTAGACCCCGGGTCATCGACGGAAATGGAAGCTACGAAAGTACAGGGTGCGCCGTAAGCCATCCCGCCAATACAGTGGACCCACTAGCAGAATGGTGCAGCGTGAAGCACACACACCATCCTGCTATACATTATGTGTTCCATCCGGATCGGATCGGCCCCGGTGTCCCAAAAACCGTCCGTGGAACTAGATCCGAAGATCACCTTTTTCAAGTTATCCGTGACATGCAGGTCAGGATCTTTCCAAATCCATAACTTGACATGATAATCCCTGATTCTTGTTCTGAACCAAGCATTTTCTCCATGAGCTATGATTCTTGATTTACTTGACATGATTCTCATTCAGAGGTAAACTTGACGTGATTATCATTCAGATATAAACTTGACATGATTCGTGATCAATGAACAACTTGCCTTGATGCATTCCCCTGGTGCGGGGACTGCCTTAGTGACCTAACGATCCCGGATGCTTACAGGTTTACAATGCATAGAAGAACTATTTGATAGTCTTCTGGCTCACTAGATGTATGCACGATATGCGATAGTGTTACTTGATTATGGCAAAAGTTTTGTGTGGCAAATATTGAGTCTAGGCAACATTACAAGTTAACTTATAAGCAGACAAGCATTCATTTGTAAGGAACTTAAGTAATCACGTTGGCTCGGGCCCGAAGGTAAACCGAGTCGTGAAACTGTAAGGGGACTTTTCGAGCGACATGATCTAGGGACGTGCAGTATAAACAAGTGAACAGTACGCTAAGAAGAGCATATACTTATCGTCCTACTTGAGGCATAACGGGGTTTCATTGCACAAGGCAAAGGTAGCATGCGAGGGTTTGATTATAAGCAATATTTTATTTTCATGTTCTAGCACAAGCAATACAAGTTAGGATTATTCCCTTAGCTAGGTGCGTTGTATTCTTATTAGCATGCAGGGGGTGATTCACCTAGCGACTAGCATGTATCGTTCTATATTTTAAGTGTGCTGGCTAAGCAAAGACAAGTTCACCGTAGCCACCCACCTTAGCGATAATTTACCTCGGTCGAGGGATACTCCGAGCGATCCTCTGAAAGCCTAAGCCGGAATCCCTGAAGGGACAAGTCTGGGTATCATTTTCCTCAAAGGAGTATTCTCGTCTGAGCAAAGTGGGTCAGGATGTTACATTTTTGGGTCATCACCACCCGTATCTCCGGCGGAGAATCCGGACGCACAGTAGAAAAGTGCAAAGGAGCTAAAATATGGTACTTGTTGTTCTCCCCACCCCATGCTCTAAGCATGTCACATCCATGACACAATTTGGTTCATAGCCTATTCTTAGTACCTTAGCCCAATCCTGCGACCAAACAAGGACAAGGATGGGACCACCGTACTATAATAACCTATGTCCATTGACCTCTAATAACTGCTAAGTCTACTAGCATGCAAAGTTTCTAACAACAGTTATTCCTAATGCACGGCCTACACGTACAGGAGGCCAAACCCTGCACGCCAGTCCGTGATTTATATGAGACTCACAACTCGTGTAATAACTGTGTCACGGCCAATGAACCTAATGATACTACATGATAATGGGATAGTCTCATAAACAAGGTCAATGTAAATACATAAATAAAAACATATCGCGACGACACCGTCACGCACATTTTAATAACAGTTAAAATATATGAACTAAAGACAGAAAATAAAGATGCATGCAACATATGGAATATGAATAACAGTACAATGGTAAGATATACTTGTCTGGCAAGAAGCTGTAAAATATAACGTCCAGATGTCCAACACACAGGACCAGAAGCTATGGCCTCAGAACAAATATCTCCGGATGTTGAAATAGATATCACCAACATTCTCAGAATAAGCAAAATAGCTAGAAAGTACTTCCCTTTCGTCCAATTTGGACACAGGGGCAAATCGGTAATTTCGGGTAAAAGTGGGGTACACGTGTGGCCCACTTTGCACCGAAAAGTGTGCCAAGGGTAACAGTCTTTAAATGAAACAAATTTTAGGCCAAACAAACTCTAGGTGTCAATACGAACCCAACGGTATGTGCAAATGTGGATTCGATGGGCCGAACACAAATTTACCGAAAAAGTCAACCGTGGGGCCCGCCAATTGGCGACTTGGTCAACTATCTCAGAATTGCGTAAAAATTGGGTCACAGGACCAGCGCATTACCACGAGTCCAGTGGCGTAAGTTTCGTCGTAATCTGACGAGCGTGCACAAAATACGCGCGACTGCCACAAAAGTTGTGACACGGGGTGTGTCCGCGGGTACGGGCTGATTCCGGCGTGCACACGCGTCCGAATCAGTTTCCAACTGTGTGCACCATTCGGTACACTTGGTACACGGCGAGGCGATCTCGTTTGGCGGGGCACGCTCCGTTTCACAACTTTTGGAAATCTGAAAAAGTGTGTTCGCGGTATTTTCCAACGAATTTAATTCTGTCTATAACAGTTAATAATCTAGGGTTATTTAATAAAAATTAAACTAGGTCAAGTGGTCTACACATACCAAAAAGAATCATCGAATTCGGATCTCTTTGGTGGGAGATACGAACTCCGAAACATGGGTGGTCACCGCAGTTTTCTACGTTCCCAGAATTCGGTCTTTTCTGCCAACTTTGGCGCTGTTTTCGCCTATGGTTACGCGTTGTTCGAGTTCTACTAACACACAGATATAGAAGAGGGTTAAGGGGTGAGCATACCGGTGAAGACGGGGTGGTGTTTGGTTGAGCGAGTCGACGGAAAACAACTCCGGAACACAGGTACCTCGCTGTGAGAATCTGCAGTGCGCGGGATCGCGGTCGTCGAAATTTGTTTGGACGGCCTGGCGGGGTTCTCCGGCCGCGGTGGCGGCGCTCTCTAGGTCTATATGGGAAGAGGGAGAGTTTTGATGATTAGGTTTAGGGTTTAGTGAAATATATATATATATATATATATATATATATATATATATATATATATATATATATATATATATATATATATTATAGGAAGAGAGAGGAGGTGGTTTAAAGGCCGCGGGGCTACGTGGGGGGGGGGGGTGCGTGTAAACCCCCTAATTTTTTCAAGATTTTTAAAACTGGATTTTTCAGAATTTTCTGAAATTTTTTGAGATTTTTCTCTAATTAAACTAAGGTATTTTAATTATTAAAGGATTTTTAAATGATGTTAAATAATATTAAAATATTATAAAAATAATATTTTTGTGTGTAAAATAAAATACTGGACTTAGGGTAATTTTTCTGGAATTTATTGGACCCCAAAAATATTTTTAAAAAGCCCAAATTCTAATTTTAATTTAATAATAATAATAAACCGGGCTGAACCGGGGTCAAACAGGGCTGAACCGGCTTGAACCCGGTCCAGCTGAACCCGACCGGACCGACCGCCCTTAGCGGGTCGGGTCGGGCCCGCCCGACCGAACCCGCACCCGCCCGACCCGCGAACCCGCTGACCACTTCTCTCCCCCGACCCAGCCTCCCCGCGCTTCCGGCCGCTCCGCCCGCACGACCCGCCACGTCGCCGCCCATCCGCGCCCTTCGGCCCACGTCGCCGCCTCCTTCGCCGCCTCCTCCGCCGCCTTGCTCGGTCCCGCCCCTCGCCATCTCTCCCTATATAAATCCTCCTTTCTCCCCCTCCGGCCACTCGAATCCCCCGTCGACCACCTCGCCGCGACGCCGCCACCGCCTCCCGCCCAGCTCCGCCGGCGACGCCGCAGCCCCGAGCCCCGGCCTCCTTCCTCCTCCTTCCTCCCCCGACCCAGCAAGGCCCCGCAGCCCCCTCCGGCCCACTGCCCAGCCGCCGGCCACCGCACCGTCCTCGACCACCTCCGGCCAGCACCGCCCCGCTGTCCCCGGCCTCCCTCCGCCACAGCTCCGGCCGCCGCAGACCCAAACCCTAACCCTAGACGACTCCGACTCGGACGCCGGACACAACGCGGACACGAAAAACTTCGGTTTCTCGAACCCTGTTCAGGTACCCGTTTCTCTCTACTCGTTCACCCGTTTTCGATTTCGTCTGTTGCATCGCGAACCCTGTGTGACCCTCTCGGTGCCCGTGTAACCCGCTCGGTGCATCGCGTCCTGTGGCGATCGCGAACTGTGATCCAAAAACAGGAAAAATAACGCCATGTTTTACCCCGGAACTGAGTACGCTCCGCCAAACGGGATGACTTGGTCGCGTGCGGTCTTCACCGATACGTGCGCGCCGTTGATACGGACGTGCAGGATTTCACAGAAGTTGATTTGGATGTGCGTGCACACCGGAATCAACGCGTATCCGCCGACACCGTCCCGTATCCGTCAGTTCTGGAACGTATCGTAACTTTGTGTACACACGTCGGATCGAAACAAAACTTGCGCCATCGGACTCGTAGCGATACGCTGGTCCTGTGACCCAAGTTTGGTTCGATTCTGAGAACGTTGACAAAATCGCGTATCTTGGGCCCCACAAGCTCCACTTGACGGGCGATTTTGTGATCGGCTCATCGGAATCCAATTTTGGAAGTTCTATTGGGTTCGTATCATCATTCCTGACTTGTTGACACTAAATTTGACGAATTTAGAGAACTTTGTCCCTGACATATTTTTCGGTGCGAAGCGGGCCACATTTGGGCTCCGCTTTCATCCGAAATTGTCATTTTTGCCCTTGTCTCCAAATTTGACTCAAGGACAGGCGTTTCTAGCTGATTGATATTTTCTGGACCTGGTGGTGATGTTTGTTTCAGCATCCGGAGACGTTCCTGGAGATTTCACGAATACCAGAGCTACAATTGGAGCCAGAACCACAGGCAAGTGTACCTTGCCAAACTCGCAGTGATTCCTGTTATAGTACTTTGCTTGATTTCTTATAGATTTTATATATAATCTTGATTTAACTGTTAAACCCAGGACCATGTAACTTACTTAGCGTCCGATTATAGTCGGGTGCCAACCCCGTATACGGAGTTGTGTAAAGTCACATAGACATGGATATCGTGACCCTTTACATTCTCGTACTTGCATTATCAAGTACGTTTTACCCATGACACCTAACACTATTCATGAGACAGAATCTTCCTGAGATATTCATGGTGATTCTGTATAGGATACAGTTTTCATGACTTATTCCTTTGCTTAGATATTATATGACTGGATGCATTAGTTATGATCCTGTATGGCATGGACATGAGACGTCGTGGACATAAGATGCATGATTACATTGGGTGGGAAGAGTCACACAAACTACAGGTTGATTATATATTATGCCGGCGTCGTAGTCTTCCTTTGAGCTAGACAACCACATGATATCACTGTTACCGGCTCCCCGACACAGAGCTTGTAGTGGTTTCAGCCTGAGTTCTAGTGCTACTCTTATCTTGCATATCACTTAGATGGTTATATAGTCTACCTTATTGTTTCATTTATTTCCTGCACTGCATTATTCTGGCTTGAGTTTTCTTGTACCTTGCTATGTCCCCTGAGGACCTGGATCCGGATTATGTCCCCAGGTATAGCCGAAGAGATCCATCCAGAGATACACCGTACAGGAGCACTTCCAGGAGCTGTACCAGAACCTGAGAATGAGATCGTGCCCGAGGACTCCTCCTGAGTATTTGTTTTGCATAGTTAGTTATTTCTGTTTCTATTTTTAGTTCCTTTATTTCCTGTCTATTGCATTGATGTATCAGACTTGTTCTCGGATTGTTCACCGAGACCCTTTTATTGAGATTTAATAGTTATTTATATTTGCATTATTCTGGCATTTAATCTGTGATTATCTGTTGTGGATGAGATTAGTATAGACTGTGACTTGTAACATTTGATCTATCTACTGTTAGACTACAGCTTAAGCATGCCCTGATGGATCCATTAAATTGGGTTGTCCATCGGTGCGTGCTGCTGGCCATTGCCACGTGTCCAGTTCCTTGATATTTTGGGTCTGGGGCGTGACATAGTTTTTGTGGTGGCCCATGCGGGTCAACGACTAAATTGTTCGGTTTCAACTTAGGGACCGAATAGGCCTGCAATAAAGAATATGATAAGTTTTTAGGATCTCATCCACTTGAATGAAACGTTCTTGATATCTATATCGGATTCGAATTAATTTCTTGACTTGCATCCTGCCTTGATTCCTGTGCGCCTCTTATTGTTTATTTTGGTTACAGGATTAGGGATTCACGAGCGAACGACGAGACTCCCATAAAATTACCATAAGATGCAGGGGGATAACCAACGAAGATGAAGTAACACTAGTGGATGGAGGACAATCAGCTCAACAACATGCCTCGAGAGTCCAGCACGATGACATTCCACCATCGACGCAATTTACTCCACCAATGCCCGTAATTCCACCATGGCGGGCCATGGACGGACAGCAGATATTTCAAATGATCTATGCAATAATGTAAGCTCAACAAGAGGCTTTGAGTCACAGCCTAGTAACCGCACTAGAGCAGGCAGATCTACCAGCACGACGGCCAATGACGGGCACTATTACCGATTTTCGACAGCTGAAGCCCCGTACCTTCTCAGGCAAGGAGGAGCCCACTGAAGTTCATGAGTGGCTCACCAACACTCAACATCAATTAGAAGCAGCTGAGCTTCCAAGGGAACGTTGGATGACTACCATCAAAATGCAGTTGACGAACAATGCACATTACTGGTGACTATCTGAGGAGACACGGCTCGGACCAGACCGAGTCACTTAGGAAGAGTTCTCTAGACTCTTTCAGGAGATGTACATTCCAGCTATTGCTCGATCAGAACTTCGGGACAAGTTCAATCACCTCATTCAGGATGCTAAGACGGTGGAATAGTACAACGCTGAGTTCATTTGTCTAAGTCGCTTCGCCCCAACATTGATCCCGACAGAAGAAGAGAAGGCTGAGAAATTCTTCGACGGACTAAACATTGAGCTACAGAAACTAATTGGATCTGTTGCACCTACTTCGTACTCGGACGTCCTTGCTGCAGTACGACGCATGGAGCGCGTCATCAGGAGAGAGACCAGTCTGAAGCGGCCATCCACATAAGCACCAGTCGGAGCACCACAAGAAGAAGTTGTAAAAAAACCTCACATACACCAGCCACCAGAAGCATCTCCACAGGCAATACCTGTCTGTCCATATTGTCACAGGCGAGGTCATATAGAGAACAAGTACAGACGAAAAATGAGATTATATTTAGCTTGCAGATCCAGTCAGCATTTATTGAGGGAATGCCCTGAGCGTCGAGAAGGAGCACCAAGGGTAAACCAACAAGCGTTACCAGCACCGATGCCAGCCTATCCAGCATTGAGAGCACCGCAAACGAAAGTTGAAGGGGTTATACCACCACCTCCAGGAGGGTATCAGTCGAGGCCACCTTTGATACCCCAGGAACTACTCTTCCAGCAGGCTCAGCAGCAGAAGAATCAACTGCAAGGACGAGAACAAGCCCTGACGATGACCGTGGAGAACGTGCAGACTCGTGGAGTAGCTAATGCGCGTAAGTGATTCGTAGCTACCATTTCTAGAATTATTTTAGCTCGTGCCTATTGGTTCGTGACCTTAGCCCCAACCTAGTAATTTGGAACTTGTTAATAATAACCTAATTTTCTAAAAAGTTGTAGTTCTCTTATTTTAACTAGATTTCCTTTACTCTGGAAAGTGCATAACTTTCATTCTTAGGGAAACGATATTTTCCCTAAGTGTCTTGTGATGTGTTTCGAATAATGCATGCAACCGTGTCATCTCTGTTGACCGGTTATTCTTTGATTGCGAGAACACAATCCTCTTAAGGGAGGTAGATTGTAAACCCCCTAATTTTTTTAAGATTTTTACAACTGGATTTTTCAGAATTTTCTGAAATTTTCTGAGATTTTTCTCTAACTAAACTAAGGTGTTTTAATTATTAAAGGATTTTTAAATGATGTTAAATAATATTAAAATATTATAAAAATAATATTTTTGGGTGTAAAATAAAATACTGGACTTAGGATAATTTTCTTGGAATTTATTGGACCCCGAAAACATTTTTAAAAAGCCCAAATTCTAATTTTAATTTAATAATAATAATAAACCGGGCTGAACCGGGTTCAAACCGGGCTGAACCGGCCTGAACCCGGTCCAGCTGAACCCGACCGGATTGACCGCCCTTAGCGGGTCGGGTCGGGCCCGCCCGACCGAACCCGCACCCGCCCGACCCGCGAACCCGCGGACCACTTCTCTCCCCCGACCCAGCCTCCCCGCGCTTCCGGCCGCTCCGCCCGCACGACCGGCCACGTCGCTGCCCATCCGTGCCCTTCGGCCCACGTCGCCGCCTCCTTCTCCGCCTCCTCCGCCGCCTTGCTCGGCCCCGCCCCTCGCCATCTCTCCCTATATAAATCCTCCTTTCTCCCCCTCCGGCCACTCGAATCCCCCGCCGACCACCTCGCCGCGACACCGCCACCGCCTCCCGCCCAGCTCCGCCGGCGACGCCGCAGCCCCGAGCCCCGGCCTCCTTCCTCCTCCTTCCTCTCCCGACCCAGCAAGGCCCCGCAGCCCCCTCCGGCCCACTGCCCAGCCGCCGGCCGCCGCACCGCCCTCGACCGCCTTCGGCCAGCGCCGCCCGCTGTCCCCGGCCTCCCTCCGCCACAGCTCCGGCCGCCGCAGACCCAAACCCTAACCCTAGACGACTCCGACTCGGACGCCGGACACGACGTGGACACGAGAAACTTCGGTTTCTCGAGCCCTGTTCAGGTACCCGTTTCTCTCTACTCGTTTACCTGTTTTCGATTCCGTCTGTTGCATCGCGAACCTTGTGTAACCCTCTCGGTGCCCGTGTAACCCGCTCGGTGCATCGCGTCTTGTGGCGATCGCGAACTGCGATCCAAAAATAGAAAAAATAATGCCCTGTTTTACCCCGGAACTGAGTACGCCCTGCCAAACGGGACGACTTGGTCGCGTGCGGCCTTCACCGATATGTGCGCGCCGTTGATACGGATGTACGGGATTTCACAGAAGTTGATTTGGATGTGCGTGCACACTGGAATCAACGCGTATCCGCCGACACCGTCCCGAATCCGTCAGTTCTGGAATATATCGTAACTTTGTGTACACATGTCGGATCGAAACAAAACTTACGCCATCGGACTCGTAGCGATACGCTGGTCCTGTGACCCAAGTTTGGTTCGATTCTGAGAACGTTGACAAAATTGCGTATCGTGGGCCCCACAGGCTCCACTTGACGGGCGATTTTGTGATCGGCTCATCGGAATCCAATTCTGGAAGTTCCATTGGGTTCGTATCATCGTTCCTGACTTATTGACACTAAGTTTGACAAATTTGGAGAACTTTGTCTCTGACACATTTTTCGGTGCGTAGCGGGCCACATGTGGGCTCCGCTTTGACCCAAAATTGTTATTTTTGCCCTTGTCTTCAAATTTGACTCAAGGACAGGCGTTTCTAGCAGATTGATATTTTCTGGACCTGATGGTAATATTTATTTTAGCATCCGAAGATGTTTCTGGAGATTTCACGAATACCAGAGCTACAATTGGAGCCAGAACCACAGGCAACTGTACCTTGCCAAACTCGCAGTGATTCCTGTTATAGTACTTTGCTTGATTTCTTATAGATTTCATATATAATCTTGATTTAACTGTTTAACCCAGGACCGTGTGACTTACTTAGCGTCCGATTATAGTCGGGTGCCAACCCCGTATACGGAGTTGTGTAAAGTCACATAGACATGGATATCGTGACCCTTTGCATTCTCGTACTTGTATTATCAAGTACATTTTACCCATGACACCTGATACTATTCATGAGACAGAATCTTCCTGAGATATTTATGGTGATTCTGTATAGGATACAGCTTTCATGACTTATTCCTTTGCTTAGATATTATATGACTGGATGCATTAGTTATGATCCTGTATGGCATGGACATGAGACGTCGTGGACATGAGATACATGATTACATTGGGTGGGGAGAGTCACACAAACTACAGGTTGATTATATATTATGCCGGTGTCGTAGTCTCCCTTTGAGCTAGACAACCACATGATATCACTGCTACCGGCTCCCCGACACAGAGCTTGTAGTGGTTTCAGCCTGAGTTCTAGTGCTACTCTTATCTTGTATATCACTTAGATGGTTATATAGTTTACCTTATTATTTTATTTATTTCCTGCACTGCATTATTCTGGCTTGAGCTTTCTTGTACCTTGCTATGTCCCCTGAGGACCTGGATCCGGATTATGTCCCCAGGTATAGCCGAAGAGATCCATCCAGAGATACACCGTACAGGAGCACTTCCAGGAGCTGTACCAGAACCTGAGAACGAGATCGTGCCCGAGGACTCCTCCTGAGTATTGGTTTTGCATAGTCAGTTATTTCTGTTTCTATTTCCAGTTCCTTTATTTCCTATCTATTGCATTGATGTATCAGACTTGTTCTCGGATTGTTCACCGAGACCCTTTTATTGAGATTTAATAGTTATTTCTATTTGCATTATTCTGGCATTTAATCTGTGATTATCTGTTGTGGATGAGATTAGTATAGACTGTGACTTGTAACATTTGATCTATCTACTGTTAGACTACAGCTTAAGCATGCCCTGATGGATCCATTAAATTGGGTTGTCCATCGGTGCGTACTGCTGGCCATTGCCACGTGTCCAGTCCCTCGATATTTTGGGTCTGGGGCATGACAGTGCGGTCTTGCTATGTAATTTGCAAGGGCTCACAATTGACTAGGATGGGCTGTGGTGTTGGAATTGGTTGCTAGGAGATGGGTGACTAAGGAAGTGGTTGGTAGAAGTGGCTGTGGAATGGTTAAGTTGGTTTGCTTTGGTTAAGTAATAGTAATGGTTTTTATTAGTTTATATATTTTATTTTTTTATTTTATTTTCTTAATCTTTTCTTTTCCTTTTATATATATATATATATATATATATATATATATATATATATATATATATATATATATATATATATACACTCATAAAAAAATTTTAGATTATATTAATGCACAATTTTAAACTAGCAACTGCTCAAGGGGTCTCCTATATGAAATAAATTCCGAAAAATTTCTAATGGTCCCATAAATCCTCTAAGTGCGCCAACACCTAAAATAAAAATTATTAAAAATCTATTTCTCCTAATTAGACAATAATTACTATAATTAAATTAATAATTAAAATGGGTATATACGATTTCTAGGAATAGGGGTTTTACATTCTACCCAACTTATAAAAATTTCATCCTCGAAATTAAAATTAAGCCACGGTAGAAGTCAAGGATGGTATAAGATTTGCATTATTTAAAATACAAGGCTAGGTTTAAAGGAGTGGGCGATGTTGCGCGTTGCACATTCCGTAAATCATGGAAAAAATTTATATGAGCGAAAAATAGGTTTCTTCATGTGTCATGTCAATGGTGTGGACATCTAAATGCTCTTTTTATATAAAAGCGCCCAACCATTGAAATGTTGCACAAAGATGGGAATTGGATGATGGGCACGTCTAGGATAAGGGTGTGGAATTTGTAGGAAGGTAGTGACTAGTGAAGTGCTCCAATCATCAAAGCAATGGTAAGGTGCGCTAAGTGATACCATATTGTAAAACTAAACAAAAATACCGTGTTCTATTTCTAAGTGGGTTCGAGCTAGCCTCAGGCTCACTATCTAAGCCAAGTAGGTCTAATTCTTGGGTGAGGGGGTATCACAATCTAGCCAACTTAAAACAATCTCGTCCTCAAAATTAAAATAAGGCATAATTTATTAATCCTTCATGTACGTAAGGCAAGTCAATCGCAATCTTCTTGCGATAATTAAAATCCTAATCATATCCATCGCAATCACTTCAAGGTTATGATGATCACTGTTCCAATCAAGATTCAACCTATGGTTATCTCTTATCACTTTTTCAAATTATCCACATCCGAATTTAAATTAAATCCATATAACATCTTCAAGATTTAAATACGCATATAAATTTTACCTCACGATCTCCAACTATCATAATCTCCTCTAGAAGTAATTCGAGTCCAATATTATTCCTATTTTCACTTATAAATTTTTGTATTCTTCAACTTTTTAAATTCCATTCACATCCTCAATATTTCAAATAGGTAGTCCAACCATCAAATTTTAATTCTTAATTTAAATCATCAAATTGAAAAAATAATTTAAATACAGTCTACCAATGTTCAAGTCTAAAATTCTATATTTATCCTCCAAATTCAAATTGATGATTTTACCTTCATTATTCAAAAATTTAAATCATGTACTTAAGGTATAGATATTGGGTCCTCAATATCAAGATTTTAAAATTCATTAATCCTCATCATCTTAGTCATTCTTCTAAAATTCTCAAAATTAAAATGGCTTGAACCTCTCCCAATCTAATCTTACTCGATCACAATCTAAAAGAAATTTCTCTCGAGTTGACAATGCACTGCTACCCAACTTAGAATTTACCCATCTATCACATAAGGCTATATACTTCAAGAAAAAAAATATTCCTTAATTTATTTACTCATGTCATTCAATCCTCAAAACTTCAATGCCGATTATATCATATATGATATGTCCTTAATTTCAAAAGAATAATCCTCAAGTATGTGATCGGCCTATGGGGTATATCTAGTACTCTCTGTGCATCAAAACTTATACCAAGCACGAGGTTTCGTCTTTCCGAAATATGGGAAGACAAAAATCAATAATAAAGAGTTCAAGGGAGAGGTAATAGAATAGAAGTATCGGGATCAAGGCGTTTAAAGAATTCAAATGGGAATTGTCAAAGCAGTTGTGGATTGAAATTCTATTTTGGTAATCCTTTGTTCGTATGCTCGTATTAGTACAGTTATGTAACCGATACGATATGTCAGACATATCTAGGGCAAGTATATTTTCTACTAATCAACTATGTATCTTAATCCACGCAAAGTAGTACCAAAATGTACTAAGGTTGTCCAGACCGTAATACACTGATTCTGATTAGACAATTGTATCAGTAGGCGTCCCCAATAATACATATCTCATGATCAAGCTCGATAAAAGAATAAGCTTGCAAAACTAGGCTATAAAATAGCAGCATAAGTTAAGGTATTATGTGAAATATAAATGCGCTAGATCATGATGAAAGAAGTCACAACATACTTCAAGTTCACAAGAAGTTAAGACTATACAATCTCTACAGTTGTCATACAACTCCTTGTCTAAGTCTCTAATCGACCAAATAGGGCATGGGCCTCTAAATTCTACCGTCTGAATAAACACTGTCATCTTATGCTAGCATACAGGTAATGTCATTCGGTTATACTTCATCAATAGATCACAAGGACTATAGGATACTATATTATGAGGTATACTACACAACTTAAAATAATTAACTAATAATGTGACAGTCTTAAGGGGATTCTATAAAATAATATTGTCCTTGTAAATAAAGCATAAACTCTTATTGGGGTTTACGAGAAAATATCTTGGTACTCATTAGGGTATCCTATTATAAAACTCCATAGGTAATGGTCATCTTAAGTCTTAATCATAGCGCTTATAGAACAAGTGTCGATAGTAAGAATAGAAGAGTTACTAGCCGTTAAGGGGAAAGGGATCTAACTTGTATCGAGGTGGGGGTACAAATTACGTGGTCTACAAC